>BMAW01042039.1:563529-687741 GCA_019974015.1 Nephila pilipes | reverse complement strand
ATGCATACGTACTGGTGATGATAATCGCTACTTCCACCGTCGTCAGTGTAAAATTAAGAAATCAGAAAATATTTTCTAATTCGGAATGAACAAGAAAGTTTATGATAAAGCCTACCGCCTGACAGGTTTCCATTTCTCAATTACTTAAAAACATTAATCTATTTTCAAAAATTGGCCCAAGAGGAGTTGATAGAATTTATTATTTAGGACTAGTTTTAATTCTATTTTATTATTAGGTAGCTTGACCGTAATTAAGTATTTGACAACTAGAGTTATTTAAATTTCATTTATTTTCTGTTAAACTTAAATAGGTCCGTGATGAGTAAAAAGTATTTAAAAATAAATAATTCTTAGCAGAAAATAAAACCCAAGGCAAAAATTAGAATATAGTACAAACGAAAGAAAAATATACAAGCCGAATA
Organism: Nephila pilipes; assembly: GCA_019974015.1. Classification (NCBI taxonomy): domain Eukaryota; kingdom Metazoa; phylum Arthropoda; class Arachnida; order Araneae; family Nephilidae; genus Nephila; species Nephila pilipes. The sequence continues at coordinate 687,319 of BMAW01042039.1, read as the reverse complement.
TTAAAATTAATATTTTAAAAGTACTTTCCAATATATATATATATATATATATATAATTTATAGGTAATTAGATGTTGTGTGGAATAACTCAAGGCCGGAAAGGAAACTTAAAATCGAATTCAAGAATAGATAATAGCGTATGGTTAGTCATATCTGAATAATACTTTCGATTCGCTTTTCGAATATTTCGAAAGAAAAAAGTATTTAAATGAGATCCTTGCTGTGCTATTAAAATTTAGTAAGTAGGTCGATGTGAATTAAAATCTAATGAATATATTTTTATTCGTCATATTATTGAAAAATACAGAAATCTGAAGCAAGATAAGATTGATTAGGAAAACGCAATAAATGTAATTTATTTCTAATTTAGAATGACAAATTGCATGCTGCATCATTTCAGTTTTATATATGACCTTGTCTCAGAGTTTCTGAACCTACCTTTGTAACAGTAACGGATCAAAAAAAAAAAAAAAAAAAAAAAAAAAGGGGGGGGGGTTAAAAAATAAATTTTTTTTTTTTTTTTTTTTTTTTTTCGTGTAACTTGCCCTCATACCATCTATTCCCTGGACATCAAATTATCTTAAAAAAACGTATTTTAATATCCTTGCCAAAGTAATGTAAGGCTGTGACGTCGAAAAAAATGTTAACACAGAAAGTAAACTTACATAGCAGATATATCACCTCGATTCTGACAATTTGGTTGAGAGTTTCAGTAGTAAGAAATTCAACAATAATGAACTTTTTCCCTTAATATTGAGTATTTCAATGCAATTATATATAGCAAGATACCAAATACTTTGTTGTAGTAATTCTGAATTGAAAGAGCACACAATACAACATAATTTAAATAGGTATTTTAGATTTTAAATTAATTCACGAAAAACGTGAGAAATGCTGTATTATTTAAAATAAATAATCGACATATTCAACATCTTCTTTTACACATTTATATGTTTTCCAGATAGAAATTCCAAGATTTCAATTAAGAAAGAGACATTAATTTTTTTAAATGCATCAACCAATATTTTGGCATAAAAACTCAAAAGAAAAATGTAATCTATAAAATAAAGCTTTTACGACATTCTATTGAGAGGAAAAGTTAAATTTACTTCTAAAAGTTTAAAACAACACAGAGGTGTCATTTCTTCACTTCCGTGGCGTTTTCGCTTTATTTTCATACCAGAAATATCCTCCAGCACACTTACAAGTGCAATAACTTTTAAGATAAAATCTACAGCTGTAAAATTTTTCCGTCTGCTTTTACGACTAAATAATCTTTTTTTAAAATTTTAATGAGATGTTGTAAAACAATTTTAAAGAGTCTAATTTCATAAATTCTTTTAACTCTCTCCGAATTATAAATTCAAAAAATGCAACTAATCAATTTAATGCTTTCCTCAAATATTATTTTGAAAACATTACAAGCACTTACGAATTTCTTAATCGCATGAAAAGCATAAACCAACAATCAGAAATACAAATGATGTATTTAGTTAACCTTTGACTGCCACTGTTCTTTGGAAAATCGTTACGTGAAAAGAGCTTTTAAAAAAGTTCTCAAGTCTAGCTTTTATTTGAAAGTACTTAATCACACAAAATAATTAAAAGAAAAAGAGCCACTGAGTTTACAATGTTATAACAACTAAAGTCTTAATTTCCTTGTCAAATGTGTCTTTCTTGTTCGAAGTAAATTTATTTTAGAGAAGAAATTAATTACAAGGAATTGTGCATGTACTTCCTAGTTCCTTCAACAGTATTAAACCTATCATTCTGCCTAGCGACCTAATTTTGTTTTTAAAAGCTACATCTGAGAACGACGCTGTGTAAGTGCATAAATTCTGCCCAAAAGAATTATTAAAAAAAAAAAAAAAAAAAAACGAGCCTCATAATGTTTTAATTCAAAAGTAAAATAGTTATTGATATGAAAGATGTAAAACACAAAAAATGAACAAATTTATCACATTAATAACTCTGTTTTCAACATGTTACAGGATGTGAATGATAGAATTTTAATTGTGACGCAAAACGACATGTGTTCAGTCGTCAGGACAGATGGCGCTGCTAGCGCTTCTCCGGAATCTATATATTTCAGAGCAGAACTAGTAGCGCCATCTGTCATGATGACTGAACACATGTTAATTTGCATCACAATTAAAATATTTTTAGTTCATTTAATTTTATAATGTTTTGATAGCAGGATTTTTCTGGGTTTGCATGGTCGTCGTCTTCTTAACTGATTCTATAATGAATTTTTTCGCTTATGACCTCTGTTCAATTATAACTTTCGTTTTATAACGATTTTTTGTAATATATTTAACTTATCGTGTTAGTTTGGCCAATAATTCCAGAAACACCTAATCTGAAAGCCAAAGGCCTGTTAAAATATTAAACATATATACACCATTCTTTTACTTTTTTCAAATTTTGATTTTTTATAGTCTTTCAATTTATCTATCTTTTTATGGTAATTCTCAATTTCATATTTCGCTTAATTTACTTTCTTCTGGAAATTTCTATAGTATATAATATTTTTCTTTTATACCTAAATTTACAAATTTATTTTTCAATATTTACAAAGCTTTATGCTGTCTATTTTTTTGTATTGATGTCTATCTTTTTACTTAATGGTACAATAACGATTTAGTACATAATGTTTCATTTCTTAATTATTGAGATTATTTCCTAACTTGTTTTTGATCAAAGTATTACATTAAATATTAAATTATATGTATAATTACATTAAATAATAAATTATATGTTTCTCTCTCTGTGTGTATGTAACGAGAGGGAGTTGCAGGTGAGGAGAAAAATGTCTAGACAAAATGATGTGTAAGATCTGAATCAGGCTAAAATACTTCTTCGAAACTGAAACTAGCGTAAAATAAAATTCTATGCTTTATCGATACAGTGAGAACTGAATAATAGGAAAAATTATTCATTTATTAGAATTCTTATTCCATAAAAGAACATGGAACAATATGAATGTTATAACATTCAAATTTATGAGCCTTATTATCACACTATAATTTTATATTTTGTGAACTTTTTGCTATTTTACACTTCAATGTTTTAGATAATTGGTTTATTGAGTATTTTCATTTTGCATCGTATTTGTGCTATTTGCTCTTCACTAACATCGGAGACTTTATGATCATTTGATTCGCATAAAATTATAATTTCTTTCCTACCAAAATGAAACGTGATTAAGTAAATGAGATGAAGATAGAAATGAAGTGATAGATAAGATAATGATATATAATAGAGATAATGATATATAACTGAAATACATTGAGAGGAAAATGAAGGGAGACAGAGAATAACGATTTGCTGACAGAGATTTATAATTTGGGTTGAAGCAACTTAACTAGTTTTGTGGATTGAGAGAATTCAAGTTTCAGTATTAGGCTACGAAGTTACAGTTGGGAGAAGTGAACGAGTGAATTGATAAGCTAAGATTTCATATTCAAATCATTTAGGATAATTGAGTTAAGTTGAGATTCGAGAGAGAGAGCGATATTATCTGTTCTCCATTGATAATTAATAAAACATTCTGGTTTGTTCTAACGTGTTTTCAATTGGAGTTCAATAATCATTGCTTGATGATCGATTAAAATAGATATGGAGAGTAATGAAAGGCAGTCGTGACATCTTTTTTTTGTGTATTTAAAAATTCCGTTAGGTGCCCCCAAGCGTAAATAAGAAATGCAGTTGGCGTGGATGCAAATTTTATTATTAATGGAACATAATTATTAAAATACGATTTCCTCAGCATTCGTTCAAAATGCATTATCGAAATTTTGATATCACGATCAGTTTAATAATATATCATCTGTCAATTTTTGTAGCTGATTAAAACTCTGTCTGGGAACGTGTTAACAATAAAAGTGACTTCTCTGAAATATTACTTTTGAACAAATTTTTCTTGCAACAAAATTAGAGTCTCAGAAGTTCCGTAATGTCTTTGTCCTTGAAATCAAGCCTGGTTTTATTGATTTACCTGAATGAATGAAGCAAATATAAATTTATTCTACGAATTTCCAGGTAAAAGTATAATTGCAATTCATAATATAAAATATCTTGAGAATTTATTCATTCTAAGATCGAAAATTCGTCTTGGACCATGGTTTCAATTCGTAGAATTTTGCATTTTATTTTTAATCCAATGGATGTATCATGAGTCATTCCCAGTTGATATATGGAAGGTGGAGCTGTGGATAAACGAGTTGAAGGCCAGATAATGTATCCTTGATGTTTTTATTTCTGAAAGGTTACTTATATATATAAAGAACAAAGTATGTATAGATAACCCCACAAAATAAATGATCTGTAGAATGTAATTACAAAAAGAGCAAAAGCGGTGGTTCCTGCAATCTTTAAACGTGTATTTGAAAGTCAGGGCATACGTGTTCAGTTATATCTCAAGAAAAATGGCGCCATGAATTTCGAACTTTCATTATTAATGTCTGGGAAAATAATTTTTTTAGGATTTGAATCGAAGATGATCTAATAAACAATATATAGATTTAGGTTTTCAAATTTGATAATGAATATTTAAAAAAAAATGAGTTATTTGTTTAGAAATTGGAATAATCTTTTTAACAACAACAAAAAAAATTCTTCATTGATTTCCGAATAAGAAATATATAGTAGAAGCTAACGATACAAGAACATTCCAAAAAGTAAAACTTTTGAATTTTTTAAGAATTTACGTACAAAACTACCGAGTTATTTATTTATTTATATTGCAAAATGTTAATATTCTGATGATTTTTCTCAACAAAAAGATATTTATTTTGTATACCAATCCATTTATTAATCATAACTCTTACCCTAATTGACCTTACTGATTCACATTTACTTAAATCCTTATACGATGACATCTATTTATGGAGTAATTACGAACAGCTTGACATTTTTTCAACATTTCCCTTAGGAATTTCACATGGTTTGCTTTGCAGCAGAAATGAATGATCACTTTCAGAAATTACAATCAATAACATAAGTCATTCTTAATGGTAGTTAGCTGACTCATACACATTTGCAGCTCCTTAGACTGGTTTATTCTAACGTAACGTTCAGAAAATTACCTAACATACTTTGTGATAGTATTGTTGCATTTTTTTTCTTTCCTTTTCTTTTTTTTTTAAATGCAAATTATAATTATAGCTTTTGACTAAAGTAATTAACATCAAAGCAAATCGAAATGAAATAATATTAGAATTAATATTTTTCAATTTAAAATGACTCTAAAAATAATTAGAATTAAGGGAAAGTAGCGTTTACTAAGCGGTTTTTCATCAATTCTAGAGCTGTTTACAGCGACAATGTGTTGAAAGAGAAAGATAGTACTATACTATATACCGTAATTGACCGTTTCCATAAATCCGTCTTATTCACATTATCCGAACCGGACATATACAGCATGTATTAAGGGAACCGAAAAGTAATCAAAATTTCTTCGATGAACTCATTCATAGTTGGTTCGTGTCGAGACACGGTCCCGCAAACACGGAAGTTTTGTTATTACGTTCCAGCTAGGTTGTAAATTTTACTTTTCGGTTAAAATTTTTTGTTCCACCAAAGAGGAAAGATGCCAAGGTCAACAATAGAAGAAGTATACTTATGTCATTGTGTGCTATTTTTTTTTTCGACTAAGGAATGAAGGCAAAAGTGAAAAAAAAATTACTGATACATACGGGAATGTTCTGAAAATGAACAAGTACCATAGAATGATTTTAAAAAGTTTAAAAATGGGAATAGGAATCTCAAAGAGGCCGCACGAAAAGTACGATGTCAAAAATAAGACGATGATACCCTGAAGGTGGTGGTGGATTCAGATTCTCGTCAAGCAATTGAAGAATTATCATTGAAGATGGCTGTCCCTGGTCAACAATTCAAAATCATCTTCATTGCATAGGAAAATTGTACAGGCAAAGAATTTGGGTTCCTCATGAATTGACAGAGATGGCGCTCAATCAATGGCGTACTATCTGCGCCTCTTTTTTCTCGGAATGAAGCCGATACGTTTTTGCGAAGAATTGTTACAGGAGATGAGAAGTTGGTTCTATACAAAATCCTTTCGATAAAACAAAGGCTTTCTTCCGGAGAAGCACCTGTTTCGACACCTCTACCATCGCTAACAATAAAAAAGATCCTTGTTTGTGTGTGATAGGATATTTCTGGAATCATTATCTATAAATTGCTTGAACACACTTAGTCAGACCGTTACAGCGACAGTGTATTGTGAACAACTCCAGCAAATGAAACAAGAGCTCATAATAAAAATGATCTTTTTTGGTCAACAGCAAAAAAAAAAAAGGATCCTTCAACACGATAATGAGAGGCTTCCTGCTGCAAAAATAACGTAGGAAAAATAAGGGAGCTTGAATTGGAGCTCTTACCTCATCCACATTACTCACCAAATCTCGCGTCATCGGATTTCCACCTTTTTAGATCGTTAGAGCATACATTAAGAAGTAAAAAATTTAACAATGTTGGAGAAGTGAAAATGCACTTGGAAAAGGTTTTCAATGACAAATCGGATGACTTTTTGAAAAAGGAAACCGAACAACTGCCTTTACACTGGCAAAAAGTGTTAGAAAACGATGGAATTATTTTGTTAATTAGTATTTAAGATTTCTTTAATAAATGAATGTATTTTGCCAAAATTCAAATTTCGCAAAAAAAAATTTTTTGATTACTTTTCGGTCTTTCTAATATATTCCACCAATATGTATTATGAGTATCATGTTCAATAGAAGATCCACCTTTTTCAATTGACTACCTCGATAACTTGTAATTTGACCATTTGATTGAGACAAACAATAATTGCGTCCATTTCGGACATAATTTTTTAATGTTGAAGGACTTTCTGAACATCCTCTGAGAATTGAGTGCCATTTGGAATGTTTCCTTTGACGTTGCTGGTAGTCTCTAATTGAGAGGGCGGGTCCATTTGATGCATGCACCATAGCTGCTTATATCATTAGTCAAGATTTATGCCTGGGATGTCTTGGACACACTGAGGCAATTTTTGAGATGGTGGTATATTAAACTAGTAGATATAAACTGGGATGTACTATCATCTGGTGTTCCAAATCTGAGTCTCCACTTTGGCAGCAGCTGTTGACTTTGGTTGTGCTATGGGGAGGCTTCTGAGTCACCAGATTGGTGGAAATGTGCTGATATTGGATTTTAACTATTTGCTTATCCACAGACATGCACTCTTGACTGTTGAGTTAAAAAAAATTCCCTACCGGACCAGTTATAAGTTGCTTTTATTCCTGGAGAGGAGGCCGCCACACATTAATCGTATACTTAGCCACTTTTCATTTACTTGTTAGTATTTTAGGCTGAAAAAGCTTCCTTTTTTTCAACCTTATTTTATATTTCATAGTTTACTAATTCGTATTTCTTGTAATTATCCGCTGATTGTTGGAAATATTTGTGAAGTGTATTGAATTGAATAAAAAGTAATATCAAAATTTTCATTTATTGGATACCTTAATTAACATTAGGGTATCCAGTTTTTAATTTTTCCGAGCTCAGAAACTTGATTTTCAAGAAGGTAGTTTAATCTAATTGCTTTCAAAATACGAAATCGAAATATCGTAATTTGAAATAAATATGAATATATACGGCCGCCAAATAAGAGTCACTATATAACTTCTTGTAATATAATAAGAAAGAAATAAATAATAAAGAAATAATCTTGTAATATAATAATAAAAAAATAATATATACATATAATTTAATTATTATTATTATATTTTACTTAAAACTTATCTGTCTTTCGATAATCCTAATTATCAAATCAAATGTGATCGTAGAGTATGAAATATAAAAATATCAATCTTCCATTCCAAACTTGTTACTGAACATCTTCATTTTAAAACTGTAAGCAGCAAAATAAAGTTTCAATGTCAGATATGTGGTTCCTAAAATTTCATGACAAATAATATTATATACAGTTAAATTATTTAATTTGACACGATAATTTTACATATACATTGACGACTAGATTAGAATTTCGAAAGGCAGACGATTTTTACTCAATATCTAAAACCAAAATATTACTTTTAAAACAGCTATACACGGATAAATAACTTAAAATAATTGTTACAATATAAGAACAAAATTTTACATTACGACGATAAGATAAATGATAATATTACAGTAATGAGAAAATAGTGGGAATTATTATAGAGCATCAAATTGAAACATTTAAGAGTAAATAAAATTTAAAAGGACAAACAGTGAGAGCAGAAACATAAACAAGGAATGAGATTGAGTGAAAACTAATAAATTCCACTATTTGCAAGGCAGTTTGTTGCGCTAACAGTCACGTTCACGAAATAAACAACACAATAAAAATCCGTTTCACGAGCTCGTTTGCGAGAAGTTAAGATCCTGAATGCATTATTTAAGAGCGCGTTAAATTCGCTCCTGAGTTCTGAAGAAGCAAAGCAAAACAGTCGGAACTTTTCAACTGGATCCAGTGATTTATTTCACGAAACGTGAAAGAGTGAAACAGTGATGCAAAAATAACCTGTTTACCATTTCAGAAAGGCTGGTGTTTTCAATGTGTCCTTTTCACAGTTTAAGCCTGTAGCAACTAAGCACCAAATGTCACTACGCCTGCTGAGATAGTTAAGGATGTCAGTCTGTTAGGGTGGTTTAAAATGCGCATAATTTATTTTACGTAGTGTACTGTACTTGATAAAACTTCAAAAATCAGGTAGTAGTTTTTTCTCCTCTAGCTTTTTAAAATAATATTGAAATTTACAAAGAAAATTTTCTTGAAACACGATTTCTTTTTGGAATGAGGAAAATATTTCCTTCTAAATTTCTATAATATGCACATTATTCTAACAATTGGAATTATTCTCATATGTATATATGCATCTTTTTAATCCATTTAACTTATAAAAAAAATTTGATTTTATTATACATTTTAATGTGTATGAAAATATATAGTTCTAAATTTCTAATTTTAGAACATTATTTTAATACCTACAATAAAAATGAATGTGTTCACAATAAATGACATACATTAATGGAAAATACATATCGATACATAACGTATATTAGTTTATAATACATATTAATGTATAATTCATATTACTGTATAATAATACACATCAATGTAAAATAAATATTAAAGTACGGTAAAAATGTATAATTCTAAATTTTTATAATAAGCACATTATTCCAACAGCTGCGATAAAAATGAATTTATTTACAAAATTATCGTCTAAAAAATTATGCTTTTTTTTCGTGTAATAGATTAAGTATGATGAAACAAAACTAATTTTTTGTGTTGCTTCCATTTTATTCCATTTAACTTCTCCATTAAAAAAAATCTAAATTATGATTTTTTTTTTTACACATGTTCACATTATATTCACTCTCTTCCTAAAGATAGATCGGAAGCATTTTCCAAATGTATACAAAATACATTATTCAGGAAAACTATATATATATATATATATCATCCTAATTTTTCCTACTCTTTAACTATCACAGTAAAGAACTCATTTTTATTTCATGATACCGTTCCTTTTTAGCTTTTGATTTATTCGATCACAGCTATGAATAATCCCACACTTCAAAGATAATACCTACTACATTTTCTATCTGCAGCTAAAATCCCAAGAAATTCCTCCATTCAAATACCACGTGATCTGAAGAAATCCTTAAATATAAATTCCAAGCAAGGTAAATTCCCTCCTCTTCCATTATAGCCACGAAAGCTGAAACTACGCCTCTGGTCTCCTCAATTATGTATTATGTAACATACAGAATCGAATGGACGCTGAGTACATCGTCATCACCATGTAATTGCCTCTGTGTCATTCAACATGAAATAAATAGACTTTACCCGGAGAATTGGTATTATTTTTCCAGCCACATGACATTAACAGAAGAAATAGTTTCGTCCTTTTTCCACATTTCCATTATATATATATGTATATATATATATATATAAATATATATTATTTCACTTAAAATATTTTTATTTCCTATACTTTAACTCACAGTAAAGTGTTCATTCTTATTTCCTAATACCATTCCAATTTAGCTTTTAATTTAGGCAATAACGTGCTCGTAAAATCTGCCGGATCAGCTTTTACCACGTTCGCAGTCCTGTAGGGATAATCTCTACGCGGCCTTTCGTCTGCTACAAAAGTAGCTCAAAATCCCTTCATCCAATACAACATGATTACCACATGATTCAAAGAAAATTCCTGCTAATAAATTCGAAGCAGAGTAAAATTAACTCTTTTTCGCTTCGACTATGAAGACCTACACTGCGCTACTGTTCTTCTCAAAATGTAAGTAAAATGGCCTCCTTCTCATTCAAAAGGAATAAACAAATTTTAATTTGAATTGATGTTTGTGATTCTCAGGACTGAAGACTTGAAGGAATAACCCCTTCTAGGCTATTGGAGGCCATGTAAATCCCTCAGAATCACTTCACCAATACCAAGTGATGTATTACGTGTAAAAGGAGAAAATCCCTTGCATGAAAAGGATAATAAGGAAAAAATATCTCTCTTCTGGCTCTCCTACGTTTTTGTACTGTACATCAAATGGTGGAATTGCATCTCCAGCCCCTTTCAGCTAAAGTGGAATAAACAACAAAATTGAAATATGAGCTTCTCAACGACTTAGATTATTTAATTATTTGAATTTTCTAAATCGTTATAATATATATATATGTGTGTGTAATACAGTTTAGAGCATAATGGTATTCGAAAACACGATTATGTCAAGAAATTTAGTGCAGAAAACATCTCTGTGATGTATTCAGCGTGCTTTATTAAATCATACTTTAATGGTTTAATTTCGAGTTTGTATAAAGTTAGGAATGTAGAAATTTTATTAACAAAAGCATAATAGATAGTTGCTACTGATAATAATTCATAGAAATAATAAGCAGTACTAGTCTCATCACATTTGAATACATGGAAAAAGACTATATTTTTCCTGATGCTTTGATACATTCTGAAATCGGCAAAATTCAGTGAATGGTTTTGTGGAACATATTTATGTAATGTCTCTTAATAAAGACGCAAGTGAATTAAAGCTAATTAAAACTAAAATGTAAAAATGTAAGACAGTTTAAGATAAATCCAGAATTCAGTTTAAATATCAGAATACAGGAAAGATTATTGTCGCAAGATGATTTAAACAGAATGTTATACTATTCCTGTGTATTTAAATAAATTTACCTTGTATGAAATGTGAAAGAAATTAGAAAGCTTTCGGTGAATTAGGAGAAATTTAGAAAGTTTATTGGTCTTAACATAAATATAGTTTTATAGATATTAATCTGAAAAAAAGAAGAAAAAAAAAAATTCAAAATACTATTCAGTATATATTATTCCTGTAACTAAATTTTTCTACATACGGATCGGGGTTTCTTTTAAGAGTGATCTAACTAAAAGAACTAAATTTTTTTTGTATAAATATTGAATTAAATCAAAAGTAATATTATCAGTTTGTATGAAAATTTAATCATGTTAAATTTAATAATTCCACGTTAAATTATGTATAAATTATCCCAATTTTGCACAACAGACCTAGTTATAAATACAGCTTTCTTGAATACAAGTCTTAGGTAATATAAAAACTGGATTGAAGAGATATATTTTTAAGAAAGGTCTGAAGATTAATAAAAATTATTTTAAAAATTCTTTGTTCACCAAAATATTTAAAAATGTCTATACCCATTGAAAAAAAAAGGAACATAAAAATTAAAACTATTATAAAATGACGCAAATTTATTAACTTATTAATATTTCTTAATCTAGTCATCATAACCAAAATTAATACAGAAATTAACAATCGAACGAATGAATGAAAAATTATGAGTCAGCACGTTCTGAGTCTCAGCATACAAAAGCACTAAAAGAAATCCCTCATGTCCAATATGTACTTTCACCGATCTGTGAAACTTTGCATTTCTCTTGTAGGAAGAAATACCCCTCACAGTAATAACCAGTCTTACAAGTCGTCAATTTTCCATCACACCTGTCGATGCAGACTGACAGCAACATCTACCATCTTTCCCTGGTTGAATGGTAGTTGGAGTCTCAACTATCGCTTCAATCTTCACGAGACTTCTCTCTCGTATTTGTTTGTTGTCAATCCAAGCACAGAAACAGAGGTTGGGGAGAAAGAAAAAAATGTGCTACATTAAGCGTGCAATGATCTCCCTCCTCAAACGACTTCCGGTCGCTAAAAACTTGTAAATGATGCTTTGCGACTGACGACGCCTGAATCTGCAATCGAGTTTGTCCAGCTATTCTTTGCTACAAGTGCTTGGCTCAGTGGGTGAATGACTCAGGCGTAATGCTGTTAGGTTGGGTTTGTGTTTGTTGTTGATGATATTCGACCACAGAGATAATCTGTCGGTGGTTAGGACACTTGTAAGCCTTTCAGTGTATTATTAGGAATCTTCTTTTTAATTGCTGCAGCTCCAGGTCGAAGATCGAGAAGTATGACTCGGAGAGTTTTTTTTACTGGTGAAAAAAAAGAACTTTAAAAAAATATGTATTGAATTTTTGGAGGGTTGAAGTTGTTTCTCGCAATGTAAACAAGGAAGAGAATGGATAACAGACGAGGTGGTTGCGGTTTCCTGTGATGATTAATAATAGATGAAGATTGATTTGGTAGATCTTCTGCCATGGTATGTGATGGCATTTTGTGAATCGAGAAAACACGCAACAAAATGGTTAATTTTAATGTTTACAGAATTGGAAAACTTGAAATTTATCAAAATTATATCCAATTTACAGCTTGTTATGAAAAATTAACGCAAATAAAAAAAATAAATTAAATTAATATCAGTATGGCTAAATCTTCAAAAAATTTATCAGTTAAAATATCTTGTTATTGAACAGGATTTTTTGAATTTGCTTATTTTAATATGGCAAATTACATATGCATATACAACATATATCATACAGAAATTTTTTTTAAAAAATATTTAAACAATGAAAATATAAAACATTTGTAAAGCCGTACAACGAAAAGTTCAATAAATAAAATAAGTAATTTAAATTTAAAATAAAATTTGGAAGTTTGTCAAAAACTTAATGTAACTATGTGCACTTTTACTTAATTGTTTATTTCAAAATAATGAACTATAAGTAATATGTGAAATTATACAATACGAACATTGGGGGGGTGTGCTTGAAAATTTGCAATAAAGAAAGTGAGTGAATGAGTTATTGATGATTGATTCTTGGTGCAAGAGCCAGATGTGGCTATGCTTCACTAACCAAAGTATAGTTGTAGTCTGGACGTTTGAAAAAAATGGGGAGAAAAGGTAAGAATTAGTTAATGAGAAGGAGAGTCAAAAGTAGAAAAGGACCGCCAGGGTATGTCGGGGACGTCTCACTCGTGTTTACGGAAAACGGCAAACTCCATTGGAAAAAACAAACAAACCATTGGGGTATCTTGGGCTTGTGATGTCCGAACTTGTTGCAAAAAAAAAAAAAAAAAAGAAAGAAAGAAAGAAAGAAAAAGCGGTTTATTAACATTTTGCTTATACTAAAGTAACGTTTATAAATTAAACTTGAACAATTTTTCTGTTGAGATAGACCTTAATTCTTAACAGTATACCAGTGATTTGTAACTTAATGATGATGTTTAAATTTTAAAACTTGATGTAAAGCATTTAAATAGTTTTATTGCACCGAGTATCGTGTAACAGTTTTTGAAACTGTGTAAATAGAAATACCAACTGTCACACATACCAATTTTAACTTATACCACTCATTACTTATACCAGTTATTTACTAGCAATTTATTATTAATACCTCGAACCAATTGTTACTTACAAGAATAAGAACTTTTATTCAACAATTGAGAACATTAAATTATACAAAAATTGGTTTCTTTGAAATGCTCAAGGCGGTGGGGAAATATAAAATTATCGTGCCTTAGATATCGCCCTGAAAAGAATTACATTATGACTGATTTATTGCTTGATATTATTTTAATCAAGGATAAAATAAAATTTATCAGTTAATTTAAAGCACATCGTTTTGCTACAACGATTGAGGATCATATTTTTTTTTCTGGTCTTGAACTTCTATAGCTCTGTCCTTTACTTGCTCTTAGCAGTTCTTATTATAATCATTCTTCAAGGAATTATCCCTCCCAGAAATCTAATCTTCGTTCCAAGAATTTATCATTCTATGGAATCATTGTGAATGTTCTCAGAATTCATCACTCCAAAGAACCATCCATACCGCGAATAATCCTATACCTCCTTGTATCCGCTACTCTTCGGTTTCATAACTGCATAGTATTATCGTTTTGTTCTGTTTCTTGTTTATCAATCCGGAAGTATTAATGAATTTTCTTTTAGCAGTTAGAATGAACAGAACTGAAATCAATAGTCATTGTGACATTTTCTTATTTCCTCCTAATCTCTCTCTCTCTCCCCGAGTTCGTATTGGATTAATTATCAGTACCGAAATAAGATTTCTGAATCAGATTGGATACTTATATGATTCTGTAATTTATCTTATTTTATTATGCATTAGTTAAAATTCTCGATCCTGGAGTTATTCTTCGAAATCCTTTAATAAAAAATAATCTAGTAATAAAAAAATGTAATTCACTTATGACATTGTTATAATTTTTGTGCGCAAACCGTAAATAAATTTCTTAATAAATCAAGAAGGCAATTTTGAACATTCTATTCCGTGTTTTTCTACGGAACAATAGTTATAATAATCGAATAATTTCTCGATTTCCCGAAACAAAATAGTTCATTCAAATTGGAAGAGTAGAATTAAAATAAATTCTAGTTTCAGTTTTGAAGAAGTATTTGTACCTGGATGGACGTTATTTTTTCAATACATTATTTATCCTTCTCACCTATAACTCTTGAAAGTTTCATATATTTTGGTGAAACACCCAGTAGCGCCACCTGTCGTGAACAACTCAGCTAAATTTAAAAAAAAAAAAAGATTTACATTTAAATTATTCCTTGAGGAGGTTGTAACCTTTTTTAAACATCTGTTTGTACGTTTATTTGAAACTAATTTGAAGTATTGAATGGTATGAAATTATTCTGCATGAAATATTGCCTGAGAATCTGCGGCAGTAAAAAAAAAGTTTTAGGTAATTTAATTCCATTTTGTCAACACAGTAAAATAGGAAGTACATTTGATTTTAAGATTTAAAATTAAGTCACGTACTAATAAAATTAAATTTTTGTTTTTTCTAAATGAATCTCATTTAGGCATGTAGAATGATAATCACATATTGCTATATTGTACAGAAAACATGTATAATTAATTAACTAACTGCATATTATTCTGATTATATTTTTGTGTGATGAATTAAGAGACATAAGAAAACTATTTCATACGCATTTTATCAATTGTTTCCTCGAAAATATATCTTTTAAACATATTTTTTAATATACTTTCACAATTTTTACTTTCCAGAACGCTTTTTTTCGGAAAACGATTTCTTTTGAATACCAGGATGTTATTTTGCGAACGAATAATTTTTCAAATCCGAAACTAGAGCCAATTTATTTCGATATATAGCAATTTAAATATAATAAAAATGAATACATATTCTTATTCAACCGAATTTATAAAAAAATAATAATAAATGTGAATATTATAATGATGAAGAAAGAATTAAAGTACAATTATAGAGTTTAACTGAAACTGGAAAATAATATGGTGGATATTGATTGCGCTCAAATATATTAAAAAAGCTTATTATCCGTAATCTAGTTACGATCAAATGGTTAAATTATAATTATTATATAAAGGAGTCTGAAAAAAAAATTCATATAGTTGGAAATTAATGGTTGCCGACTAATGTGAAACATAAAATTGGCTGACTATATAGCCCTGCAGTTCAGATAAATGATACATAACTCATTTTGAATTGTTTTAATATTCACAGGGTCGATAAGCGAAAAATATTTATTACCAAAAGATTAAATTGTAATATGTCAGACATTTCTTCTTCTGAGAATCATTGCGTGTTCTATTTCCCTAATAGGTTTCTTTCTGTTCTTAACGAAAAATTTATGACCAGACTAGTTTGTAATGTTTATCAAATAATAATTTCGACTTTTTAAAATTCAATATTGGTTATTTTTTGACGTAAGAGTGTAGAATTTATTTTAAATTAATTGAAATATTATCACTATATTATTTTCTAAAACAGAAAAAGGTACACTTTTTTTAAATTTAGTAAAATTTGGTGGTATCTTTCTTAAAAATTTATACAATTCACACCCAACAAAAAGTAAACATAGTATAACAAAAAGGTGTACTCAGAAATCTACATAATAAGTCATCCAATTTTTAATTCTGCATTATAACATATCATAGCATCAATTATATTTATTATTATCATAGTATCTATGTTGCAGTTATATAAACAATAATAATTAATTAAAATTATATATATATATATATAGGACAAATATGAGATATTTGTTAAGAGAAAGGAATGACGAACTTAAGTTGAAAAAAAGTGAAATAATAAGAATGGTGCAAATCAAAAGCAATTTCGAGCCCTGCGGGGTTAAGCTAATTTATTGGTACCAACCTTCCCCTATAGCAATTTGATAGGCTGATATGGAAATACCCAAAATACATAAGATACAATAAGTAAAAAACAAAAGAATGCAAAACTAACATTCAGAAGATTTGTAAAAAAATAAAAATAAAAATACAATACGAGTAATGCACAAAAAAGATATTTATAAAACAAATTAAAGAAATGAAAATCAAAACAACAGGACAGATAAGTAAAACAATCTTCAACAAAACGAAATGATTAAGCGTAGATATTAAATATTCGGAAAGCAAAAATTAATTATACCAGAAAGTAAAAAGAGATGCAAGCTGTTGTACTGTCTGATTATTAATTGGTTGATTGTGTAAAATATTTTAATTTTTTTGAGCAAATAAAATTGTTCAAAAGTGTGTTAGTAAATGTAATCTGTGATAAAAGTAATTGTTATCTTCCCAGCTAGACCACTGCCAAGCTTGCTTTATGATCCTCATGTTTTGAGGTGGATTTGAATTTATGTTGTACATATATATGTTTTTACAAAATTAATAGGATAACTATGTACCAAACAACAACAAAAGAATTTCTTAAGATTGTTGAATTTGTCTATTTTATGTCATGTTAAACTTTTGCGACGATGGAAAGAATTAAAATATTTCTGTAAACAGAAATGTGTAAGTTGCTATTCCAAAAATGAATTATAAATATGTGGATTTTAAAACCATCTCCTTCATCGTAAATATTGCTGATATGTTTTTTGTCAACTATCTGAAAATCGAAGTCGAGAAATTCAACTTTGAGTTAAAATTAGTTTTTAATAAGTTAAAGTAATCTGGGCAGAACGCAATAATTGATTTAAGTTCATTACTTTTACTCAATATTTACGAAAAATAACCAAACCCTCTGAGTAAAGATGAAGTAAATAATATAAATAATTAAAAAAGGTCAATTTCAAATAAATGCAAATAAAGATTGACATTTATTAGCAGGGCCACTCCGAGGCAACCCTTTAATTTTCTTATAAAGAATTTGATTAAAAACAATGACATTTTCTTGTAATTAAAGTTTAGCCACAGTATTAAATTTTTTTCGGTTTGTTGTGCTATGGAAATAATATTTATATTGTATCAGAGCAAAATAACTCAAATGAAATTATTAATAACTATGAAATGTAAAAGGTCAACGAAACTAAAGCATTTACTGAAAAATCAAATAAACTAAACCGAAAAAAAATACCGTTCTAAATAATAATTTCAAAGCTGTTTTAATTATAGCAGTTTTTTTTATGGTACCTGTAGTATTCTGAAGAAAATTGATTGTAAAATTCGTCTAAATTTGGTGATGTAAGTATTTAAGCCATTTATAATGCTTCTGAATTGAAATGGATTTTTATGAAATTTAAGTGAAAAAAATATGATGATGTTTAATATTTGTAAAGCGGATAATCAATTTATTAAATGCTAAAATACACTACTACTTTCTCTATTACTATATCTGGAGAGCGTTATTATTTAATATATATTCACTCAGGAGTTTGTGGCCTAGTAGTTTGGGTCGCGAATTCATGGTCGGCGTTGTTTTCGTCGCCTGATACCACAGAAGACCCGCTGTATATCGGGGCTGATGTACGTTAAATCTGTCGAGGTTCCACATCCTTCCGTTGGCAGGGTTTGGAAGTTTGGAGAGTGAAGATACGAGTTCAGATGTCGTCCTCGTCACATGAGAATCGTTCAAAATTATGAGGTCCATCTCTAAGAGCCATCGTGTTGCTTCTAAGTGAATTGAAAACAATCATTCATTTTTTCAGCCTTTTACTATAATCAAATTTGCACATAATTGCATAATTTGCAGGAATATCATCAATGTAAACTGAGATAAAAATCCCTCAGCAAATTCTCAACAGCAAGTTTAAGGTCTTTAAATGTAGCCTCAAGTTTTACCTTGAAATTAAAATTTGAAATATCCTTCAAGACACAAGATCTGAACTCAAGAGGCCTCAATAGACAACCCATATTTGATGGCAAATTTTAGAAAAAAACCCATGAAAGCCCTTTTTGGTGTTTGTTTAATTAAATTATTGTTGAAAATCATTAAAATGAATCCAGCGCCTTTTTGTATAAATTCCCTTAAGGATCCCGTCTACCGGCTATTTTGGTTTCGTGGATGTAATGTTAATCTCATGGAATTTTGGCTACCGTTCTCAAATCTTCACTATTTAGATCTATTTGAATGCAATAACGTGTATGTGAAAGAGCAAAAAATAATGAAGGTTTCCTCCTCCTAAGGCTTTTTTCCCTCATATTTGTAAAAGTCTTTTTACACTTATATTAAATGATTCGTTTGTGAGTTTTCCGGTCTTTAAAAATATTTTTAAATATTTAAAAAAAAAATTCCAGATGATTTAAATTTCTTTTTCTGCATACATTGAATTTTATTTTTATTACTGAAAATTATATTTTGGATAATTATACTAAAAAAAGACGATAACCTCGGAAAATACTTGTTCGTCGACGCATTGATAAATACCATAATTGCAACAAAAAAAAGGCACCACATTGTAATCGCGTTAATTAACAAAAGCTCTGATTCATTTTATGCAAATTACTAATTTGTTTGGAGGTCAATGAACTAAATGCTACCAGATTGTTAAATTTTCCCAACCGCATCTTTTGCACATTGCTAGAACGAGGAACAGCTGTGTTACCTCTTCTTCCTAAACGAAATGAAATATCAATTACGCTTGAAGACAGAAAAAAAATATTCTCGTCAATTGACAAATGACTCTATTTTTGAAACAGCGGTCGGCATGTAAAGAAATTAAATATGCATACTCTCTGTTATGCGAAAGAGGAAAAAAAAAATTCGAATAATCCATTCATTCGAATTGCATGTGGGAACAAAACCATAATTTGTTGGTGTTTTAGTGAGTGCATTATTTGTCATCGAGCGGTTTGAATGGGAAAAAAAAATGAAAACTTAAACGTTAACTAACTGGAACGAATATCGTGCCACAACCTGTGTTTTGGTTTAGCCGAGCTTAAAAGTAGTTTTACGGTAGGTTAAGCTGGGTTGCGTGAAAAACGGATGAAGAAAGATAAGACGATGAGTCAGAATTGATCTGTCAATTGAGATAGATTGCTGAAGTTCGCCGCAAGTAGATTTGAGGAAAATTGATAAATCAAGTTTTCAAAAAGCTGTTAAAAGTTAAAGGAAAGGTTAAGAGCTTCGTGACATGTTTGATCTCCAGATAAATTAACAATAATGGAAATTTCATAAATTGATTCATTTGATCGCAAGAATATTGACAAGGCAATTATTTGCTTTGAAGCAGTTTTACAATAACGAATGTTATAGAAACTATTCCAATTGAAAATCGGTATAACAATTGCTCTAACGCTTTTTTTCTTACTGTATCCCCTTAAGTCTGTGATATAACTTGAGAAAGGCTAAAACTGTTGTTTGATAAGTCTTGACTTAGGGCAATGTCAAGCGATTCTCGCCCCTTATCGCCGGTGTAAGTACGGGTGTACCATGAAATGTAAATCTTGATTAGCTGTATGAAGGTCTGGTTGAGATTATCGCTGTTAACGAATTGAATATAACACATCATAATCATATACCATTTAGCATGCTTGTAGGTGCCAATTGTTACTGAAGTAGTAAATTTTGTTTCTGTATTTCAAAAATTACAGTCCACTCATTTATATAATTTATTATTTATTACTCATTTATATAATTTATTATTTATAATTTATTTATACTAAATTATATTAATAACAACTGTTGTATAATTCCAAAATACAGTATTTCTCATGATAGACTTATTAAAAATAATTCTCTGGTAGCAAGCACTTTTGTTGGATTGAAAGTTTAAACTGAGCGACTTCAGTAGCGTAATGGTCATGATCGCGTTATTCAAGTTCAGAGATGTTTAAGTCAAGCGGATATTTTGAGAATCCTGATTTCATCTAAGTCCACCATGATATATAAGGTGTTTGCTGCATGTTAATTGGAACTGATTTCAAGTATCTCACTCTCCTGACATCTACGTAGAGTGGTGAGGATGTTAGGAGAGCGAGGTATCAGCTCAAGTGTAGGCTCAAAATTGGGTCGGTTAGCTGAGGTTGTGATGTTGAGTACTTCGCGATTTTCTGTTCACTAGCCTTGGAGACATTTTGGTGATTTGAATTGCATAAAATAACAATTTATTTCCAACCAAAATAAAAGATGATTAGGTAAATTAGATAAATATTACAAGTGTGATGAGTTGAATTAAAGATGGCGATATATAAGCGAAATAGAATTGAAACGGAAAGGAAGGGAGATAGAGGATAATACGACAAGCGGATATATTATTGCAGGTTGGACTAAATCACCATAATTAATCGTTTGGATTGAAATGACTCCTGGTTAAAGTTCAAAGATTCGAATTTGTTATTATCGAGAAGTGTTTAAATCAGAATGAGTAATTTGGTAAACTAAGACTTTCTTATCAGAATATCAACTTAGACTGACTGAGTTAAGAGGGATTTGGGGGAGAACGACCTTACGTATTCTTTGGTGTAATTAAGCAAGTGTTTTGTCTGGCTCTTAAATATCTTCAGTTGGAGTTTTGAACTAATTGGCTATTTAATTGGACTATAAAATGGCTGGAGAGTTAAATAATGAAGGAAGTATGTCATAAGGTTCGTTACCGACAGCCTCATGCAGCTTTAGAGCAATGTTAATTGTGATACATTATTAATTGATTAATATAATTAACAACAACATTAGAATATTTAAGTTCACAGTGATTGAAATGTTACAGAAATTTGTTTACAGTATCTTTCAATTTGTCCTTTTACTGGGAGGCCCTTAAATCTTATTACGTAATCAGTCAATCAAATTAAAATTTTCATGATTTTTTTTCCGTACATTTTTTAACATTACAACAAGAAATTTGTCAGTTTCCTTTATTGAAATAAAAAGGCAAGCTGATTAAGTCAGCAAACCTTATTAAATAAAATATAGTAGTACCTTCCAAAAAGAGCTACTCCTACATTTCATTTCTTAATTAGAGGTGTCCTTAATAAGTGATAAATACATATATATTCAAATGGACTTGGACTAACAGACTTGTCCCTTAAATACAGGTGTCCCTTACAAGAGGTACTACTGCACACAGGGAAAATTAATAATGTTGCTTCAGATTTCTAACAATAGACATCGTCATAACATTAGTCTTTTTTTCCATTAATACTCGACCTTCGAAAGAAATGAACTATATTTACTTCTCAAAACAGGATAATATCAAACTCCTTTATTAATTTTATAAAAATGAATCTTTACAGATCTAACCTTTTTTTTTTTTTTTTTTTTTTTATGGATTAACGTGTAAATTTGCTGACGATTATATTTTAAGTGCGATTTCATAACGAAAAAACCTTACCATTTCTTTTCAGAGCTCCCATCTCCCATTTAAGTCGTTTGTATGACATTAAACAGAATAGACAGAAAAATACTACATTAAAATAGCCTCCTCAAAACGGACAATCTAATGCTATTTTTAATGCGTGAATAATAATGATAGAATTTTCTCGAATTAAATTTAAAACTGAACGATTTAAAATAAATTAATATTTGTTTAACATTTCTCAAGGAAGTGAAGTGCTTTAAACCACATCCTTAAATATAATACCGAATTTAAAAATAGATATTTTAAATTAATCTGATATAAAATATTAAAATAAAAAAAAATACATTAAATGAGAAGAATAACTAACTTCATATAAGACCAAAATAATTTTTAAAAAAAATTTAATACATAAATGATTGTATTGGTAATATTAAAAAGCATTGTATTCTTCAACACGAATTTTTTGCCAACTTCTTTACGAACATAAAAAGAAACAAAAAACAAGTACACTGTACGTGGAGAAACAATTTTAACCTGAAAAAGTTATGTAATGTCATTTATATGTTACTTAATATATGTCCACTAAATAGCAAGTAATTTAATAGTACTGCAATATTTTATTGATAATTTAATAAGACCATTATTCTAGGAACTTCAATTACATATACTTGAACATGGATATTCTTTTATTTTAAGTAGCTTTAAATTAGGTTAAAATCTAATTATATCAATTTGAGATGTGTAGGTGCAATTATAGGTGTAATAATATGAACACAAAAAAGTTGTTTAAAGTACACTTTCCATGTTAGCAACAATAAAATGGATACTTTATAATAATGGATAGATTTATTTTCTTACATTCAAACAAATTAAGTACCTTATCGGAAAAAGCAGAACTACAGGTAAAACAATACAATTTACTTTCAAAGTTAAGCGCACCTTTCAACACTACCATTTCAGCATCCTGATCCTTTTTTCGAATTATATTCAAAAAATTCGACAATTATATAACGTTATTTCAATTGAAGATTTAATCTCGTAACGTTAAACACTTCTGTAAGAAATATGTTGACCAATCGGATTGAGAAATACAGAATTCATTTAGCATTGTTTTAGCGTTCGTAACTTAATCAGTTGAATCCATTTTATCATAAGAGACAGAGTGTATTTATAGTATCGTTTTGTAATATACTGTGAGTTCTTTTTTATAAAGTGATAGAATTTAGATTTAATAATTATTGTTTTACCAAAACTGCAAGGTTATTTTTTTCAACAAGGATTCGTCTGAATTATCAGTACGTTCTATATATCATGTACTGTCGAGAAATGAAAACTTAATCGCGCAAAATTATCCCTTATGATTAAAATATTTTTTTTGATTATTTATGTTTTCGTATACATTTAAAGCTATAGACGAAAGTAAAGCGATCGTATGAATCTATATATACTTAAGCGAAATATCACTGACTGACTCATCTCGAGATCTCTAAGACTATACAACCGATTGACTTGAAATTTAGCTTAGTTACTCATTTTGCGATGTAGACGCTCACTATGATCGGATTTTACGGAAGTCTTATCCAAAATGTAATTTTCATCCGTTAATCTACTCTTATCCATCTGTTATGTCATTTTTGGCGACTTTATCGCCAAAAATGATACGACCGACGCCAAACGGAATATATATATATATTTTCTATGCATGCTGTGTATTGTCACCAATTAAGTTTATTTTGTGAGATTTTCGCATGCGAAATGGAAAAATACCAAATAATTTAATACTGAAGCGCTGATGGAGAATTGGCAAGATTTTACCGAAGGGGCTCTTTATGTGAAATTTCGTGCATGTCGAATTTTGGACAAAAATCTTATGATAGACACCATGTCCATTGCGAGGATATTTCATTTGAAAGTTAAGCACATGCTGAATCTTCTAACAAAAGGTTGAATCTTTTTCAATATTATGTGTAACCTGTATGCGGTGGAATGAGTTTTATATATATAGGTGACTTTTTACTAAAATTTTTCATTTTTCTCATATTTTTGAAAGTGAAGGATAACCATTATTAAAGACTATCAATTTCTTAAAATTTTAAATTTAGAATATTATTATCGTTTAAAAATTGAAAATTTTCTTAATGTTTTACGTATAGGTTGCGAAATATAATATTATCGTCAGTCCAGCGAAGCGGGTGTGTATCAGCTAGTCATTATTATAAGCCCAGTTCCATGTATTGACTATCATTGCACGTTGACCAGTTTTTTTCAGTTCTTTATGTGGTCAGTTTCTACTGTTTCCATTAGTAACGAAATATTCCTTACGTAAAGTTTTAATTCATTTATAAAGGCGTAAATACCCACCTTTCGGATTACATCGGCGGTCAGCAAACGTTTTTTAAGGGAAACCAAATCGTAGAATTTTTTGGAGCCAGGCAGCAAACTTGATACTGTCATGGACAATTCTTCTCATTGAGCAACAACAATTAAAAACCAGTATATATTTTTTTTAAATTAGGAAGCGATATGTTTACATATTTATTTACACATCCTGATATTTGCAAAAAATTATAACAAAATATTTCCATTTATTAATTAACGTATCTGATTAAATTTTGCACTAATGCGATGAATGTAATTGTTTACTTTTCTGAAACAGTATTAAATCACACTGGATACTTAACTGGACTGTTAATGTTAATCTGTACTGATATTTTACATACTCCAATTTCGAAAATGTTTCACATTGGTAAGTGCTCCCAAATACAGATATAAATCCCCGATTTAATTGATGCTATTTATCTTTCGAAAGAAATTTATAGAACTTGATTCAATGCACTTCTTTACACATCATTTATGACATATTATCATTTTTCAGATCAATCGCTTCCGATTGAAGGCCTAAGGGAAGCTTTTCAATTACACAGATAAATAGATTTTGAAATATGGAAATGTCTTTAGCACTTTAATCAAGACCTGCAAAATGCTGTTGTAACTTGTTATATAACTCAGTGGTTACCCCACGTAGTTTGATTTATTATGGAAGGTTTTTAAAGTTAAAAACCATTTCAACCCGTGGGCCAATGTAAAATCGGACGGTAGGCCGGATTTGGTCCTCGGGCCGTAGTTGGTCTCCATGGATTAGAATTCAAATAAGGAATTGTAAAGACCTAACAAAATACTTATTTAACACTTAAAGATTAAATAACAATTCACGATACATTTTGAACATTAATAAAATAATATTTAAAATTGTGCCGATTCATTATTATTGATTTAAATCAGTTACTTTATTTGAATTTAATTAACCATCCTGGATTAGACATTCAAATAAGGAATTGTAAAGATTTATCTAACACTTACAAGGTTAAATAACAATTAATTATACATTTTGAGCATAAATGAAATAACTTTTACTTTTTTTTTTAAATAACTTTTATCATTGATTTTATCCGATTACTTTACTTGAGTGTCATTGTCATATGCTGTACATGTTCAAAATATTTTATACACATACGACATTCGATTAAATGATAACTAAGTATACATTTTGAACATTAATAAAACAGTGTTTAATCTTGTGCAGATTATCTATTGCTGATTTTAATAATCTACTCTACTTGTGTTTTATTGTCACATATTGATTAATAGTTATCTAATAATGTTCGATAGTTATGCGACACGATATAGGTATTTCATTCTATGAATATTTTCACCCAATCTCTTTCTCTTATTCATCTCAATGACGACATTCCTTCCCCAATGGGAATTCTGGAATGTAATATCATTTATAATACATTATGAACGACATTCGACATTTTAGCCCTTGGTTACTAAGGAAGATTCACTAACTTTTGGTAATAACCGATTTTATTATAGGTCTGAAAGACCATTAAAGATTTTTCGAATTATGATTTCGTGAGCGAATTTTTTTTGGGAATTCTTTAATCTTCCGAATTATTTATGTTGTGATATCTAATGAAATTTATATAATCTCTTTTCATTTCTTAAAAGGATTTGGTTTCATTCTCGTCTGTGATTTTCTCAAAACTTTCCATTGGTGCCCAAACGTATAAGTAAAATATAAATGCATTTTTTTTTTTAAAAAAAAACAGTTTAAAAAACATTTATCCACTTTGTTGTACACGGAACAAAGAATTCTTTAAAAAGTTATCTCACTATTTGGATGTGGTGATTAATTAATTGTTCGTTAAATAATTCATTAATGACTGTTTGTATAATTTATAGTTTCATGAAAAAAAGCAAATGATTTTTAAGGTGTATATCTATGTTCTGTTTATGTTTTAAATACCACATATATGTTCTGCTGGTAATAACTGTTATTTACTTTCTGATTAATTATTGTATGTGTGTTCTGCATACATTGACTACTGTAGGTATGCTCTGTTCGAATTGATTGCGATGTGTGTGGCCTGAACGTATTAATTAACACACGTATGCTCTGAATACATTAATAATTGTTTACTGTAAGTGTAAATTGTAATATTACTTGCATATGTATTATAGATACTACTTTACAACATGATTAACTGCAATCGAAGTGTATGAGCATATTTTTTTTACATGTTATATATATATATACTAGTATACTCTTTATATTTTAACTCACCCATAAATTGTATGTATATATATATAAATGTAAATTATTTGTATCAACTCCGTAATTTGAAAACTATTTCCTTACTGAAATATGCGAAGAGTAATTAATATATGAAAAAGGGGAGGAGAACTTCACAAATAATTTATGCAAACCTTAGTTACATCTTTTGTCACCAGCGACAAACGACATGCGGTCAGAGGCGAATCCAGAAAACAAAATCTACAATAAGGGCACAAAATCGACAGGAAGTGGGGGAGGTCACAATTCCCCCCCTAAAGTTTATAAGCTTAATTGTGTTTGTTTGTTTCGTTTATTATTCATGCTTATATGGTCCCTAATCTAAAAATAAGTTAAATATTTTTTTTAGCTCAAGAATGAATTTTAAATTGAGAACTAAAAATTTCATTAACCGTAAGTACGTTAGATAGCTCGGTTCTGTGTGTGTTAGACACAGCAAACAACTTTAAGTAAAACAACAAAATAAATACTTTTTATGATGTTGGGACAATTTGGTCAAGATTTCTTGTTCAGGTATGTTAGTTTATCCGTGCGTGAAATTATGACGCGACTAGGGTGGGGTGTGTGTCTTTGTGTGAAGCCCCTGGATCCGCCACTGCACTACGTGCTACATTGTTTTAAAAACTGCAATAAAGCAACTTAAAGAGCACTTTTACTATTCACAAAATACATGTCTTTATTTTCCGTCGATTCATGATCAATTTGTTCAATATAAAGATGATTTTCTCTAAGTATATTTTATTTTATTTTTTCATTTAATCGACAATTTATTGGTTTCTAAATAGCAATCTTATTTAAATACACATGGTTGTTGATAATAAATTTAAAGGAAAATTAATTTGCAATAAAAACCTACTTTGTTTCTATTATTGCTTCCTATATTTTTTTCAAAACTGATTTAGATCTTACACGTTTAGTAAAGCAATTTTCTCTTCAGAGTGCTATTTTTGACAAAGTGGGAAATATAGAAAAACTTAAGTTCTCCATTTAAATTTCATATATAAACTTAGATTTCATATTTAAACTTTATATTTGAATTTTCGGCCCAAATATATTATTAATAATGCATAAAAAAAACATTACAGCAATTAAAAATAATAAAAGCAAAAAAATGAAATGAACTTTTCAGCATTTTTGATCAGAAATACTTTTAAGATAAAGACATTTTCGAATTCATACAATTATGGCATTCAAATATAAGTTTGAAAAATTCGTAAGCCGTAAATCATCAAGCACATAAAATTAAGAATCACAAGCTGCCCGAAAAACCTGAAGTCTAAACTTTAGAATAAACTCACGTCTACTGCGCCATCTAGTATCACTTTTCGTAATATAAATTACGTAAAATTATCTGACCTTTACGGAGTTTTAATTTATTTTTAATTGTCTGGTATTCTCTTTGTCTTAAAAATTTTGTGAATTCAAACTGTTAATTTATTGTATTCTACATGAATTTTAAAATTATCTAACCAATATTTATTACAATTTTTTCAGTTTGAAAACTATTAGCAAAAATGTCTGTTCATCAAAAAAAAACCATTTGAAATAGAAATGTTCTTTTTAATGTTATTTCTTTCGTTACATATATTCAAGTTTTTTTTTTCGCAGCCATTTAATGAAAAGCATTTGTAAAGCTTCTAAATTTCCAAAAAAGTTGTTATATAGTAAAGTAGTAAAACTTTTCAATCATTGGTTTGAAAATGTAACTAAAATTTTTAGAAAAACCAGTTGTTAAAACACATAAAATATTTTCAGTAGCCAGAAGTTAAACTGGAATATTGCAATTTTTATTCAATGTTATTTAAACTTTAGTTTCATCGCTTTTTTTGTGTGTTCATAAAATTCTTTGTCTTAACTTATTTCTCCAAGCAAAAACAGGAACAATGTATGAAAGATAAAACATCGTGAGGTAAAGGGATTGAAATTTATCATTAATACCAATCAAGAACGTCTAGTTATTAATTGAATTCAACATTTATTTCATTTAGAAATGTGATTCACTGTTTGGATTTTTTTAAGAATTTGATTTTCATTAAATTCAGAGATAAAACATTTTTTTAGAATATATAATTGGAATTCTTGGGTTTTTTTTTTTTTTTTTTTTTTTTTTGAAAGAACTAATTGAGCAGATTTTACATTTAAGTAACGAAGAGCATCGAAAGAAAGTAACCATTCTCCTTCAAACAATTTTCTGATTCACAAGCAACTAAATTTAATAACGGTTTTCTAAAGAAAATGCAATGCATAAAAATTCATTCCAGCTAATGGCGATATTAGCAAATATTTTGGAAGAAAATAGAGTTCCAAAAAACGTGACATGTAATACGATTAATGTAAATTTCAGATTTCCTAATGATAGGTAATAAATTCGACAGCCAACTAATAATAATATTTAATTATTAAAAATATATTTGTATTGTTAAACTTTTTGAAAGTAGTATGAGAATATTTTCATTATTTTACAACTTGTGGAAAATAAGGAACTTATTAAGAATTAATTCTAACAGTATTTTCTTAAAATCAATTACATTAATAAAAGCTATTCAACTTTTAACAAGTCATAGAAAGTAAAACTTCAAAATTCAAGTACGTTATATTGAAAGTATGTAAAATTATTGAAACGGCCAGTTGTACTAATTGAGCACTACATTTCTTGAATAAAACCGAATGCTCACATTTCAATCATCCATGAAAAATATAAAACTTACTAGAAAAAGGTTTTGCTTTCCAGAAGTAAATCAACCATCTAAAATTAATTAAAATAATACATTAATTTTATGTATTATTATGCCAACTAATTTTGTTGTCTGAACTAGTAAGGTTCATTATTCAATTTTCGATAATTTTAAGGTACATGAAAAATTAAAACATAAACCACAAATTAAGGCTTGGAATTAGTTACTTTTTAAGAATAGTAGATAATGTATTGATATATTATTGTGATATTTTAGTCGTAGTAAAAAATAATGCACATTAATGAAGAATGAGGTAATAAAATGGTCAAATATAATATTAACAGCACCAAATTATTTCTTTGAAATTAACCAAACCTATCTAATATAGTGTCACATTGTTTCATGTTAATTAAAACTCGTTTAATTTAATTCTGGTTCCTCAGTTTTTTAAGCAGATACATTAAGAAAATAAAAAGTTATCACTTTTTTCACAGTTTAAACAGGATTTGCATTCATATACATTTAACTTAAAATTTTGTAATTGCTTGAAATAATACTTAAAATGTCACAATGTTTCAAAATGATCAATCGCTCCTTTTCCTAAAGTTTTTTAGGGTGAAAATTAACAAAAAAAAAAAAAAAAAAAAAAAAAAAAAAATGAATTTATCACTACGTAGGAATATTAATTTTGAAGATTCTTTTTTTTTTTTTAAAAAAAAAATTTTATCTATATATGTTACATAATTTTAGTATAGACTATTTAAACTATTTGCATCTGAGAAAGTAATTCATCTCATTAGAAATTTTAAGTTTGGACTCAGCAAATCTAAAATTTTCACACACATACACACACAAAGGTGTAGTTTAAACAAATTTTAATAAAAATGTTTGAAGCAACACAAAAAAATATGGATAATGCAAGAGAACGCAACATTCTTCACTAAAAATTATTAAATATTTTTGAATAGTTTTTGCATTCTTTTTTGTACTGTTAAATAAATGTTTAGCTCTTTTGAAAGGATTTAAAGTTGATGAACATTAAAAGAAAGATTAGTTAGAAGGTAAACTAATGTTTCCTTGCTTCTTAATTAAACTTGTTGCGAACTATTTGCCAATTGATGGACATTTTGAATCTGTTTCTTAGTGCCGTGTCTTAGTCTGCCATAATGCCTGCCAATTATTCTGTTCCAGAGACATCATATCTTGATGCGGACTGAGCAGATTAATTTTTTTTTCTAATATTGATCTCCCCCTTCCCTTCATGAGCAAGGAAAAAAAATACAGACAGTAAGTAACACAGATATAATAAAATGGAAAATTTAAACATATGACACACAGAAATTGTTCTATGTAACGCGTTGCAAAGCACAGATTTCGCTACCAAAGGTGCTAACTTCCTTCAAAAATAATTATTAAATTATTCAATTAAATATTAGAATTCAAGCAAGCAATAAATTATTATATTGAACATATTTATAGCTGAATGTAATTAAGGCTGCTGTAAAAAGAATAGAATATATATATATATATAGAAAATAACTGATGAAAACAGACATAAAACATATACACAAAATCTTTTACGATTAAATTTTGAAAAATAATTGAATGACCATTTTGTGATTGACTAAAACTGCAGTTCTTTGGTGGTAATGAAAAATCACTTTTAAAGGGATATCAACTACGAGGAAAGATAAAATTCATCAAATTTCAATCATTTTGAGATCGAGATACTTATTTCTTATTGGAATTTGCTTGTTAATACAACGAAAGATTTAAATTAAAAAAAAAGGCTCGATGAAAAGAATAAGATTATATAATCATCAATGCCACAAGAGTGAAACCAATGCTGTGATGGGCTCATGCACTCCATTATCTCCACACAATAGCCAAGTCCTCATGTGGTGATTACGATGTTCTTGGGGAATCTGCACTGTGGTTCTAGTAAGGTCATATCAGGTTGCATGAGTCCAGTTCTTTGACGGCAAGAACCTATTTTAAACCCATAAAATACCAATTCTATCAAAAATCCTGAAAATACAAGAATTGGTCCTAAAATTTAGATGTATGCAATCAGTGTGTAGCTTAACGTGTTAATAATGATATCGAGACGAAAAGGAACAATTGTTGAAATATACTAAAAAACTTTTTCTTATCTAATGTAACAGAAAATGAAATATTTTATTGGTTATACAACGAACAAGAAATCACACACAAATCAAAATTATTCTTGATTAACATATAATAGCTACTTTTAAAAAATATTATCAATAATCTATAAATACGTAATCAAAATTTACGAATTCAAAAGCTCTTTCATCGAATTTTGAATATATATATATATATATATATATATATATATATATATATATATATATATATATATATATATATATATATATATATCCTTTTTAAACCTCAAGACACTTACATGGAGAAATCGCAATTTCGATCGTGATGGAAACCACTGAATTTAAATGTAAGTGGAATTCATTATCGTATTTTTTGTTAATTAATATGGGACATACATTATATTGTACTAGCTCTGATAACTAAATTTTTTTTTTTTTTTTTTTTTGCATTAAAGCTTTATAAGTAGATAATTTGCAGTTTTGCAAGACTCTAATTTTAAGCAAATTTATGTTCCTCATGTACGAGTTTTTTTTCAAAGTGATTTATTATGGCATTGCTACTAAAGGCAGGCGACAGGTTTTTTTTTTTATAGTAATGGGGCTTTCAATTGGCCTTTCTACATTTTGAACGCAAGAAATAAGTGAAGGAATGAGTTTGATCCCTAAAACAAGTAAAAATAATTAAAAAAATTAATTGAAAAACTGCATTAAATTAATTACAAAGTATTTACGTGAGATTTAATTACAAAGTATTTCAGGAACCTATATCAAATATACTTATAAAATGTACTTTATTTTTTAAAAATCTTCATACCACACATAATAAGATAAAAATTAATATTAATTCAGCCACAGATGACAAACGCACTAATGAAGAGAAAATATTTATGTATGCTCAAAAAAAAAAATCATAACAATACGGGCCTATTCCTTCCGAAAACCGACATATCTTCTATTTCTATCTTCCTATATCCCTCCTAAGATTAAAAAATTGTGTCTTAAGAAATCTAATTATGTCAATATATGTTTAAGAACTAATTCTGCCTATGAACGTCTAACACCTAGAAACTAATACAGTCTATAAATGCCTTTTGTCTAAGAAATAATTCTCTCTATAAATGTCTATTAATTAATTATGTCTATGAAAGTATAATATCTAAGAACTAATTTTTTCTGAGTTTTTTACATGATGTTGCAGGTTTAATTACTAACATGTACTAACATATTGTTGCTTGGAGAAAATGGCGTCCACAAAAATGCAGGGGTATAAAATAATGGATACATGGTGTTAGGTTTAGATTGACGTTGTAATACATTATGATTATAATAATTGCATTCAGTTAGCTCAAGGTAAATTTTCATTGCTAAGATATATTTAATTTAATATTTTATCGCCTATTTTTGTTTTAATATCCGAACAGAATATTATTGTCTATTTTAACAATTTATTATTTGGCTGTTGTTTTAATATTTAATTTTATAATTGATTTTTGTGTTAGTATCAGGTATTTGTTTCGATTGTATTCTTATCATTGCTAACATTGATAACGTTTTTGTACTTTAGAATGATTTGCTTGGGAAAATAAATATGCAATAGGAATTTGAAGGAGGCATTATCTTTTCTTGACAGTAATTGTGTCCGTGGAGCTCCTGGGGGTCGAAATACGCTTACTGAACGCTAATTAATATTCATTTTGTATCATTATACTTTTTCGAGAACTTAACAGAGGAAAAAATTAACACGTGTTAAAATGTTATTAACAAAGTCAATTTTAATTGTTTAATTTTTTTTGTATTCAAATTTTCAACTCAATTTTTTGAAGGCTTAAATTGGCGTAGAATTTGCGAAAACAAAGAGTACACTTAAACACACGTTCACAGCACAGATAATAATGCTAAGCGTTAGGATGGCTGAGTTGATTACTACTTTAGCCTTAATTCATACACCGTCATAAAAAAAGGTAATAACTTTCGAAATTTTTCTTGCAACTAAATAAATTTTACATCCCAAAGGAAAGTAAGTTATAATACAAATATATTCATTGATCAAGTAAATTTACTTTCTTAATTAACGAGTTAATACTAAGTAATTATATATTAAACGAACTTTCTTATTTTGGAATACAATTTTTGCAGAGTAAAAATAAATAAATAAAAAAAAAAAAAAATGATGTAAATAGCCTACGTTGCAAATTTCATTCTAATCCGATGATTAATTCCAGAGATATTCGGCAAAAAACGTTAGGGGGTCTTATACTAGAATACGCTGAACAAACGATTAATCTGCAAAGCTTTTTTCTTATTAAGTTATAAAGTTTATTTTAAATACTCCCTCTTTAATATTTTTATTGCTTCATTGTATGCTTATTTAAATGAAAAGTAAGTGTATATATATTTGCATTAATTCAATTAGTTCAAAAATAAAACTAATTATACACATTTCCCCCCGTTTTTCAATACTACGTGACAGATATGTGAATAGTTAAAAACATCTAACACACTAGTAAACGGTTTCTTTGAGTTTTCTTTTTCCTTTTGTTAGTTGAATCTCTTAAATATTTCCTGAACTATTGGAGGAAACTGCATAAAATTGTGAGGGAAGTCATTAATGATTCATTTGGTCTTCAAAATAATATTGCAAAATATTTTCAAAATAGTAAGTATTTCAGGACACTAGTAGAAATTCCACCGGATTAACATTACGTTCACGAAATCAAAATGGCTGGTAGACGGGGGTATTAAGGATGTCCCATTTATTTCAGGACTATATATGAGGAAAAATTAATAAGGTCAATATCGTAATAATAATAAAAAAAATATCTAACATAAAAACAAAGCTGTAATACAATAATTTTTGAAAGAAATTAAGAAATGTCCATAATTTTGCTTCAATTTCCTCAAAATTGATGTTAATGTGGTAGGTCATGCTGGAGATAGAGAAGTACTTGCATAAAAATAACGCAAAAGCTTTTAAATAACTCTTTACATACTCCATCCGGACTGCATTAACCTCTGAGATAAAATCCTTTACTCCATTAAATTATCAGAAAAATGCTTTTAAGGTTAGTGTATGTTACCGTTATTATTTCGATAATATTTGTTTTTATGGAGGCTATTCACACCATTTTATTATAAGGCACTGGACTCAAGGACATGTTTTAATTTCAAATCCAGTTTTCTCATTTCTTATGCCTTAATTTTTTTCTCTCCTTTTTTAGCTCTCTGAAATGCCTGATAAAGTGAGGCATTACGTGTCTCTGCGTTATGAACTCACATCTGGTTGCTGACAATTAAGAAAAATTTATTTCTACTTAAGATATTGAATTGAAAGGATAAGAGATAGATAAGAGAATAGGTATTTTCCTTAAATATTTTTCGGTATCAACAATCTTGAAAAATGAAAGGTATTTTTTTAATAAAAACAACTTTAGATAATGGATATGGAGAAATCCCTATGTAAAATTTAGTCTTTTATCCGATAAAATATTGCTTAGAGTTGTTTTAAAATCTAGAGAAAAATTCTCTTAAAGTGAATTTTCAAAAACTAAGCTTTTGTATGTATTATTTTAGCTTATAATCTTTAAATATAACTGGTTAAAACAAATTAGTGTTAAAGTTGTCGATTGTCTGATGTCAAAGTATAGGATTTATACTTAGAACATTTTTTGTACAAAAAATATCACAATATTAATATATTTTCTCTTCATTGGTTAAAGAACATGTTTTTGACGACAGATGGCATTTCTAAGGAAAGTTTGTGTTCTGATTGTGTGCTGCCATATTTAAAATGACGCCAAAACAAATTTGACATTGATTCATAGGTTTGCTTTGATTGTTGCCGTGTCGAGTTGTCACCAACGATGAAACGATAATATGTCATGAAAAACCAGAAAATAAACAACAATTAAAATAATTGGTTAATATTGAGGAATCAGCAAAAAAAAAAAAAAAAAAAGCGAAGACGGTCTTATTGGCCGGAGAAGTTATGGCAACGATTTTTTAAGATGTGAAGGGCATCATACACAGAGATTTCTCAGAAAAAAGACAATAAATGGAAAATACCATTAGAAGCTTAAAGATGAATGATGAATGCTTTGCTTAATGATGAATTCCATGTCTCACCAAAGTCATCAACTCGAAGCGGCAGCAATCAAAATTTGATTTGGCAGCAAATGATTACCAAATCAAAACTAACTAATCAATGTCAAATTTATTTCGGCTCCATTTAACAGACGGCAGGACCCAATGGTAACAACAATTTCCAAATTATGTCATCTGTCTTCAAATGCGGGTACTTTCTGAACCACTCTCGTATTAAAGAATGGGATGCAAAGTATTCAAATTACTTATCTAGACAAAATAAATCTAATATTTACATCAAATTTTGACTCCAAGAACTCGGGGAGAGTAGCATATCTTCATACAATAATTATTTCTTTAAAAAAAATTGCATTTTTTCTTGTTTATACGAGGTCTGTCTACAAAGTAATGGCGCTGACTCTTTTTTTTCCTACTGTCCAAGAGTGTGTTGCAACTAATTTCGTAATAACTGTGTTAATAGTTGTGATATTTTATTCTAAACAGACTCCAAAAACACAAAATGTGTTCCTTTTATCTCAGATTTTATTTTTAGAGAAAGGATGAAGTCACAGAGTGCTAAATCAGGGGTTTGGGGGGGGGATATTCCAATATTCTAATTCATATTTTTAAACAAAAAACTTTTTCAAAGAGAGCTCTGTATATAAAGGAGCATTATTTCGATGTAAATTGAAAGCTTTTTGCCAGAGTTCTGGGAGGTTTTTTTTTTTTCTAACTTTTTATCTAGCGACCAACAGGACTACCAAAAAAGGTTTTAATAATCTATTGAATAAAGTTAGGAGAAAATAGCACCCAGATCTCTAGGAAAATAGTTTCGATGTGCATCAAGACTTCGCTTCTTCGCACACAGCGCTCTCCGTCAAGCAGGATTTGGTTTAAAAAAATACGGATTGGAACACTATAAAATATCCTCCATATACCCCTGATTTAATACCCTGTAACTTCTCCCCTTTTCCAAAGGTAAAGTATGAGCTAAAAGGAACCCAATTTAGTTATTGGAGGCTCTTGAAAAGAGAAGGTCACAACTATTAAAAATGGTTGTTAAAGAATAAAAAAAACCAATAATCTCTTGACCAATGGAAAAAAAAGAAATGGTCGATGTGTAAGAGATAATGCGGAATATATTCAAGAAGACAAACAACAGTCTTACTAGAAATTTTAAATAACGACAGAAAAAACGAGTTTTTTGAATATGGATGTTCTTTTAAACTTCACACTTTGAATAAAACAATTTTTTATACTTTAAAATTTAAGAGTAAAAGGGAACGTTGAATCAAATTGAATTTATACTTTTTATTTTTTTCAATAAAAATTAAAATTAAAAACTTATTTTGCATTAATTTTTTTAACAAAATAATTAACAAATGAGAATTTAAGCAATGAACCCTTCCCCTTGGGGTCGGATTTGGCGACCATTTGCCGACTTGGGGAGAAACTTGAAATAAAATTTAATTCTTCAAATAATTAGTTTTAATCAATTAATACTTTATTAATTATTATTAAATAACCGTATTGTCATCCAAAAAAATTGAGTATAGGGGCTCAATTGAGTCAGCTCAATAGAGCGCTTTAAAATGTGAGGAAAAAAACTTTTAAAGTTTTGAACCAGACATACAATGTGAGTAGAATAAAACTCATTAATAATTAGTTTTAATAAATTAATTTTTATTAATTGTAATTAAATTATAGTATTGTCAATAAAAAAAATTGTGTATAGAGAATTTCAGCTCAAATGAGCACTTTAAAAAAAGCTTTTAAAGTTTTGACCCTGACAAAGTTAAAATGTGAGTTAAAGAAAACCATTAATAAATATCCATTTTTAAACCAATTACGCAACTGGACTTCATAATATTCCCATATATAGTTTCATATACTTTAACGCCTCACTAACAGTTGATTTTGTACGATAACGAGAGAGAAAAACTGTATTTTTTTGCATATTTTATAGCTTAAGGAAATTAAACATATATATTTTACAATCACCGGAACACTTACTTAAGTATAAACTGAGAAATTTTTCTTCCTGAAAAAAAAAAGTGTTCTTAGCTTTTATGTCCTGTTCTGTAATATTCGGTGTAGACAGTCTTGAATGGAATGACATTTGTTTTGTTTGGTAAATAAATGCTTAAAAAATGTGATTTAATATTCCATTACATGCTTTTCAGAATTTATGAGATATACAATTTTCGAATGCCTGAATGCAGAAATATGAGCTATTTTGTTGGCTTTTTGATGCAAGTGACTACAGTAAAGTATTCATGAAACAAATGTGTTTGTTTTTTTCTTCTTATTCAGTATCTGTTGGAATCAAACTACTGTATAACCTTAAACTGAATTGTCCTTTTATATTAGGGAAGAATTTAAGAAAATATTACTTGATCTTCATAATTAACAACACACAATACATTACTCAAAAAAAAAAGTTCTATGCACAGTTTTGCAAAGAACAGATTTAGCCCCCCAAGGTGGCTTTTTTTCATAATTATTATTAAATTACTCAATTAAATATAAGAATTCAAGTAAACGGTGAAATATGAAGAAATGGACAAAGGTAAATTTTTCCGATATTAAAATTAAAGGAAACGATAAATTATTAAATTGAATATTATATCAGCTACATGTAATTAATATTAAAGTAAATGATAAATTATGAAATTGAATATATTTAAGCTATATGTGATTAAAATTAAAGGAAACGATAAGAAATTGAAAAGTGATCTGATACGCCAAAAGTGATCCAACTAAAACAATAACTCCTTGAGGGTGGCTAATAATAATATACATAAACTGTTTTTAAAATTCGATAAAGTAATCATTTTTTTCGTGAAAATCTAAACAGTGAAGCATGAGAATATTGTTTTTTGCTTGTTTTTATGTCAAATAAGTGCAATGGTTTACAATTGGTTTAATAAATAAATAAAAAAAAACACGACACACCAAGAAGGAGTGGTCCGATGGAGACAAAAATTGGCGGATAGGAAAATTATGTACATAGAATAGAAAAAGATTAAAATTTCAGAAATATTGAATGATTTATTTCAGAGTTACATAGTTACAAAATCACGAGCTCAATAAGGTGTTGACCCTCCTCTAGCCTGGATGCAAGATGCCACATGACGTGGCAAAGAGTCATAAAGTTCTCAGATGGTCTCCTTCGGTATTTCTTGCAAAATGTGCTCCAATTGTCGGCAAGGTCATCAACATTACCTGGTAGATGCAGTCACCTTCCCATCATATCTCCGACATACTCGATTGGAAAGAGATCTGTCTGGCCAAGGAAGTGTTTGACATGCTGTAAGGCAGTTCATAACAACACGTACCATATGTGGTCTGGCATTATCTTGCTGAAAAATAAGGTCAGGGTAATGCAAAAGGAACGGTAAAGTAAAGCAGGTCTCAGAATGTCGTTGACGTACCGCTGTGCTGTAAGTGTGCCTCTAATGATGACCAAAGGGGTCCGTCTATCGAGGGAAATGGCACTCAAAATGAGTTGCCCTCCTGGTTGAGGGCCTGTGTGGCGTGCAATAGGGAAAGCAAGATTAGTACGCTGCCCTGGGCGTCTCCAGACACTTCTTCGATGATCGTCAGGACACAGTTGGAAACGGGATTCGTCGCTAAACACTATACGTCCCCAGTCAGCAACGTTCCAACCTGATCAAAGCCAAGCACCACTGTAATCCGGCTCGACAGTGTGCAGGCGTGAGTGGCAGGTGGAGAAGCGGTTGGTGCGAGCATAGATTTCGCTCTATCAGCCGTCTGTGAAAGGTCATGGTGGACACTCGAGTGCGGGTCGCACGCCTGATGGTTGATAACGATGAATCAGGCACTGTAACAGCTGATCTGACAATCTCTCTTTCCTCCCGATATGCTGTGGCCCTAGGTCGACCGCTACCATCATGACGCTGAAATCTGCCATTGTCCACCCATTCTTGCGAGCATCTTCTAAACGCTGCTTCGCTTCGACCTATATGAATAGCAATTCTCCGATTTGCCCAACCTGCCTCTTTCAATCCAATGATACGATCTCTTTCAAACTTGAACAGTTGCTCGTAATGAGCTCGAATCCCATGGCGGGGTATTTTTTTCAGTCGTTGAAAGGTATCCTAAAGGGCAATGCAACTGGAAATTTGATCATCAGATTGAGAATCACCTCTTATATACATCTGCTGATTGCGCAGTTCCGATGCACTGTAGCTCCTGCTATTCATTCACTGGACACTAAATTTTAATCATTTGCATGATGCTCGGTTCAAATGTCTTTGCATACGAAATTTGATTACAATCGGGCAACTCCTTCTTGGTGCGTCTTTTTTTGTTTGTTATAGAGTGTATTTCTAGAAATAATTTATTAGATAAGTACAAGCTCATGTGATGATGTAAAATGTCCTTAAGAATATTATATACAGCTTATAAATTAAAATGATAGTTTTTCTTTCGGTTTATGACAAAATATAAACGTTTTTTTAAATTCATTATCGTCTGTTAAAAATTATTTGCTTCAACATACGTGGTAATTTTTACTTTATCAATATTTGTATTTAAAAATAATAAAGTTTGCCGTTTTCATAACTTAGAACGCAGGTTCAGAAAAATGATATTGGTTGGTGCTTTTTATAAAAAAAACCGCGAGTGCTTCTTATTTTCTAAAGAAATAATTTCACTTCATCAACTGAATATAGCTATTTTAATTTTGAGAAACAAAAAGAATTCATATGAAATAGATATTTCTCTAATTTAAAACCAATGGAAACGAGGAAAAAATTCTGAGGAAATCTGAATTCTATTTCTGAGCAATATCAATTTTCATTTAATGTTTTAATTCTGAATAGTTTGTATGGTATACATAGCATATATGGACAATAAACAAATTAGTTTCAAACGAAATGGAGCCATTTAAGGAACATAATATTGTGTCTAATGGGAAATCATAGTAAGTAAAATGTTCAACCCTTCCAATATACAAGTTTTTGTAATGTATTGGAATGAACATCTAAATAATTGCAAAATAATACTATAGTATCAAAAAATTATGAAAGGAAATTTAAGTGTAAATATTTTTATTCAATTTTTAGGAAATTTGTATTTTTAATAAATGTCTTAAATTTTTATAGTCAGTAATCGAACTTATATCAAACAATATGCGACATTTTATGGAACACAATTTTGTGACTGATAAAAACGCTTAGCATTGAACGTATTCAACTCTTCCGTAACACAAATTTTTTAATGGAATAAAAAGAACAACTAAAAAGGCAAAATAATGTTCAAGAATAACTAAGAATAAACAAAGAAATCCAAAATAAAGCTACGGCTTTAAAACTGTTCACCAGATTTTTCTTTCTTCTAGTATACCAAGAAGGAAGTAATTTAAAGTAACAAAAATAATTTTAGATGAATTTTAGCTAATTTAAACTCCCCGGAATGTTATATTTTCCGAGGAAGTGAGGGGGAATATTTGAAATAAAATTTAATTTTATATGTTTTTCGTTCAACCTGTTCATTTGATTTGACAGCAAATGATTTCCAAATCAAAACTAACCAATAAATCAATGTCAAAATTGTTTTGGAGCCGATTAGTAAATAGCAACATCACATCAATTTGCCTTAACAACGGTACCTGCCGTCAAAAACAGGAACTTTTTAATTCGCTCTCATTTTTGCACATTTCTCCCGAGATGAAAACAAAATAACTAATTGAACAATTGAAAAAATTGCCCACAAGGGCATAATACTAATTTCAAAAGTATCTGTGTACCGGGTCCAAATGATTTATTCATCACTAGGAACAAATGAAAAATTTAATAAAATGAACGTGGGCTATGTCGCGGCAACTGGTGTCTCAAGTCACACACGTGCCACAGGCTCAAAAGCGTATAAAGATGCTGAGAATTCTTGGTAAGGAATAAAAATAAAAAGGAAATAGAGGAAGCCTCAGCAATGAGAAATCATTTCGTGCTCCGGTTTCGGTTTTCTTGTTCCTCCATTTTGTTTTTCATCGTGTTTTCACTCTTCTCTGATCATATAATTGAACACCGTCTGAGTGAAATTTGCTTTTTATACCATGTTTTATTATTATTATCACGGAAAACCGCAAATGTAACAACTCGAAAATTCATGTTCATTTCCAGTCGCGTACGTGAAACGTGTGATCAGACAAGTAATAGTAATATTTTGTGTCATGAAGTACTTTAATGAGTGAAAGTTCACAAAAGGTGCAAGATATTTTTGTGAACAGTTAGCAATCATGCCTGATGTGGATAGATAAAATACGATTAGTTATTATTAAATTCAACTGCATTCGTCTGAAAAATTAGTAATTAAGTAAACTTTTGTAATTGTTTTACACTTATTAGGATTCTATGTTCGTATATATATATATATATATATATATATACAACTTTTTTGATTAATTTTGTGGTTCAATTAGTAATTCTCCTTTTATTTAGACTTTTAATTGGTTTTGTAATATTTTAAATGTTTATGTGTAATTTTTTTGCTTGCTGTTAAATTGAAGATAATTACTATGTTTACCTCCTTTTTTCTAGTGATTTTCTAAATTTTCTGAGTTTTAGTTTGTTACCATCTTTTTTTAAAATGCGATTCACTGAAATGTGATGGTTTATCTGTAATACAGGTAGAAACAAACACATATTATTCTGTTCCAAAGTGTGGAAAAATAATAATTGTATTATTCTCATAATTTTTAAAATCTTGCTTTTCTTTCTCTTGGCTTTCTTTTATAAATTTTCTGCCTTGTTAACAGACTTTTTTTTGTTTTTAGGTTTTAAACTTTTAGATGGTTTAAATATTATAAATTTTTTTTATCTGATTTGTATAAATATTAATTTGTTTTTTAAAGATTTTTTTAAAGATTTTAGTCTGTTAATAAGTTTTTCAATTAATATGAATTTGATATTCGACACATTGAAAGTTTAGAGAAAGTCTGAACATTCATTACATGTACCACTTATTCGAAGGTGTTTTACTGGTTTCTTGTGTTGTTTTACTGTTTCGCACGACTTTTATTTTCGATATAAAAAAAAATACTTTTTATCCCGTAATTTTAAAATGAAATGTTAATAAAACTCTTAAAATTATTATTTTGAGCAATAGGTATGGAGCTGTTTCTAAATATTTCAGCATATTGTAAAAAGCAGTTATTTTCTATTTAACTTATACTTAAGTCACGGACTTAATCAGATTTAAATTTAATGAAAATCTACATTTTGAATTTTTCCTTAGGGAACTGAATGTAAGGTTGACTGAAATTGCCATCATAACTACAATTTTTTTTTATTTGTCATACGATTTTTAAAACTTTTGTTTATAGTTCCATGTGTTCCCTATGTCAATGCATTTATTTTCTTTGTTCCTGGGTATTTTTTTGCAAAAAAATTGAAGTAGAAGGAAACCCATATGAAGAGAGTTGAAAAAGCAAGACGTCCTTGCACCCGACTTAGCGTCTTACGACTTTCACTTCTTTCCAAAGATGGAAGAGCACTTTATGGGACATTATATAGCTTTGACGACTAGATAACTGTTGCAATTAAAGCCTTGTGACGACAACCACCACCGAAATTTTTTATCGACAGGTTTTTTTCGATTAGTCACGCGTTGGCGCAATTGCGTGAAAAGGTATGGGGATCAGGTTAAAAAGTGAATAGTACATTGCGTTGAGAATACAAGTGGTTTTCAAGTACTCCATGAACTGCGAAAATCGGTTGTGTTCGTAAAAAAAATAAAGTTATGTGCATGGAAACATTATTTTACAATCAAGTCTCGTATATGTTTATTAAGTTCAAAACTATCGAAATAAAAACTTCTAGTTTCAGAATCATGTCATAGAATCGTATATTTATGGAATGATAAATTCCAAGTAAACATTGCACATTTCCATTCTGCAAACAGAAAACTCTTTGCTAAAATTGAAAGGTGAAATTTCATTATGAATATGCGATGCACATAAAAATAAATCTAATTTAACGAAAATTTAATTATATCGAATACTTTTGCGTATGATATTATTAAATGCGAACTTCAGAAATATGTTTTTGAATAGTTGAAAAAATATCTTAAATTTCTTTTCATCTACACATAAAGGAAACAAAAAACAGTGAATTCGCTTGACAAGTTAAAATAAATCGTTTTTTTTATTCAGATTTTGATTAGAAATGTTTTCTAATTTTAATGAAGTTGCTACAGGATCCTAATTTAGAGAATTCTTTCAAAGCAATGCAAGTACTGCAATTATGTCGATGAACTGTATAGGTTTGAAAATAAGCATATTAAAACTTACTGAAAAAAACTTATTATTTTTTGCATTGATATTTCATAATTTGATGAAAATAT
The DNA here is from genome assembly GCA_019974015.1 of Nephila pilipes. Classification (NCBI taxonomy): domain Eukaryota; kingdom Metazoa; phylum Arthropoda; class Arachnida; order Araneae; family Nephilidae; genus Nephila; species Nephila pilipes. The sequence continues at coordinate 643,468 of BMAW01042039.1, read as the reverse complement.
TATTTATAATAAATTTAATATTTTCTTCAATTTTCTTAAAATTTCTGAATGAAGAATCATTTCATATATTTGAAATGGAGAGTACTCCTTTTATAATTAAAAAAAAATGCGTTAGTTTATTTTTATGTAGAAAATTATTACATTTAAGGGCAAATAATAACATTTTTAGTTATTAAATATTAGATTCTTTTAAGAAATTCTAGCCTTAGTATTTTTGTGAATTGAAATGTGTATTGGATTTTAAAAACGTGCAATTGAAAAATGTAATTGTACTTTAATAATATTTCGGCACAATGTTTATTCTGACTATTAAAAGCAATATGTTCGGATTAAATAATTGGAATATAGAAAACATGGGATATAAAAGAGAGTTAATTAAATTTTCACGCTGAATTACTGATGAAAATACATAAATAGAGGGAAAGGTTCAAAATGAAGTTAGAATTAATAGAAAGAGGTGTTTTTAAAATAACGAAGAAAAAAAAATGTCTTTTCCTGTTTTGAAATAGGTGTTTTTCAAACCCAAAACACGGGTGAAAGGGTTAAGAAAGTATTAACCAAGCAAATGCCCCTTTTACACCTAGATATTCATAAATTTCATTCAAGTAATTATATCTGTTTGAGGTACAATACCTAAACCAAAACATGTCGTAGAAAAGCTATTATAATAATGATTTATGTCATTTAAAAATTACGGAAATTCTTTACAGGTCAAAGCACCCCTTTTATAGTGTAAATACTGTACTTCTAAAAAAGATCCCTAGCTCAGAAAAACAATTCGTTTACAGCATAACTCGCCAAGTCTTTCGATCGTTGTAAAGAGCGGGTTATACTGCATAGAGAAAACAAAATTTCAATCCAGTTTGTCGAGTTCCAAATAACGTCTCATAACGATCCCTGAGAATAAACGGCAAGGCTGTTTTGAAATTTGTTTTTAATAACCGTTCTCTTCTTTTAAAGGGTTGATAACCTTACTTAACTTTCTTCTTTACGTCCTTCACCAAAAGGTAAATAGATTATGTGCCTTTTTTCTAGTAAGAAACTTTTTGCGAGATTTCATGATTTTCTTAAACTAATATATATAACTTGGTTGTAAATATCAAATGGAAGCAGAATCAATGTCAATTAAAGAGCTTAAGCCTCGCAGTTTATGTAAAATCTGGTTTCGGAAAGAAAAAAAAAATCAGAAATCTCTTAAGAATCTGAATTATAAATGTAAAAAGAAATTAATACGTAATATATTAATAACCATTCACTTTTTAATTGGTAGATAAACTTATTTAGCTTTTTCTTAACGTCATTCTTCAAAGGCAAATAGATGATTCCTCTTTTTTTCTCGTAAACAAGGTTGAGAAAGATTTCAATGATTTTCTTAAATAAATAAATATTAGGTTGATTGTAAATATCGATTGGATGCTGGATGAATATGGGTTAATGAGTTTTTCCTAAACTAAAGATCTGAATTAAATAGGTAAAAGGGAATTATAGAACATAATATGTATGGAAATAATTACAGACTAAGTAATATCGTATCGCAATAATATCGTATAACTGAATCAAAATTAAGTGGTTCTCTAATATTATGTTATGACTGTTTGGATAATGTCTTAAATTTTCTTTTTACTAAGAAAACAGTATAATGAATTTAATATGTTTTAATGTGTTATAACTATTTTGATAATTTTTTAAAATTTTGTTATTACTGTTATAAAATACAGAAAATGAATGTAGTACTTTTTAATTGGTATAACTGTTTGACGATTTCTTTTGAGGAATAATTAAAAATATGGCTTTTATATTATAATTTTCTGAAAAGAATTCAATACTTAAGAGAATGCAAGAGATACAAAAGAACATAAGGTTAAGAAGTTTTAGGTATAAAAAATTGAAATATTTTTGCATAAATATAGATTTTTAAGATTTCATTATTTTTTGGAGATACACGATATAAGATACTAATCAAGTATTACTTTCGGAAGGACAATACTCTCAGTACATCATCATTATATACGCAAGAATATGAAATTAAATTAATTTACATTACAGTTTTTACAGTGCAATAAATTGAAAATAATTCAGTTCTCTGCTATCAAAATAACCCTATAAGACTTATAATACAAACATTTGAGAGTTTTGAAGTAGTATATGAAAGATGAAAGATACTGAACAGTGTCGATTTATCAAACTCAGTAATGTTTTTAATTTCTATAGTTTAAACCACTTTTATACTTAAAAATTAAAATGTATATGCAGATGATTCCGTATAACTTGACACTTTTATTGTACAGTTTCGCTGTAACACGATATAGAATTGTTACGAAATATTAATATCACACGACATCCCAGAACAAGGTTTGACTCTTAACTGTATTAATCTGGGAAATCTCTGTACATTTTGGGATTATATTTTCAAAAATAAAAAGATCTTTCATTGAAAGAAATGTAACATTCAAAAGAGAGCTCCCCAGGTGCTTTTAACTATGTAAAGAAATTTATAAAGAACTCTCAGCTATAAGTAATCTAATTTATTTAATACATAATCATGTTTTAATCTTGATGAAAATTGTTTTAATAAATAAATTTCTTCGAATTATAAAAGTATAACGTATTTTTCTAATTTCTGGAACTCTTTCGCACTAATTCCTTGTTTCGTATAATAATGTGTTTTTAGGAACGTAACAATTGTGCTATTCGAAGGTTTGTATCTTTATCACTCAGATAAAATTATTTATTAATAAAATAAAATGATGAAAGTTTATTAAAAAGTAATTTACACTACTTTCTGAATCTTTGTTTCGAATAACACTGAATTTTCAGGGGGTTATGTGCATAGTTATCATACAGGTAAAAACATGAAAATTTAATAAAGAGTAATTTACACCATTTGCTAAGTCTTTGTTTCGTACAACATGGATAAATATAACTGAACATTTTTAAGGAACATAGCAACTATATTATACGTGTTATTTGAATATTTATTATTCAGATAAAATTATGAAAGGATAATAAAGAGTAACTACTTCTGAGTCTTTTGTTTCGTATAACGCGGATTCGCATAACACGACGTTTTTTTAGAAACGTTACAACCCTGTTAATCGGTCTTATTTGTATATTTACAATTCATATAATTTTATGAATGTATAATAAAGAGAAATTTATTCTTAATGTAGTTTTTACATCATTTATTATAAGCTTCCATTATTTAAGTTTAGCACAGTAAATTCTCGTGAAGATTACATGCCAATAAAGTTAAGCTATTTAAATTCAATTGATGAACTATAAATTAAGTTGAAATCGAAACATGAGTATTTATTTCACCACTAAACATTAGTTAACAATACATGATTTCCGAAAATAATGAAGATAAATTGTAAATGTACGCTGAAAAGATAAAAAAATTCATAATAAATAGAAACTTCTTGAAAAATTGTAGGAAAGAAAAAAAGGATAGCTGAATAATTGCTTAGTGACTGAAAAAAGGCGGAAGAAATAAACTGTTTAGTAACTAATGATAGAAAATAACAAAAAATGATAACAAATAAATTACGTAATGATAGAAAATAAGAAACGATTATTTTTCAGAAAATATTTTTAGGTTAAATAATCTATTTAAATTATTTAGTTAAAACAAGAAAGACATTTATCTCCCAATTTGGAGAAAAACTGTTTAGGATTTTTCAAATATTGATATTCGTACTTGTACAAGGGTGATTCAAAGAGTACTTGTTTTTGGCTACAGATGGTGTTGTTAAGGCAAGTAGGTGTTACTACTGTGATATCTTCTGTAAAACGAATCGAAATCATAATTTGATTCCAGTCGTGTCAAGTTATCACTGCCGATGAGACTTGGATTCAGCATTATGCACCGAAAACACACCAAGATAAAGGGTTATTTCCGGTGAATCAGCTTTAGAGAAGACGAAGACGGTCTCATCGGCATAAGAAGCTATGGCGGCAAATATTTTGCGATACGAAGGGCATCATACTCATGAACTTCTCAGCGAAAGGAAAAATGCTCAATTGATAATACTGCTGTGAGTTAAGCGATTCCCATTTCCCATCCTAATACACCATTTATCATTAACACGGGCACTTTTTGTGTCACCCTTGTACATGATTTCAATAGAATTTGATCATAATAGCATACAAATGAAAGCATTTTCTGTAATAACAAAAATAAGATAATAGAAGCAGCAACATAAAAAGGAAATACTAAATTTAATAGCAAAGTTCAAATCGTTTCCCGAAATTTCAATTATTTCGCTATTTTAAAATACGTTCGAAAATAAAGAGAAATATTTCAAGTGTTTACATCCTTTATGGAGCGCATTGAAAGAAATTAAGTCAAAGACCTCTAAGAAAGATGATTCTAAAGGTTTGTAGCTTTATTTCAGATAATTGATAGCTTTTCATAAAGAAAATATTTGTTAATATACTAAGTCAATAACCTCCAATGAATCGACTTTTTTCTTTTTAATAAGCGTTGTAGATTTTACTCATGCTATGACACATTATAAAACGGCTCATTAATTTTGATTTATGATGGTTTCTATGTACAAAAGAATCAATCATTGAGAAAAATTAAACAATTGTTTTAGGTTTCATAATTCATTGAACTTTTAATTTTATCAATGAATAATATAGGGTCCCAATTTACTTGAATTACTGTTATCTCTTATATCCTGTAATTAAACTTCTATGAAAATGGCATACAAATATTTTTGACATTGAATTTAATTTAGTTTATTTAAAAAAAAAAAAAAAAAAAAAAAAAAAAAAATTTTTTTTTTTTTTTTTTTTTTTTTTTTTTTTAACGAAATCAATCAAGTTCTATAATAGAATGATTTTTCGGTTATACAAATTAAAATAACTCAGTCTAAATTAGGAGAATACAAAGTTTTTTTTACTGCAATAATTTTCAAATTACTTTTCATCAGCTTAAATGCCAAGTTATTAAAAAAATTAAAAACCTTTGAAATATTACAGAAATTTTTTTACGAAACAAATTTTTAAATAATTGTTAGGAATGTAAAACAAACTCGCTTTTCTTAATTAATATTATACGAGATAATCGAGACATTTAAATTTGATTTCTTAAAACCATATGCACGTAAAAAGATTAGCAATAATGTGCTTAAAAATTTTGAATATGTGAAAAAGCAATTTATAGAAACGTAAAAACAGTTTGAAACAACATAACTAAAATACATTCATTAGGAAAAAAATTGAAATTAAATTTGCTTAGTTTAATTTTGAAGTTAAATTTGTTTAAATTTTACATACTCATTCATAATTCTAATAAGTATGAAAAATATCCTATTTTTTCTTATTATATGTATTTAAATGCTAATAAATTCTGCAAGTAAATCTTGAAAAGATTCTCCTTCCTTCAAAAAAAAGTTGCGCTCAATTTCATTTTAATACATTTTGCTATGCATTATCTTTCATTTTAATTTTGAATATGAAAAAGTAAAAATATATGAATAATAAAACTTACCTTTTTTGTAGACTTCGATCAGAAAGCTATTCTAAACTCTATTCGAATGAAGGAGCAACAGCTAAAAGAAAATAATATATGTTGAGATATTGCAGTTAGAGGGAAAGACATAAAAATGTGAAAGGTTAAAAACGTAAAATAAATTGACATCATACCAACTATAATAATTACATTTAAATAAATTTCTCTAGTGTGTATCGTAAAATATTAATTTAATCTAAGAATAATAAAGTTAATTGTCTTAGAAACGTAATAATTTATTAATATAAAGAAAATTTGATACATAATTGGCTCCAGAATTTCATTTCAGCTTAAGAATGATTTCGTTACATCATGAATTCTTTATCAAATTTTGATTAAGAGTCAAAAATGTTGCAACTTGTTTATTTATCATCACATAACAAATTTAAAATCAGTTTTTTAAATGAATTGTTTCTGAATTCAACATTTTATTTCTAAATTAAAAGCATTCTTCGTCGTAATTTTAAATGCGCCCAAATATCAGAGATAATTATTAATAATTTATTTAAATAAGTAGAATATTACGATGATTCTGAATTGAAGAAGCATATTTAAAATTTGTAAGTAATGGAAAATATGTAACCTTTTTAAAGAAATTTAATTATAAAATTCAATACAATTATATTGCATCGTTTAATTAGTTCATTAGAGATCAAATAAAAATAATTTTAACAATTGTATTTAAAGCTCATTTAATTTGTGACCTAAAAGTATTTCAAATTCATTGCTGAGTGTTATGTAACTACGCATTATAGTTTTTAATTAATAATTATTTATGTTTAATTTATTACTGATAAAAAATATTGAATCTTATAACTTTAAAAATGACTTTGGTTAGATATTTCAGTTTTGTTGGTTGAATGATTGTTTATCACGATTGATTGTTAGAAGCAACACGAGGGCCATTGGCAACGGACTTCGTAGTTTTGAACCTCGGTCATTCACAAAGACGACACCTCAGCTAGCACCTATCTCTCCAAATTTTCACCCTATGTAAACGGAGCTTCGATATATGTAATGTGCATTTATATCTCCGTTATACGGTGGGCCTATAGTAACATCACCACGATTTTATGACCATGACTGCAAGGCTACCCGGCCTCAGTTTTACTGGAGAATCATGGATTTTTATAAATTAAAATGTTATGAATAATAAATTATCTTCTGTGAATTAAGATTCTTTAATTTCTTTTAACACTGCAACTAAATAAATTGCTTTTTCAAATAACTACACCGATTACTGAGAGACATTGCAAGTTAAATGAAAAGTTCCAGGAAAATGGAGAAAAAAAGTTCGTCGCTTCAATTACCGACGGCTAAAAAGAGGCATCGTTTTAATTGAGAACAATTCTTTTCAGCTGATTACACTATTCAAATCTCCATGGAATTCTTATACTAGCAATAAATACACGGAATAATAGTCTTAGGCCTAGAGAATAACATGTATAAAATACATAAATATTCGGAAGAAATAAAATGTATCATACAGTGAAGAAAATAGCAAAAATATTTAGTTTATCTCTGAAGTTAAATATTACTGAAAAAAAAAGAGATAACGTAATAGGAATAATGAAGTGAAAATGCATTTGCAAAACAACAGCGAAAGATATTACTTAAGAATCCTATATTTATCGGCAAGTTTTTAGACGGCTTTTGCTTCAAATAGTGTAGATGAATACTGTTTGTTACAAAAAAAAAAAGATTAAAATCGTCTGGGATTAGAACTCTTTACGTTACTGGTTTTGTCATGAAATTCAGACTGATTCTTGTTTTTACGAACAATGATGTTTTGCTTTATCACTGCTCTTTATTTTAATGATTGACATTTCAACCAATTTTATGAGCTGCGAATACTTTCGCTTCCTGTTTATATAATTATATTTTTTTTCTAGAGAAAAGTAACTTTTTAAAATTTATTCACTTTTTGTTCCGAAAAGAAAACTAACAGGTAACTTTAAAAAGACGTATTTAATTTTATCACATATATGTTGTATCTTTAAATTACGATGAGTCTTGTGTCTAGAGGTTGTTTGGGGACTATTGATGAGTAAGACCGGTAAAACACTCACATTTATATGCACTCACATACAAATAAAATATATAAATATAACACCTTCTTACTCCCGCTTGAAATCCAAACCCTTATCTCTTACTACTTTATCTACTTATAATCTTCTCGTTCACTGGTATGGGTGACGAAGGTTTCTATTGTCTACCATCATCTCATCAGCCTCCATCTACACATTTAAATGTGTGAATTTACTCAATTAACAATCCAACATATATTTTTTTACATTTACTGTCTCAAGCTTTTTTCCTAGATTTTATTTTCAACTTGTTAGGCAGTTTCTCAACAGTAAGACATAAAATCGATTATGCTTTGTCATCAAAATCAGATTTTAATGTTTATATATTTTCACATTTGTGTTTATTTTACCAATAAACCAATATACTTGACTGATATAGTGTGAGTTTATTCATTCTTATTATGGAGAATACATTTCCGCTCAAGGGATATAGCTGCATTAGTGATGTTGGGCTGTTCGCAATTTTTTTTCTTCCCTACAAATACAAAAAAACTACAATTTCTCTCCAAACAAAATGAAACGTGGTTAGGTAAACTAGATGATGATAGAAGTGAAATGAATTATAGATAATGATATTTAAATAATTGATGGAAATGAAGGGAGATAGAGGATGACTGCAGGCTGATAGATATTTATAATTTGGATTGAAGTACTTTAATTAATTTTTTGAATTGAAGTGAATTCTTGTTGAAGTATAAAAACAATAATCGGCTGTTTTTTTGAAGTGATTGAATGAGAAAGAGTTATTTAGTAAGCTCAGATTTCATATTTAAATCATATTCTAGGATTGTTGAATTAATTGGGATTCGGGTGAGAGCGACCTTATCTAAACTTCATTGAAAAATGGAGTATTTTATCTTGCTCTGACGTATTTTCAATTCGAGTTCAATAGTTATTGACTTATATATGAAACTGGGCTGTGGCTGTAAAGTTAAATAATGAGGGACGGGCATCACTCATTGACGAATGAGAAACATAGAATGATAAAACCGAAGGCAGTGAGAGTATTTTATCAGTGATAATATACGATATTACTAACGAATTTTTTGACCTTACTTTCATCCATTTCCGAGAGTCTGTACTCTAAAACTAATTCTAAAATTAAAATTATCCATTTTTATTAAAATCCTTAATTTTTTTCTAACTAAGCAACGTATTAGGAATTATTTATGCCAAAAATTCATGAAACAGATTTTTTATAAGTTTCTTACTTATTCTTTCATTTTCATTAAAATTGTGACAGTATTACATTTATCAATAAATCCTTGATTACATGAAATTTTATCATTATTATACAGAATTTATACTTAACTCTTTTCATTAATTTCAGCTCTAAAAAGTTTGAAGGATCAGATTAATTTTCCTAGCACATTAGTATAAAATACATCAAATTAGAAATAAATTTTTCAAAAGGTTAGAAATGTTAGCTAGTATCAGTATACACACATTCCCTGCTTTATAGTGTAATTATATGTTTGTTGTTGAACGAATTTTTTTTTCATTTCTTTCAACCTGTAACTTTAAACACAGATAATTCAAAATTTGGCTGATCCGTGTTCGAAAAACTATTTGAAAAAAATTAAATTTCATGATCGAAAGGTTCTTTTTTTCATTGTATAATTTTCTTTAATGAATTTCAGTTTTAGATGGAAAATCACAAAATTCTAAATGAAGAAAAAGTACATGTAAAAGCTACACTTCAATATAAAGAGAGTTTTTCCAACTTTAAAATAAAATTAATGATTAAAATTAAGAGTATAACATTGTATTATACAGAGAATAAATTAAGCAACATGAATTCCTTTAAGTCCAATTTAATCCAAAAAATAACATGGATGAAAGGTCATAAGTTTAATAAGGGTAAAGCCTCGGAACGTCTTTGGAGAGATAGGCCTTGTAAGTTATATGATAGGTATTCTTCTAATTAGATAATCTTATGAAGAAAATAAAAATGCTTGAAATTTTAGTTTACTTTTAATGCAGTCGTACTTAGATTCTAAAATAAATACCGCGTAATCAACAATCGGATTGGCACTGGAAATATTATTATTTTCAAAAAAGTAAACAAAAAATATGCCAAAAAAGAAAAAAAAAGACAGAAACTTTATAAGAGGTAAATTCATTAGATATTAGTTAAACAAACAAGTTGTTTCTTAACTTGCTAGATATTCTTTAAAATAACGCAAATAATCTAATTGATGAAAAATAAAATGTTTGAAACTTTTCAAGTTACTAATTTCTAATATAGTGCTTAAATTTTAAAATAAATTCTACATAATTAACAATAGCACTAGTGAAATACTAACAATGAAAATATTATTTCCCAAATTCAACGCTTCGAAAAATGGCAGAAACATTTTAGAAGAGGTAGATATATTAAATATTTCGTAACTAAACTATAACGCATTCAATTTGGAAAAAAAAATGTTCAGAGACTTAAATTTTTATTCCTTATCACAAGCATCAAGTAATGGAATTGTAACTGGCAAATACACATCCTGTACACCGTTGAGGCAATCATTCATTACGTCATTTCATTACATAATTTGCGTAGACAGTTTTGATGCAGTGGAACCTTATATATTTTGGATTAGGAAACAATCATAATAGATCTACCTCAATCAAGTTGCCTACTCTGTACATGGAAGAACCTTTACCTCTGGATGGTATTCTAAATGTCTGAACACACCTGGATCAGTTATTTCCCGTCCTCCTGCTATTAATGAACGATAAAGGTAAATGACATGTAAACGCTTCGATTATGTGTTCTGAACACCACTGCAGTTCTTCTGACCTCAGGCTACACATCGCAAGCATATCTTGTTTCAATGGGTTATTCTCAAGGTCTTCAGTAATTATAGCATATTGATCTGACGTTAAGTTCAATATTTTAGAAGAATGAGGCACTGGCTGTAAATGTCACACCTCTCTTCTATCTGATTAACGGTTCGTGAAGTAATGTCTGTGGCATTCATTGAAACTACGCTTACAAAAACTTTTTTTTTCCAAATAGGGTTTTACGTACAGCTTAAATTTTTTTTCTTTAATTTTTTGTTTACTTAAATGTGTGTTTCATTCAAGCAAACATTGAAGCATTCAATTTCAAACATTTCAACTTGTGTGTGTGATTATGTTATTATAAATTCTTATTTTGATACCCCTTTTTTTCTTGAAAATATTTATATTTTTACATGAGTAGGTTGAACTTTGATAAAATGCATACACCATTGTGCTGGTATTCAAAACTAATATTAAATATACCATCTTCAAAGCGTAATGTATTAATAGTAATTATAACTTAAGTCTTCCATCTCCTAGCTATTTTTTGATTTCGTAAACGTTATGTTAATCCAATGGAATTTCTACTACCGCTTTCAAATCTATGGTATTTTATCTATTTGTATGAAAGAAAATTACATCCAAAAGAGCAAAAAATAATGGAGGTTTCTGTAGAATTACCCCCTCCCCCCCGATTTTCGAAAATGTTTTAGAACCTTTTTAGAGACCGGGAAATTCACAAACAAATCATTCATATTAAAATAATTTTAAAAATCGCAAAATGAAATTTCTCAGAAAACCTTTATTATCTTTTGTTCTTTTGGATGCACTTTTTTCATTCAAATAAGTAAAATAGCAGAGGACTGTAGTAAAAATTCTACAGGATTAACACGTTAATGATTTCAAAATGATTGGTACATGGGAGCTTAATGGTCAGATTTGTGAATGTTTAAAATCGTTTCGTTATGTGTGCAAAATATGTCATGAAGCTCATAAAATATGGTGGCAAATATATTAATCAGACAGTGTATAAACATAAGACTAAGAAACAAATACGGATGGTAATATAGGTATTAAAATAAATTCACAATTTTACCAACGAATTCATACATTAAATATCAACTGGACTTTCATCAAATTTAAGAGAAGCTAGTTAGTTGGTAAATATAAAATCATTTAAGCCTTTGTAGATCCTTATTTGTAATAATTAACTTGATATCAATCTACAGAAATAATTACATCAGTGTTAAGAATTACATACTTAACATGACATCAAGAACTCCGAAAACAATAATTAATTTGCCATTTTTTAACATCAAGAATTATTTAAGATTCTCATAAATACCAATAAAATAATGCTGCCACAAACTGTATCAAATCACGTGGTTTTGTGTTTCCTACACATTTTCAGTCACGGGAAAACTACCTGTGTATCTCCCTCAAAACAAGCTCTCCAAGAACCCATCTTCCCTCTTTTTTTTTTCTCACTCTTTTTCTTTTCAGAAGAACTACTAACATTGCCAAAAATAGCATAAAGACTAAAGCAGAAGGTAATGAAGCAGCCCACATACGGTGATAAAAGAAAGTAAATGTCTAAATAAAAGCATCTGTCCCTTCTTTGGGGCCTTATAACAAGGCAGAAATGCTAATGGCTTTCTCCCATTGATCGTTATCACAGAAAATATACTGGTCGTTAGTTGGTCGTTTCACATCACGTGACTACATGCTATTGTTCATTACGTAAGTTATAATTCGAGATTCGATAATATTTGAAGGTCATTCGAGATGATCGTTTAAGCATCCGTTTATCGTAACCTGCTTGGGTGAAAGCGAAACAAAAGAGTTTTTGGCCCGTCCAAATGAGTTTCTGTAGCTAGCAGGTGGTGGAAGCACCAGTAGCAATGAGTCTGTTTTGTCAATATTTATGAAGGAGAAAAATGAATCTGATTTCGCTTGAAACTAACATGAAGCTAAATTCCTATTTATTTTCATGTAAATTTAAAAGAAGAAATTCGTAGAAATCAAATAAATAGTTTAAAAACACTAGAACGAACAATACTTTTGTTTAAAAAAAAAAAAAATCAGTCCTGTATTTAGATATTCCCTTTTTAAGTAACTAAAACAGTAAATTGTGCGGTACCAGTAAGACTTCTTTTTCAGCAATAGGTGGTAATAATTTTTAGAAATGCATAGAACGAAAATAATATTCAAAAAATGTCATCCATTCGGTCTTGGTGAGTTTTCTACAGTTTTTTATTTTTATTTTCAGTTATTCAAAGGGGAAAAAATAGTTTCTATTAGTATATTTGCAATCGATAATACTTTCACCGATTTTATAAGAATTTCATCATTACGACAGAAATAATTTAAGAAACTAACAAAAAACGGCGAACTTTTTTACGAAATTTAGTACATTGTGTTTCAGTATTTGTATCTTTATAAAATTCAATCGTTGAATTAAATAATTTACTAATGAATTAATCAGCCCATTTGCGATCACTGTTTTCAAGCCTTCTTCAAATGCTTGTTAAATTATACAGTAATATGTTTATTTGGCCAACAAAACATTTTTTCCCTTTCATACAATTTATGGAAATATTAAATATTTTAAGGCATTTATTTTTAAATATAATATTTATAATAATTGTAGCAGTACGCTGAAACATTTCTTCTCATGTTAAAAGAAAACCATTATATCGTTTCTTTTTTTCATATCTTATTCATGGAAATTCTCTTTTTTGAACAACATTAATATGAACTAAAAATTTCTGCATCTTCTGTTTCAAATTTGTCTTTAAATTTTATTATTTACTAGAGGATAACGTTTAATTTAATACATCTGAAGGAAAAAAGTGAAACATTGTTATATTTAATTTGGCTTTAATTAATTTCACCAATAAGAAAATAACTATATATCTATATATATCTATATATATAATTATATATATGTGTGTGTGTGTATGTATGCAATGATTTTACTTAAATTTAATTTAATATCCTAATTTTTCCTATACTTTATCTAGAACAGAAATGAGTTTATCATTGTTTCTTGATTCCATTCCATTTCAGCTATTAATTCATGTAAGCGCTCTTAAAGTCTGGCCATTCAGCTATTCTCACGCTACAAGGCAGTAGGAATAATCGCTACTAGACTCATCGTCTCGATACAAAATACCTAGATTCCTACATCTAGATTGACGTGATTTAAATAATCATTGCTTTAATTTCCCAAACAAGGAACTTTTTCGGTCACTTGGTTCCTGATTGCTTGTTTGGATGGACGCACGACTATTGCTATTTCAATGTATCTTCCCTCCTTCTCGTTGAACATGAATATATTCCTAATTCAAGATTTCCAAATTTCATCATTGTGCAAATTTCATCTTAAAATTCAAACGTTAATAAGTAAAGATGGTGTAGCTACTCCCAACACACACACACACACACACACACACACACACACACACACATTCAAATTACTCGTATTATTTTTGTGGTATTTGGAAAATGATGCTGTAAAGTTGTTTACTCAATAATAATTCATTAAGACGAATACTCTCATGATATCTTCAATCAATAAAAATTAGACGAATGACGAAAAATATTTAAACTAAAAATTTATATGTTTTTAATATTGTACTTAGCTATGTAAAAATAGAATTGTGTTTTCTCAGTTAATATGCCACTATTATATTTTTATAGAATGAAAGATAATTTATTCATATTAACACAAATTACACTGATTAATGTTTATGCATAAAAATGTTCATCAAGAAAGAACTGAATCTTTGAACACTATAAAAAGACATCTTAACGATATTTAAATTTTTAAAAAAACTTTTTTGAAAATAACTAAAATTAGAGAGATTTTTGCGCCCCTACATCAAATATATTTTCAACAATCAGCTCAGATGTATAATGAAAATCAATATAGACCCTTCTTTAAAGGACCTTTTTCTTAAAATTTTTCTATTAACAGAATTTGTTTTTGAATAATTTACGCTTGAAATGTCATTTACATGCAAATTAATCTGCCTGTCCCCAAATAAAATTACTACACAACAAATTTTCTTCCACCAAGAATTGCTTAAATTTCTATCTAAGTATATTTAATTTCTTTTTAACATTTTGATATCGAATTTTTTTTTTTTATTTCTCAAACACTGTTGATAACATTATGATTTTTAGGTGTTTTATAAAGCATGACAGATTTTTTAAAACTAAAAATATAATGGAGTGATAGTAATTATATATGAAAGTAATGAAGAAAGAAAACTTTTAAAAACAATATTACGAAAAGAGTTTAAATGCAATTTTTGTGATTTTATTGATTTTAAAAAAAGAAAATATAAAAAAAAGTTTTATAACTATATCTCTTCATGAAACACTTTACCACATATCAATACCTATATATATATATATATATATATATATATATAACGTACATATTAGAATTATAAAAAAAATAACTTTTCAGTTTTTCGCGCTAAATACATTCAGGGAATACTATGTAATATTTCTTTATTACAATAACAAATTTTATTTCCAAAAGTACATAAAAGAAGATGAAAATTAACTAAAAAATGTGTGTAAAATATAAAATTATCTGTTCTCTCTTCTATTTGTTCAATGAACAGTTTGAAAATTAATTAAATTCATTTTACCGAATTGTCTTCGACATAAAGGTTTAAGTGAAACGTAAGAAGTTAAGTAAACGAATTCGACAGTAGTTGCAAATTAGATTTAAAAGTGATTTGTCGCTTAAATAAACAAAGATTTAACTGAATCTAAGAAATGTAAAAGTTTATTTTTTCCATCAACTGTGTCGATGTTTATTGTTGTAATAAAGCAAAAGCAGATGCAGTTGACTCAGACAAATCATGTTTAGTTTTATAATTATTTCTCAAATTTCCTTATTATGACGCTATTTAAATATTGACAACTAAACTGATATCGTTGAACTAGTATCTGTTGAAGAAACAATGATAAGTAAAGTTTTAAATGACAGTTAAATGTAAAGATTGGTTAGTTTTACTAACGTCGCATTAAAAGCAACACGAAGGATATTAGTGACGAACCTCGTAATTTTGAGCATTAAATTTTAAAGTGTAACAAGTTCTGTTAATGTATGCCTTTAACGTATGAAATATTCGTTAAGCGGGGAAAAACATTTTCAGATATAGATAAAAAAAATTCCCAACATTGGGACATATTTAAAAAACTAAAATATTCCCACTCGGGAAAAAAATTATTTCCAGATATCGATGGAAAGTTCCAGAATTGTAACAAGTTTCACAATGTTCCACAAATTAAATGTTAATATTTTTGATATTTAATTCGAACAAATGCTTTAACTTCTTGGAGCGTTCCCCCTCTATATATTCCGAAAAAGGAAGCTAAATTAAGAGAGAATATCAAATGTTAATATGTAGTTACTAATTTCATTTTAACATATTCAGCTCATTTGACGATGAAAGTTTCGAGTCTTCATATTGGGTAGCTATCATCTTCCAAATATATATCACCTGTTCACCAAAATAAATACTAATTAACATAAAGTAAGCGTACTTCCAAGACCCAGGGCCCACATAAGCAATTACTATAAAGAAAAGAAAAAAATCATCTTCAAATTCTTTATAGATTTTTATTATCACAAGTAAAACCTTCTACAGTACAAAACCGTTCCCAATGTCAACAATCAAAAGAATAAAAACAGACGATTTTGCCATAGAAATAAATTATTAAGTTAAAAGAGGAAACGATAAGAGGAAACAATAAATTATTAAAAAAAGGCAATACTACTCTGTTCGGTTATTAAAATGAAAGCACACAATAAAATATTAAAATAAATATATCTTAGCAATATAAATATACCTGAAGCAAACTAAATGTAAGTATTATCATCCTAATGTAATATAATACCAATCTTTTAAGTCTAACACCATATATCCTTTATTATATGCCCACGCATTTTCGTTGACGCCATTTTCTAAAATCAACAAATGTTAGCACGCGTTAAAAAAAGTTTTTTACAGTTTTAAATTTGTTCCTCTGCCAATAATCTTTTTTTAAAGAAAATTCTTCGCTATGTACAAATAAAAATAACATATCAATAGATAGGTTTAAAAATAGCTTCTGATATGCTATAATTCTTTTGATGCACCAATAGAAAGTTTATCCTTAAAATAAACTTTATTTTATGAAACTGATAAAACGTTATAGTACTTTTCTCTGAAGTTAGTTTTCATGTTAATTATCCAACATTGTAATTTCATATGAAGGAAAAGTATGCATTCTAAAAAAATAAAATCAGCGATTTTGCATGATTTTTTTAAATTCCATATTGTACAACATTTCATGATAAAATACAGATATTTACAACTCTGTATTCACAGAATAATTACAAACTCCAATACAAATGCATTTTCTTCTGAAAGAGACATTAATATGCGTTATAACATTTCTCTTGAACAAAAAGGATAAAATGATGAACAAATTGGGAGGATAATGTTATTACACTACAGTAATTAATTGAATTCTAATGCATTAGCACAAAAAAACTCTTCTTTGATCTAAGTATTCAATTAATGGAAAGGATTGCCGAATTGAGGTAAAGTAACGCTAATTAATTTCGCTAAATTTAGCTACCGAATTGAATCGCTATTTAATGGAGATCAATTCGAGTCTGTCTGGCATGCTTAATCAGGACTCTGAGCTTTCACTAAATGCGTCTCTCTATTGGCTGTGATGTGATCTTTTTATTGCGATGTGAAGAGAAGCTCTTTCTTTTCACATTTGCAAGTCCTCTGTTTATCTACTGAAACAAGACAATACATTTTGAAAAATGCATTTTTATCGAACATATTATTTGAAATTCAATGTTCTCTCATTGTTAGAGTGATTAATTAATGAAAGGAAAGGAGTTGAATCTTTTGAAGAACAATTTAACGCTTAAGGTACCCGTCAATGAAATTTTAAATTTGGGAACGTAGTGATCATATTGTAGAATTAATATATATGTTCTCAATTTTAGACTATTGTTTCAGTTAAATACAATGAAAAGCATTCAAAAGATAGGGGAATAAGAAATATTTCTATGAGACAAATATGTTTAAAGTAAAATTTCTTCTGGGATGGCTTAAAAATTATTTATGTTTGAAGACTGATGTCATTGCTAATGCAAGTTGGTATTGTAATTGTGTGCTGCCACCTATTAAACGGTGTCAAAACAAATGTGAAACTGATTCCTTGATTAGTTTTTATCTGGCAGCCATTTGTTGCTAAATAAAAATTTGATTGCTGCCATTTCGAGATCTTAATTCATCATTATACACCGGAAACCAAGCAACAATAAAAACAATGGGTCGCTTCCGCGAATCTGTACCATAGAAGGCGAAGAGGATCTCATCTGCCTCAAAGTTTATGGAGACGATTTTTTTTATGCGAATGTATAGTTATACTCTTGGACTTCTTTAAAAAAGGAAAAATATTAATTGGGCAATACTCTATAGTTGTTTACCCTATTCCAACTTACCAACGAAAATACCCTATCCCTCATTCCTAACAATTGTACTTCGTGAACAAACTTCATAATCTTAGTAATATTTAGATCCTTATCATAAATATTAAAACAATTCAAAAGTCATCTATTGAAGCTATTTTAGTAAAAATTAAAATTAATATAAAAAATTAAGGAGCTGAATTTCATAATTAATTCTCGCTCAATAGAACAAGAGCTTTTCTAGTTTGATCATCACGAAAAGACTTTAGCTCCAACCATGTCCCGTGACAACAATTTTCTATATATCTCATTTTTGGTAAGCATAAACAAGTTGAGTAAGACAAGCTCATCTTTCCTATTTACTAAAGCTTGAAAAATAAAAATTCCTTTGAAAAACTCAGATAAATAAATTTTTTTTTTGCTATTACATTAATTTTCCAATTGCTTATTTCTTTGACTCTTCCAGCGAGGAAATGCAGAAGGTGGAGTAATGGCTCTTCTCACAAAGGTCGATTTATATAAAAATTCATATTTTCTATGAATACAAAAAAGCCTTTTTATAAATGTTTGAAAATCCACAGACCTTTCAAAAATATAGTCTTTAAAATCTTTCTGAATATAGGATGAACAATAGATGATAGCAACCTTGATACGATAGTAACCCAAAAGGATAGTAATCTTAATCAATGTAAGGAAAATTCCTATTTTATAAAAAAAAAAAAAATAATTAATACTTGATACTTTAAATCCATGAATGCTTGTAGAATGACAACTGGAATTTCAAATATTTCTACGTTCAGATACACAGATTAATGTGCTCAAACTTTACTTTTAAAAATGAAAAAGGAATCATGTTAACGTACAACATGCATCCACCACACGAGCAAACAATTGAAAAAAAATTAAATATTTTCAATGTATACAACAAATTTAATAGAGCAAATGTATTTTTCAAAAGGAATTTTTTACGTTACAGAAAAAAAGTGGATGTTGTAACTTATTTGGAGAAGTTTATGAGCTTTTGAGATCAATACCATTTAACTTCATTCAAAGGAAACATAAAAATTGAAATGGGCTTCGCTAATTTAATTTTAACATGTGCCAAAGTTATTCATTTATTTTTCATCATAGGGAAGATTAGAACTATTCAAAATGAATATTAATTTGCATAAAGTAAGCGTTCTTCCCAATCCTAAAGTTCCCGAAAGCAATTACTATGAAGAAAAGAAAATACCCTCTTCAAATTCCTAATGTACTTTTTATTTTGACAAGCAAAATATTCTAAAGTGCAAAAACGTTGCCAACGTTAACCACAAAAATGATAAAAACGGACAAATTTGTCATAAAAATCAGTTGTCAAATGAAATATTAAAATAAGAGCAAAGATAAATGAATAAATTAGATAATAATAATCAGTTTGGATATTAAATAAAAGCAGATTTTCAAACTTTAAATTGAATATATCTTAGCAAAGTAAACATACCTTAAGCAAATCAAATGGAATTATTATAATCATAGTGTATTATAATGTCAATCTAAATCTAACATCGTGTATCCATTATCTTAAGCCCACGCATTTTTGTTGACACCCAAACCACATGTTAGGACATATTATAAAATTCCTAAAGATTGATATTTTGGCAATGGATTACTAATGTTAAAGATAGATAATTTGAAATAGGTTATAAGCACAATTTAAATATTAAAATCTGCTTATTTAATTATTAGAACAATCAATTTAATCTATTTTCTTATTCAATGGATCTAAGATTTCAATTCGCTCGATTTCATTCGCTATTAATTGTAATATTTGTTATTACTCTGAGAACTCTTCGATTGCAATCATCTCAATTGTTATTTTTTTGCTCTTTCAATTTTACACCATTTTCAGGTGTCAATTCATGCAAAAGATTTAATTACGTCTCATAAAATATTCTATAAAATGAGAAATGGAGAAAAAATGAATGGAATAAATTAATACGGAACAATTTCTTTCTTATTTAAATATTCACAGTTTCCAAAAATGTAAGAAACTTAAAAAACGACATAATTATCACAATATATAAGTATTTACTTTATTTCTTAAATGAATTAATTTTGGTTTCTTAATTGAAAAGAAACGCTTTAGAGCGTAATTGTTTTCTTCACTAACTTCCTTCTTCTTTCTTTTGTAATAAATCTCAAAACAGACGAAGTGTTTTTCTGCTAAAAAACTTTCATGTAATTGTAAAAAATATTTCATTGATAATTAAATATTTTATAATATGAACTTTCTTTCCGAATACACCTTTTCATAAATTAAAAAAAAATCATAAAATTGCCAGATGTCTTCATCATTTGATTAGAATTACTAGTTAGATTACTTATCCCAGAAGGCATAATAATATGAAATGCAAAATTATTTTTATCTTATTTATTATAAGTGATGTATCTTTAATTACAATATATAAATTTAAAAACAGTTTACACTCAAATAAAAACTTAACATTTATTGCAATTATATTTGGCGATGAAATTTACTGCCAAGATCATCACTCTTGGCGAAAAAAATTGAGTTATCATTTTATTGTTTCAAATGTTGCCAAACTACAACAATATTTTGGTTGGTTGGTTGGTAGGTAATGAGATTTTAGCTTGCCCTTGGGCTGATTTCTTTTTCGCTTAACTAGATGGCCATGGGAAAGATTAGTGAATCATATCTTGATCGACTATAATGGTTTTTTTTTAAACACATCAGAAAAAAGTATATAAATGATCTTTCCACAACGATCTCTCATGCACCTTTATTATAGTTAATTCTCCGCATGGAGTATAAAGAACATGGATAAGGTTCACAGTTTGTCTTTCATTATTATAAGTTAAATTTTTTTTTAAAGTTCTATATGATTTGCTGGAATAAAATTAATGTAGTTTTGTATTTCTTTTAAATTTATTTCATTGGAACTGAAATCTAGCATACATTTTTACTTTAATGATAGTTTATATAAAATTACTTTTCAGTTAGTGACTATTAAATTCTGTTGATAATAAAAATAACTAGTTTCATCTTATACTAATAATTTTTTTATTTTTCTTTTTTGTAAGGCACATAAAATTTTAAAAATTAATTTAAATTTATTAAAAACGATAGACGTTTTGTTAAATGTTGCATTTAGTGCGCTCTGTACTCTGTTGTTAGTGAAAAATGAGGTCTGTTAGTGAATTGTAAAACAATTCTCAAATAACATACAGATTTACATTTTTGATTTTGAAAAAATAAAATCATAATTTTTTGAATAATTTTTTATTAGTTTAAAAATAAAAGTTAGTCCAAATTTCATCATGTTTTATTGCTTATTCTTGAAAGGTTATGCTGATTTTGTTTGATCTTCGGATCTCAACTAGTTCCCGTGTGTTTCTTTGTTTATTTATTTGTAATAATTTATATTAAAATGATTTAAATATTCTTAAGAGATTACTGTAGAGAAATAATTATTTCTCAAGTGAAAAAATATCAAGAAATTATTTTTAAATGATTTTTTCCGAATTTTGTTCATGGTTAAAACTTTTTTGCCCTTTTAAGAAAAATTGCCTCTTTTCAACTTTTGCAAGACCTAAAATGAACATTGATATATAGTATTATCATTTTTATTTTTCTCTCAAAAGTACGATTTAATATAAAATGTCCATTAGATCTTGCATAAGACAAAGATTATCTTTAGGGTTTTTCCAATTAATCCTCTTTCAGTGCCGTAAAAAAATTAAATCTTTCAGACAGAATGCTTCATTAAAGTTACGAAAAAGGATGAAATGTTTTCAAAAAAGGAATTTTCTATCTAAAAGGCTTTAAAGTTGCAAGAACAAGAAATCGAAATAAAATTAGATATCTGAATAACATACTCCGTACTATAATTTTTGTGTCACTCAAAGCATAATTTGATAACAAAAAATACTGTCCAAAGATTTTCAAGAAGATAAAACAGTCTCTCCAAAGTTTTTATTTTTTTATTTTTTTTTTATTTTCTCCTTTCCTGCTGTTATTTAATAGAGTTTTATAGATAAGTTTCTATGTGAAAATCATGTATACATTTCATTGTCTAACATTAAAATATTGTAATTATTGGGTTATCATCCTTTTACCGTTACACAAGATAAGATTTTCATTACAATATCCATTAGATCTATCATTTAGTTAAAAAATTTTAAAATTATTTATTTATTTTTAATTATTATTATCACTTTTTTATTTTTTACAGTTGGAAACAAGCAAAATATATTAAATTCATGAAAATTTCCTTTATAAAAACGGTCAGAACTTTATCATATACATGCATTTCGTATTTGATACTACAATTTTATCGTCATTACAAAATACAATGATAACAAATATTTAATAAAAATAGTTTTCTAATTTATTCTTATTCAGGGAGACTTAATCCATTTGATTAAACATTTCATATAAAGCATACAAAAGAATATAAAATGGTCGTCAAATATACTATATTGTCAAATCTACTGTATTGAACATGATAATCCAAGTTTTATCATGTTCAATACCACCATTTTATTGTTACTTATCCTTTTCACAACCCACTAGTGTTCAAAAGTGTGTGTAATCTAACTGCTACATTGTAAATTGATTCAATTTTCTTTAAGAAATAATGCTTCAAACGGAACATTTATTATAAGATACGCATAAACATTAAAACACTTACAAAACTTTCATTTTTTTATATATTCCAAAAGTTTAAAAACCAATTTTAATGCTATGTACCTATAAATATTTTATGTCATTCTACCTTACATTGTTATTTAAGAACTTCGATTCCTTCGATTCTGTACATATAAAACTGCAGTTTTACATTTCCCAAATTTTATGTTTACTTTCACTACTGTAAAAATTTCGTCTCTTCCTTAATATACTTAAAAATAATTTATCTGGCTAATTTTACAATCCAAACGCTTACAAAAATATTTACAATTTCCACAGAAATTACCATTAACTACACACACACATACAATGGACGTATAAAAATGGAACATTCAAATTCATGGTTGCAATGAGAACTCCTTTTTCAATCAATACTGTTTATTCATTTTAATGAGACAGAGGCAATAAATATAAATCAGTAAAATGGATAATGCAAGAAGCGTAGCTTCGCCTCCTCAATTACAGCAGAAGAGAGAGAATTTTGCCTTGCCTTCGAATTTATATGAAGGGATTTCTTCAGATCACGTGGTATACGATAAAGGGATTCAGAGGGATTTTGATGGCTTCTATAAGCCAAGTAGGAATTATTTCCTACAGATTTACGACCGTGAGAAAGTTGATTCAGAAGATTTTCTCTCTCTCTCTCTCTCTTTATATATATATATATATATATATATATATATATATATAATTTCACTTAAATATAGTTTAATTTCCTAATTTTCTTATTCTTTAACGCGCAGTAAAGAGTTCATTCTCATTTTTTGATACCATTCCAATTTATCTTTTGATTTATGCAATCATGCGCTTTTAAGACCAACAAGATCAATCGCCTAGAAGCCGTAGGGATTATCCATACTAAACTTTAAGTCTGCAGCAAAAGTCCCAAAGAATTCCTTCATCCAACGCCATATAATCTAAAGAAAATTCCTGTATATAAATTCTAAGTAAAATAAAATTCTCTCTTATTCGCTTCGGACATGAAGGCCTTCATCGTGTTTCTGATCTCCTCAACATTTCAAATGTGATTCACGAACACGAAAGGACGCACCTTGTGCTGCGTTCATCATCACGTAAAATATGTATGACCTCTCTTTCATTCAAAAGTAATAAATAGATTTTATTCGGAAGTGGTGTTCTTATTCTAGCTATGACTTCTGTAGAACTATGCCCGCTTTACCCCATATATATATATATATATATATAATGTAAAGTTTTATCATTTGTATAATTATTATTAATTTATATTCTTATGATTTTCTTAAATATTTCATTTTTTTATTAACCTGTAGAACTCGGCGGTACATATGCCGTACCAAAATTTTTTTTTGCTCTCGCTTCGGCTCCGGTACTACTGTTGTACCAAGCTATCTAGAGAGAGTTCTTTCCCCCTTTTTTTTCAGCACACCCTTTTACGACTTTCCTTGTCCTTTTTTACGATTTTGCTTCTATTGTCCGCTATTGGGTGGGGACATTTTTCGCCAACGTTATCAGTTGTTCACAAATTCCTTATCATTGGCGACATTTAGGAACAACCAGTTTCGAAAGAATACTTTATTCAATGAATTAACGTTGTCTATGAACGCTAGATATTTCTTTTCTCTTTTTTTTTCTTCGGTTTTTTAAAATGCCTCGAAAATTTCTCACAGAAATAGAGATTAAGAATTTAATGAGAGATTTAGGTGAAGAAAATTTTGATGATAGTGATTCAGATTTGGGAGATGAATTAGAAAACAGTATTTTTGAAGATAACGAGATTGATTTAGATGTATCAACTAATTTTGAGGAGACAGTAGATAACTCATTTTCCTGGAAAGAGGTAGAAGGCTCGGAAACGATAATAAATATTAAAAAAACTAAAAAAAAAAAAATTAATGCATTTTTTTTCCTTTAAGATTAAAGATTTATAAGAAGATTTGATATTAAAAAAACTATTACATATTATTTTCATTGAAATATATGAATGAATTGAAAGTTTTTCTTTTACTTGTTGTACTTAAGATTTACTCAGTAGCTTTGAAACGTATTCAATTAAGCTGACAATTATTTTTTAAATTTCACTTGATAACATTTAAACACAAAAGGTAGCCAAGTATTGATTTCGCAAACCCTTAGCCAGGGTTGAGTCATGAGTTCGAGTCCCGTTCAATTGAAAACCGGCTGTGAAATCTGTCGAGATTCTAAGTCATTATGTAGTGTGGTGTGGTGTGGAAGTTTAGTGAGTGGGTGCTGCCCCATTGCTTGACCGAGGTTGAAATTTACGAAGTCCATCACCATTTGCCTTCCTATTGCTTTGGAATGCGATGTTACTATAAAATCAAATAAAATTGATTACAAAATATTCGGTGTACATTGATTTTTTTGTGTGCATTAAAAGGGCGTAAATATGAAAAGTAAAATCATATTGTTCTTAAAGTTTTTCCTTCTTTTACATATTTCGTCGAACAATTTTGAAAACATGACGCATTATTTTTAATTACATGGTTTCGATATGGTAGTTAAATGTGTAAGTTGCAATAATGAGAACATAGTGTGTGTATATATATATATATATATATATATATATATATATATATATATATATATATATATATATAATTATATATAATTATTACAAGGAGCTTATGATTGAACTATCGTACTCTCAGAAAGTATAGTCATGTGATTACAGAAACTTTTAATTTAATATTGTTTGAACGTACTTGCTTCTAGAAAATATTTTAGTGATATGGTATAGCTGTCGCTTTCTTTCTTTCTTTTTTTTTGAAAACTTTAATTTACATAATACTCGACTTTAAGTTATGATAATTTTTTCAAAATTTAAAACTATCAAGGAACATGAAAACATTTCACAAAAATAGAATAAATTTTTAAAAATTCTAATGTTAATTTAACTGACAAATAACTATTATGCAATGCCTTATTAATATTTTCGTAATATTTTTCTCATACTTAAGGGATATTAGTCTATATTGCTCCAAATTCTTCATCAATATATCTGATACTTAAGCAAATGATACAATAAAATCTTATTTCAGAATAAATTATTTTTAACAATTTCCTTAACAATATGGAGCAAATAAAAGTAATATGTAAAATAATAAAATAATTTTTACTTTTACATGTTTTCTAGTCAACATGTCAATCATATCAATTCTACTTTATTAGTTCTTCGTAAATGTTGTACACCAAAATCTAGAAAACACATTTTTAAACTTTGGAATTTTCTTAAAAAGAGACATGTGCCTATATTTAAAAATTTTCAATTCTCATAAAATCAAAATATGTATTTGAAAGTTTACAAGTCATTAAATTAATAATGGGAACCAGGAAATCTGAAAAAAAAATTCTTATAAGATAAGGCGCCAAATATTAAGGATCTTTCTTTCTCGTGAATGATTACTGATTCAAAAACTGCAAACCTTACTATCTCTTCTTTGTAACAAGATGAACCAACAATACCACACCCAGCGAATTTGAGCTTCCCAGTGTTCCGAGCGGGGGAAAGAAAATTTTACCTCAAGCCTAAAAGCGCCGAGTGGAAGGGATATTTTAACTTAGAATCTGCCGAATTCTAAAGGTTAATTATATTGATTTAGTGTTGGATATGCTGTGATTTGTACTATTTTTGCTTTATATTATATATATAAATATGCATACACATAAAAAAGCAATATAAAAACAAAAGTTTAACAAAATACTATCATCATAAAAACAAAAGATAAAGATGTCCCTACAGCTTTTCCAATTTATCTCCTCCCACTACCATAAAAAATTTATCCTTCTGAAGAAGAAAAATGCTTTGAAAGGAGCTTAATGGTCATTTCCACGATGGTCAGTTCAAATAAGGACTAAAGTAGCCATAGCAAATGTCAATGATTCAATTTTCTTGTCTAAAAAGTTTCATTGGTAACGGAAGGTTATTTAACAAGTGACGCAAGATGAATACGTGCCTCCAAGGAATAGCTGTGGCTATTAATAGAAATCAAGGGTTCAAATTCGAAAGAATCCGTTGCCATAGTAACATAAACAGGGCAATCACTCCTGTCTGATTCTAAGGAGATCTATCTGTTTTCTTGGAAGAGTTGCTTAACAGGATAGACTCAAGGAAAAAAAACATTTCTGGTTCTTTTTGGGTGTTAATAAATTGTATTGAATGTAATTTTGATTAATTTAAAGCATTAATTACTGTTTTTTTTTCTTTCAAAAAACATTTTCAAAGAAAATTTTTGATTTTTTTTTTATCACACACTTTTAGAAGCTTTAATTTTGAGAAAATCGGCTTAAAATTGTGCTTTGAAGTGTGAATTATTTTTTGTCTAAAATGATTTTTTTGGGTAAAAATTTTGCTATCTTGATATTAAGATTAAAGGTTAATGATCAAAGGCGTTTTTTTTTTCTTGACAAAAACATTTATCTTCTTAGACGTATAGATTACGAAATACAAATTATGGGTTTCAAAACAATAATATTAAATTACGATGCAGCAGCAAAATGTTTAAAAGCATACTAAGTTTTAGAAATTTAAGTCAAGGAAAAAATATTTTTGTCGTAAAAAATTACTCAGCACACACAAACATGGATCATTATATTAAATAGAGAATATTAAAAAAATTTCAGTGTAATTAAATATTTTAAAAACTAACGGCATAAGTAAAATTTAGATAAAAAAAAAGTAACATCCCACTAATTAACATAATTAGTTGGTTAAGATAAGTTATGTTGTTTGGTAATTTCTGTACGACGAAATATTTTTTAAAGTGATGGAATATGAAGAGTAAAATTTAAATAAAAGAAATCACTTCAAATTAATTAACACAAGTTGATGGTTACTAAAGGTTTAATTATTTGGAATTTGTTACTTGTAAACTGCTTTATTTTGAAAATGATTTCATGAATACATAAACATTTTGAAAAGAGTGAGCTCAATGTTCGAGAATTACATAATAATAATAATTTAAAGTAAAGAGCTAAGAACTGTTAAATAAATTTAAGTTAATAATTATTTCTTATTTATAAATTAGAATTAGAACTTAAATTGAAAACATGCATGAAATCCAGCTTTCTATTAGAAACCTTCTCTATCGTCAATAATGCTTCAGAGGAATTTTACTTTTAAAAACATTCTTTGAATTAACACGTATATATTATTTTAAAACGAGAAAGAAAATTCAGTTAAAAGAATTATTCGTTTATTTTTAAGTGTATAAGTTAAAATTATATAAATAAAACGATTTTTCGAAACCAACTCCTGAGATTAAGATTAAAAAATAATTCTTATAATGCAAAATTAAGAATCATTGAAATATATAATAGGCACCCGAATTATTTTATATTATTAAAAATCAGAATTTAAAAATAATTTAATAAACGAAAAAAATTCAGAATAATTAAAGTTATAAAATTTGAATGTTATGAAATACGTAATTTACTTGCAAAAAAATTCAATTGAATACAGTATGCTATTTTTAAAATATAAAATATACTTATTTGCTTATAGAAATTAACGCATAGTACAAAAATGATAATTACAGATAACATTTATGCTTTTTCAAGACTATTTTCATTCAAACGGGTTATTGAAGTTGTACATAAAATGCAAAAATTCAATTTATGTGCGTATAATTATTGAACACCACATGTAAATTAATTGAACAAATTATAAATAAAAATACAACCTGATGCACATAATATTAAAAAAATCTTTTTTTACTACTTTACTGTTTTCATTTTTTGAAGCTGGTCGTAAGTCGCATAAATCGTAAGACGAGATGAAGGTGAATTAGTAGATAGTTAAAAATAATCACAACAAGGATTAGAATACAGCATTTTATGAGAAATAATTATAAGTCTGAGATCATATGCAAATTTTAACAATTGTGAAACATTTGGTGATTTAATAAACCCACTTATTCTTACGTACATTCGCACTGAATAATTTATGGATCATTCGAAGGGAAAAAAAATTACTGTTTAAGGAAAAATAGATACAAGTAGAGGTGGGCTCAGTTTTTTTTTTAATTCCTTGCTATGCGAAAGTCCTTACTGCAATGCTAATTGTATAGCCAACTATAAATAAATAATGGATAATAAATAACCCGTTTTATGCTGGGATACGCCCATCCCCTGGATCTATAGATACGTGGGATTCCCAACGAAAATTTCTTGAGTAGTTTAACTTTCTGATGTTGTAATATAGACGATGGACAGTCTTTGTTAAAAAATGCTTTCATACATATGACGCAATTAGACAGCTGATGCACAATTTAACAATATGAGGGACAAAAATTTGGTAAGTATTAAAAATTCTTAATGCCTTTTACTTATTTAATATTTAAATTAGCTTTAATTCGTTATAGATGCTTAATTTTAATTAATATAATCTTAATTACTTTTTCATTCTAGGTCTAAATTTAGAATGAGCAGTGCGCTAAAATATTCCAAGTGCAGGGGTCATTTGTATTATTTGTAGGCACATTACAGTCAATAAAGTTAATTAACACTAATAAAAAATCTTAAAAAGAAATAAGAATAACTAAAATTCTTAAATAAAAATAATTTAAAGACTAGCTAAGAATTCTTAGTTGAAAAATTCTTAAAATAATTAAAAGACTAACTAAAAATTCTTAGATAAAAATTAAGAATTCTTAATTAAAAATTAAGACTAATTAAGAATACTTAAAGAGTCCAAATTTTTTAATTCTTTTTTAACCCTTTAATTTTATTCTATCTCTTTTTTCTTTCTTAATATTAAATTCTAGAAGAAATACCACACTCAAATATTAAAGTGCTGGAGTCATTTGTATTGTTTGTGGGTATATTACAGTCAAGCAAATTAATTAAGACTAATTAAATACCTTAGTTAAAAAGAATTAAGACTATATGAAAAATCTAAATAAAATAGTTAAAAGATTGTAAAAATTCTTAGTTAAAAGTTAAGACAAATTAAATAAAAAAGTCTAAATAAAAAAGTTAAGACAAACAAAATCTAAATAAAAAAGTTAAGACAAATTAAGAATTCTTATTTAAAAATTGAGACTAAATAAGAGTACTTTCCCTCATTTTTAATTCTTAAATTTATTTAAACTTTTATTTTTCATTTTTATTACTTAAATTTCGAATGAATACTGTGCTAAAATATTAAAGTGCAGGAGTTATTTGTAATGTTTGAGGGCAAATTACAGTCCATCAATCTTATGTTTTAATAATTACAGATGACAATCTGATTTATTAATCACATTAATGAATTTATGGGATTTTCAGGTATGACATTAAAAAGTAAGTAAGATATGAATACGAGTAATACAGAATGAAATAAAGGACAGAGAAATGAATTATAAGAACGTAAACAAATTATTTATTTGAATTTTTAAAAGAATATAAACAAAGAAATATTCGAACAAAATAAGTAAAGGAATTATTCTGATTTATTAATAAAGAATTATTTGCACTGTTCAATTCTCCAAATTGAAAAAGGGCTAAATTGCTTGATTCATGTGATAAATAATTATAACAATTTCTTCGAAGTATTTCAATTGAAAGAATTTTGAATACAGAAAATGTCAAAGATAAAATTATTTTAAGAAATCAGTTTTTCAAATTTTACCTAATGTTTTTTTAATTGCTCTCATTACCACTACACACATTGTTGATAACATGGAATAAATTTGATAATACAATATTTCACAGAATGTTACATATTTAAAAGAATACATATTTTATTGCAATAAAGTTTTCTAACGAAATTGAAATTGGAAGCATCGTTATGTTTCATCTTTCAAAAATATTTCAGATATTCGTTTCTTAGATATTTACCTCCCTGCCTTTATTGGAAAGTAGTGTGCATATAACCATGACTTTTGTATTTATTTCCTGATTTTCAAAATTTTTGTTATACCTGAAAACTACAAGTATTATCTATATGATGAATTTATTTCCTTTGTTTCAGGATGCCGTTGATGCCGAGAACTGAAGAATGCGACCTACATTAAGATGAAATCGAAACAGCGAGGTATCATTGCACACGGCCTTGTATCTTGCGAGTTTCATATCTTCCCAAAGATGAAAGGCCACCTTAAAGGACATCATTTTCACTATGCCAACGAGGAGAAAGCTTCCATCAAAGCCTAGTGTCGACAACAGTCATCGGAACTCTTCTCCGATGGGTTTGCCTGGTTAGTAACATATTGACGCAAGTGCGGAGAAAGGGCCGAGGATTATGTTGGAAAGTGAATACTGCATTACATAGACGATTATGTAACTTAAAGGCTCAACAAGAATTGCGAAATCAGGTAACAAATAAACAAGTAATAGCCCCGGAAGGACTGCTTTTTGATCCAGCTTTACATTTTTTTTCTCACATAATAATTTCATTATTCACAAGAATTATATTAGTTTGTAACAGTTTTTGTCTTTTAACAGTGTCAAATTTATCTAATATATTAAAGTGAATATCTACGAAATTATTTACACACACATAATAATATGATATTTAAAAAATAATATTCCACAAAAATAGCTCAAAATTATAGATTTAAATATTAATTTAATTTAAACATGTCATTTAATCGATATTTACCGATTAATATTTTTAAACAATCGGCTTAATTATTTCGATGATACATAAGAGCATTTTTACAACAAAATGCTTTGTCTATGCAGTTACAATTACGATCAAGGCAATTATGGCCAAAATTATACTCACTTTTATGAATGAAAAATTTAATTCAGGGAGAATTTCAATTAGTAGACGAAACGAATCTCTCTTGATAAATGTCTCATCCTCGTTTCAAGTTTTCGTGACAATATTCTATTTTCACTTAATGCATGATGATTGACGTATTTATTTACACATTTTGCATACCAGAGTTTAATCACGGTGTAAAAAGAAAATATTTCCTTTGTGGAATTGATTTTCACTTATGAAAAGTTATATCAAATAGAAAGGAGAAGCGATTGAATGATTGTTTATTAACGTTGAACTTAGAAGCAGCATAGAGCTATTGGTTCTGGTCCTCTTAATTTTGAACCATGGTCAAGTGACGAGGATGACTCCTGTGTGAGTGAGTATAGGCACCCCCCTTATCCAAATTTCTATATTACTCCGGAGTCTCGACATATTTAACATGAATTAGTCCAGTTACACCGCGGATCTTCAGTAGCATGAGAATTCGAACCCATTACTCAATGGAAACAATACCGGTAGTGACCATAACCATACGGCTATGGCGACCAGTAAAAGGCAGAAATATAAAGTAATGTTACTTCCTCAATGAAGAATGAAAACTAAAAAGAATTTTAAAAAATATACATTCAGATGGTATACCTAATTTTAAAATACCTAAAATACATAAACGAAAAACTGAATTATTTTTATTAATCTTATCTCTCAGTTTATATCAAACTCAATAGTTTTAGAAGTACAGTTTTCACATGTCAAATGAAGTAAAAAGCGGTATTCTTATCTAAATTGCTAAAGTAATGTCTTTTTATCTTGCCTGCATCAAGCGTGACAATTTTTTTAAAAACTTATAAATATAGTTCTAGTCTTAAAAATTATTTTATGTAAAGAACGTCTTCTATCTTTTCTTCTTTTGTGTGGAACTATTTCATTTTTAATTCAAGTTTAAGCATCAAAAGTGCAGTAACCGAAGTAATGACCTTTTAAGCTGTCTATTAAACTCAAGAATATATATATATATATATAAATTAGAAATACAATTTCGAAGTGTGAATCAATTACGCATTTAAATCACCTGTTATTCAGGTTCTTGATAGAAATAAAAGAATTTAAAGCATAACAACTAGGGAACAATTTTTGATATTCAGACATACATAGAAATGTAATAAAAAGAGATGTAATAAAACTTACATATAGTCGTTCAAGATATCAAAATAAACGAAAAAAGATGATAAAAAAATAAAAAAAAAGTAATGCATCGATCAAAACAAGACAAAGGACATTTACTGATTGAAAGATGGAAGTTGTAATATGCATGGAGACAATTTTTCTTTCTATTCTTTCTATAATTTTTAAAAGGAAATCAGTCAAAGTAACATGACATTTAATTAATGGAAACTTTATGATGTTAAATTAATTAATGAAAGACAAAATTTCGAGGCTAATTTTTTTCGCACAAAATTTGAAATAGTGAAGTTTGTTCCTATATAATATCACCGATTTCTATACTAGACTAATCGTAATCAGCGAATATAATTTTTTATAAGCAGAATAATGAGAAAAAAAAATGTAACAAAAAATAACAATGAAAGAGAAAAAAGACACTCTAGATGAAAAATTCCAGACTTAATTTCGAAAATATCTATTGTTAGGGATAAGAATTTTTGTTATTTTAGATGAACTGCTATGATCCCTTTTTGTTACTATTCAGTTTTAAAAAACTGTTCTATAACCTATTCTTTGATTCATGTTTTCTTAAGCATCTCAAGTAAAATCTCATATGTGTTCAAATATAATGCTATATGCTCTATAAGTATTCTCATTCGATTATTTTACACATTTGAGAATAATTCAAATCAGCAGAATTTTTTAAAAAAATTATAATTTTTATGACATATACCGAGCTGATATCATTTTCTAATTTTATGATCAGACAGGAAAAATAAGGAATCTTTTGTGATACCACAATATGAATATTTTATATATTTACATTTAAAAATAAATCAATTAACTGTTAATAAATAAATAAATTAATTAATTTCCAATTTTAAACAATGATTCCATAGGGAAAGAGTAGTTATTTTAGAGAACAATGTAAGTAAAAAGAGAATAAATGCGTATGTGAAACAACAGCAAGAGTAGAGAAAAGTACTGAATAGATTAAATTAACAGAGAGTGAAGAACAGTATAGAGAACACTGAACAGAGAGGGCAAACGAGCTGAAACAGTGAACAGTTAAAAAAGGAACGTAACTGTCTGTGAAGTCTCCTGCTTTTGAGAGGGAGGGGGAATGGTTCAGAACAGTGAAGAATACGTTCCTATTTGAACACTGAGCTGGATGTTCTTTCTCTTTTAGATGGTTCAAAAGAATAGGTTGCTCTTTTGCCCCCATCAATTGCAATTGTTGGGATTTTGCAATTCGCGAGAAAAAAATACTTCTTGAAGAACTTGACTACCTAAATATGCTTGATTAATTTAATGTATATTATATTAAATTTAAATTAAATGTCTAAGAGTTGATGCTATATGAAAAGAAACGAGTCACGATAAATCAAAATCATTAAGAGATCCTAATATATAAAAAGACCATACGAACAAAAATCAAACATTGTAAGAAACATGAGCATTTTGAGAAATGTATTTAACAGAAGGCTATGCGCTATAATTAAGATAAGATGGAATTCCGATTTCTAATTTAAATGTTTTTCACTTTTAAACGTTTATTTATTTTTCACATTTCATGACATCTATTTATTTCTCTATTTTTCTCTTAACATAGAAATAATTGTCATTTCGTCATTTCATTTAAATATTCAATTCAGCATTTCATTTTTTTTATTTATCTGCTTTGTTTAGCACTGTATGATACTAATGCCTTATTATGTAGAGCATTAGAATGGGATATTGGTGACAAATTCCATAACTTCATTTCACAGTTAAGTGACAAAGACAATACCTGAGTGAATTATTTGCTCAAAAAATGCAATAACCTATCCCCAGTGATACTTTATTTAATTTAATTAGTCCCCAACGTATTTTAAATAAAAATGCTTAAAATTCTAATTAGAAATATAAATGAAGTAGACAAAGGAGGAATTTTACCGTATGGTTCTTACAAATGTAATTGATTAGTCTTTTTTTTTAATTTGAAGAAGGAGAAAGTTTCTGTAAATGTGATAAAGGTATTCGATTTTGAAATACTTTTGTGACAATCGCGAGCTCGATTCATGATGCGGCAAATGATGCCAAACTTTACTTACATGAATACTTAATTAATTAATACTTCTTTTTCGTGATTCAATCGATTGTATGTTCGTGATTGTATGTTTTGTGTGAATATTTGTACTTAACTTATATTAATGTTACCAAACAAAGGTTTTTTTTTTTTTTTTTTTTTTTTTTTTTTTTTTTGAGTTTTATTAAAAGCATTCGAGCTTTTCTTTTTCGAATTTTTGATATCTAATCATACTTAATGTTTCAAAGCCATATCGAGACTGAATTTATAAAAAAATTTGGAAGGAATGGTTATAGTTTCTTGAAAATCCTCATCGTTATTTTTACATTAGTGAATGCTTCATCACTAACTAGACTATCATTGGATATGTCACGTTGAAGTACTTTTGAGTTACTTCTCTAAGTATACAAATGTGACGAAATCCCTTCGTAAAGTCTTTTTTTTTTCTGATACACTATTAATTTTCATTATTCTATCGCCTGTAACGGGCGTCAATATATCTTTGAATATTATCAAAAGTCCGACATCTATAGATTTGATTCATGTTATGCCACGATCACATGATAGATGCAATCACATGTTTCGAACCAAATAGTTTCTGCGCTTCACTGTTGCCTACTTTTGATTTAAACAGGTCTTTTAAAGAAACATACATAGGGGATCAAATATAGACGAGAATTTCAACAGGACAAGTGTTTTTCGATATTTTGTCACACAACAATCATTATAAGTTATTTAATCATCGTTGCTACTCGGTACACCATTTTATTCTTTACATGTCGCTATTCCCCTGAAACAAAGCGGTTCAATATGAAATGAACTTTACTAAGAGCAAAAAAATAGATTACATGTTCGAAAAATTCTCGCTACAGTTTTTAGAGATTCGCAGGCTACTGGTAGGTTTTTCATAATCGACCTACAATTAATGCAGTATACTACAACGAATTATTGAAGAAAGGCGGTCCCAAAGGCGTCTAATGTGATTCGCAATGTTTTTCTCCAGAACAAAGCAAGACTTCATACAGCTGGTGTAGCGCAAGAAAAAAATTAAAGAAACATCATTGGATAACAACATAACACTTTTTATAGTTCGGACTTAGCTCCTATGTATTTCACTCATTTTAACCAAAGAAACGCTAGGAGGAGAAAGATTTTCATCGAACGAAGTAAAATAATCTGTACGCATTTGGTAGATATTCAAAAGAGGATATTTATAAAAACAGCATTGATGTATTTTTGGTAAGTAGTATTTCATGAAAAATTTCATTAAAAATATTATCTTTTAATATTTGATTTGAATTTATTTGCCATGTTGACATAAGTAAATGTAAAAAATGCACTTGATTTAAAAAATCTTTAAAAAATTTTTTTTGTTGGTGAAATTTATAATGCTAGCGCTCTATTATCTTATTATTAAAATTGAAATTGTATATACAATTTATATGAGCTGTAACAAAGAGACTGATGTCAGCTTTGACATCAGCGTGATTTGTATCTGTTATGGGACCGACATGAATTCAGCCCACTCTGGAGAACGTCTCTCAAAAACGTTTGCTAAAGGAACTAGCATTAAGTTGTTTTACTTAAAAATGAAACGTATTAAATGCATACAAAGAAAAAGCTATAAATCATGAGCTAGAAAATCAGAGGACAAAAAAAAAATAAAACTTATCGTTTTATATAATTAGTCAAATGACATTAATTAGAAATAAGTAGCTTAACTTATAATTACAACTCAAATTTAAATATGAAAATAATTTTCTATTACAACTGATAACAGTTAAAGATACTTAGATGGAGGGAATACGAATGTGTAAATTCGTTTCAATAACTATTAATAAATGATTAGAGACACTAAGATAGAGGAAATCACTAAACTTAAAAAAATAGTTTTCTAAATTAGGTTATTTCAATTCCTATCACGCAAAAAAACAGGATGATAAAAGTCTCGAAAAAAGGCATTCCTGCGATTAAAATCGAGTTGCAACAGAATTTCAATTCGAAAAGGTGGCAGTCATGGATTATACAATGCAAAACATGTTTCTTAGGATAGAAGAGAAACGAATCAACCCTTTTCTAGCTATGAATTTCAATTACTTTTAAGCAGATGGCGCTTTATTTAACATACCAATACAATCTTACATTTTTCTGTTAAGTAGTATTTTTTTAATAAAACGCAGAATTGATTCAAAGTGAAGGTTTTTTTTTTTTTTAAATACAAACAGTTTCTAGCAATATTTTACGCTCAGAATTGTTGTAGATATATTTAATATGATTATAAATGTTTATTAACATCACACTGAGAAGCAACACGAGGGCTCTTCGCGATGGACCTCGTAATTCGGCACTTCGACCAAGTGATGAGGACAATACCTGAGCTGGCACCTCCCTCTTCAAACTTCCGCACCACGCCACTCGGAGGATTTGGAACCACGACCAGATTTAACGTGCATGGCGAGGTCTTTGGTGATATCAAGGCTTAAACCTATACCTCCAGGTGTTGCTGGAACCCACGACTCGCCGAAATCAACGCCGGCACCGAGTCTGTGACCATGAGTTCTAGGCTACTATTACCATGTACATTGATACAAAGACTATATATATATATATATTAAAAAGTTCTTTAAGATTGTTTCAACCCTTTTCTTCCAAATTCTTTTACAGGGGCTGTTTAAAAAGCACCCGTGTTATGAATAGGAAAGAGTAACTCACTGTTGTATAGTCCACAAATCCCTTTTCTAAGAATTCTGCGTATGACGCCATTTGCATTGCAAAAATCCATCGCTATAATTTATCCAACCGATGAGACCATCATCGCCTTCTTTGGAGCAGATTCGCTAGAAGTATCTTTTTTTCCCTGATTGTCACTTCGTTTCCTGAGCAAATGGACGAATATAGGTTTTATCGACGGTGACAAGTAGCATCGATAAAAGTTCTGTTTGACAACAAAACGATGAATCAGAGTCAAATTAGTCCCCTTAACACATGACGACCCATAATAGTACCACCAAATTTCCTCAGCAGTGCCATCAGTCAAAAACATGTATTTTTGAACCATCTTCATTTTTTTATGTGTATATTTTTTTTTCTATTACGTAGCTCATAAAAATGAATATCAAATTCTCTTTTACAAGAACGATTCATATATCTATCCAGTGCAAAGCTGCTGCTATTTTTGTGATGACGAAACACGAAAAAGAAAAAAAAAAACTTACAGGTATTTTTTAAGATTAATTAGGCATTGAACGAACTGTGAATTGTACAATTTTATGAATAAATTGATTTACAAAGGTAGATAAAAACTACCACAGAGAAACATTTTAGTAATTTTTTTTCAGTTATCCATCTGAAAATTACGCAGAAAGAAATAATTCATTAAAAACAAGATTCAGATATATCACATTGATAGTTTGTGTGTGATTCATATTCATAACAAAAGGCAAAATAATTTTTTTTTATAAAAAAAATAGAGCATATTTTCATTTTATTCTTAAATAACTAGAATAAATAAGCGAATAAAATGTAAGCAATAAAAACATGAAGAAAAAATTGTACATGATCGTCTATGACAACAAAACAAAGCGAAGAGAATGAGAGCAGAAAAAAAATGTAGAACTAAAGTAGTTGTCGATTATAAAAATAATTTCTGAGATTGAATTAGTAGAATAAATACCATTACCTTGACTATTTCGACTAGAGCAAAAACGGAAGAGAGAAGGGGGGGGGATTACTTAGAAAAACACACCGTTCACGGCTTCAAACAATGAAGAATGAAAACAAAAATTGTTTGGATATTCCACAAAACGGGAAGAGGGGGGAAGTGACGAACCGAAAGAAATATTCCCAAAGAGATCAAAACTAATTAAATAATGCACAGATAACAACAACAAAACCGATTCCATTAACGCTATTCAAAAACAACGCGAAATCTCAAGGTAGAGTTTTCTTTCTCACGCGAGCAGTAAACATTATCCACATGTTTTCTTATATTATACATCTAGAAATCGATCATAATAAATTTTTCTTTTAAGATAGAAATATTCCATCTTCCTAATAATAATCAAAAAAGAATTAAAATCGAATGAAAATAGGGAAAAAAAGGGGGGGAGGGGGAGATTTGATCGATCACTTTTACCTGTTGTTTAGACACCACTCCCCATTCCAAAAGTCAGCCTACTCCGTTCTACAGCTCAGATCTCACTCCTGCCCTAGTAACATTGCCCTGCTTTTCCTTCCCCCTTTTTATTCCTTTATGTCCCCCTCACTGCCACGTGCCCTAGTAGTGAGTAGTGTTGTGAGCGTAAAACGGGCAAGCGTAACGTAACTCGCGGTACGCATGCGTCGCGGTCTTAGGTTAGGTATCGATTTTTTGGAAACTCTTAGGATGCGCCTAAGTCTCTCTTCTCCTAGAAAACGGAAACCGGAATGAATCGAGGGCAAGTTTGAAAAAGGGTGGAGGTGTGAATGGAATTTTCCGTTTGTGGGTTAACTATTTTTACTATTATTTCCTGGAAATAGCATCGGAGGGAGAGAAAGGGAATGCCATTCATGAAGTTTGCTGGTTGATTCATAGAATGGTCAAAATAATTTAGAATGCTTAAAAAAGGTCTTGGAAAATGGAGAACCATTTGAGGCTTTTTTAATAGAATTATTGAGTTTGGAATGCTTGACATATTATCAACAAATCGAAATATTTTCAAAGTTCCTCTTACATTCCGTTGTAACTTGATTATTTCTTTGGCTGTAGGAAACTATTTTAATTATATCTTGAAAATAACAATGAAGGAATACCGCTTATAAAATTTGCAGGTTGACTTAACACTTGTTCAACACTTTTAAACTTTCTAAAAAGGTTTCTAATAAATGTTAATGTATGGAAGCAAATAATTAATTATTAATAAGCGACGCATTTAAAATCCTTCATTAAACTTTAATAAAGAACTTTATATCATTTTGCAATCATTAATTCGCAATTTTTTTTGCTATTATTAATTCGTTATTACTACTACTTTTTCGCTACTCAAATTCAACTGTATTCAATTGCAATTCAAATATTTATTTTATTCGATTAGCATAGGAACTTAAATTGAAGCACATGAAAAATTTTACATTAAAATAATCATATTAAATTTCATAGTAGCGTTAGACACACATCTTTTTTTTATTTGCATTGTAATTCTATTAGTCAATTTTTAATTTAATTGGAATTAAATAATTGTAATAATAATTAATGTTTTATTTAAATTGTCGTTTTGATTATTAATTTTTCATCATACATTTCAACAACAATAATGACTGAACGAAGCAAAAGTAAATGATCTTACACATTGTTATTTATTCCAATTTTAAATGAAGCAGGCAATTTATTATAATTTTTTAAAAACTTTTAGAATACATATTATTGTAAGTTTTTGAACCTTATTGTTTTTCTCTCTAGAATGTTCTCATTAAAATGAAATTGAAATGTAAGCATTGCAGAACTTTTTCTTCTGATATTTCTGGAACATTATTATAAACTTAATTGCACATACGAATAATTGAGAAATCTAATAATGCAGAACATTAAGTTTACGAAAGAATACTTTTGTTATGTTTGAAATACGTTGATGAGATTATTTATGAGAAAAGCCTTTATACATACGGGTATCATTCCAAAAATAATTACAATCTCATTTAAAAACAATTTCAAAATAACAATTTTGTGCATAAAAAAAAAGTAATTTTTTCGCATTTTTCCAAAATATGTTTACAAAGACTAAGTCATACGAGTACATGAGAATCTATCTTTTAATTGTGATGGAATTTTCGATTATTCCAAAATAGATGAAAAAATATAAATTTTGCAAAAGTAAACCGGAAATATATGCAAGATATATACTTCCAGTCCTTGAAAGTACTTCAAAGAATGGGAGTATATTCTAGGTATTGCACTCTTATATCATTAGTTATTTACGGCGTATTTTCTAATTAAGTATAATTGTACTAAAAATACAGGGAGATTACAAAATAAACATCTGATTTTAAAATATATAACTCTGAAAAATTACTGATTTCACTCTTCAGAGTAAATAGGAGGAAGAAAAGAGAAACATAAGTTATATTTTTATTTCTTTGCTTTTACTTTTCCGTACGAGCCACCTAGATGAGTGATAACTCATTTCCACTTTCAATGTCACAGGAAAGAAAAGGTTCATTTTCTGCGACAAACCTCGAACTGTGATTGCGCTTCATAATAAATGAAATCCTCACCACTTGTTTTAGTACAGCGAACATTTAGAAGAAATAGAAATCTGAAATGCCGAGGCATCCGGTGGCTGCTACAGCCTAGTGGTCATGGTCGCAAACTCGCGGCCGGAGTTGTTTTCTTCGAGTCGTGGGTTAGAGCACTGATGCCTCAAATGCGTATAGATCTGATGCACGTAAAATCTGATCCTCTCAATGGCGTGGTGTAGAAGTTTGAAGAGGAAGAAGCTCAGGTATCGTCCACATCACTTGAGATCGAAGCGCCAAATTATGTGGTCCATCGCCAATAGCCCTCATGTTGCCTCTCAATGTGATGCGA
This sequence comes from Nephila pilipes, assembly GCA_019974015.1. Taxonomy (NCBI): domain Eukaryota; kingdom Metazoa; phylum Arthropoda; class Arachnida; order Araneae; family Nephilidae; genus Nephila; species Nephila pilipes. Next base: position 602,417 of record BMAW01042039.1, on the reverse strand, counting down.
TTTTAATTGTAATAAACAATCAAAATCACATCACATCATCCTGGGTCATCAGGGTATTTAGTGCTGGTTTCGTCAATTCAAGAATTCTGCTTATATAAAAGAACTAGTCCTGGTATATACCAAGTGCTTTACACATATGTGGATAGAATTTGAGACTGTTCTGTGTATATCCCACAGAAATAAACATATCTAGCTTGTCATGTACTGAGTATTCCACATCGAACTATTTAGAAAATTTTTTATGCCTGTTCGAAACCGACCCACATTCAGGACGAATATCAACAATGACATGCTGCAATATCGTTTGGGAGAACTGGACAGCCATATAAATGTCTGTCGCATTACGAAAGAAGACATATAAAACATTTGTAACCACTTGAAAGCAAAACTGTAGTTTCCCTTTTTCATGAAGTATTGTTCATTTCTCATATTTATAATTCTTCTTGAAATAAATAAAATTTAAGCCTAATGATTATTTTGCAATCATCTTGTATTTATTTTCTACTGAAATATTAACAATTTACACAGCTTAAATCAAACCGACTAGCAGGATAAGTGAATTTGTATCTTAATCTCTTATGTTTTTATGTATTCAGAGAAGAATGCAGAACATTATTTTCATCGTCCTATATAAATCTAGTTAATCCAATTAAATCTGAATGTATAGTTTTTCGTGACTAGCCTTTTATATTATACAACACCCATTCCATTAAGTCACCGAAATGTAAATTTACTGATATGCATTCATGTATGCTTCGTTTTTTAAAATTTATTATTGTTCTTTAATGGCAGGATTTGATCTTCAAGGTTACCCTGAATTGTAAAACATGACAATTTATGGTGGTCCTCAACATAAATTACTTCTCAAGAATGATTCCCGTAGAGAATCTACATTTTGATTGTGTTATCAGATGCCAGAATTAAAAAAAAAAGAAGTTGGGAATTACATATGAAATTTTAATTTCTGACTAAAAAACTGAAATAGATAATCTGGATAAATCAAGTATATAAAATCAATTTCAATTTCAATGTTTTTAATTTCAGTATTCAAAACAAAAACAATAATAATTAATTAAATAAGTATCTCAATCAGCTTAAATTCAGAGTAAATGAGCTATATGCTAAAATTCGTATTCCATAGCACCTTGAAGACTATATCATCATATAAAATACAAGGTAGATTGATTAATTATTAAAGTCATACTAAGAAGTAACACAAGACTATTGGTAAAGAACCTCTTAATTATGAACTATGGTCAAGCAACGAGGACGACACATGAGTTTGCATATCATACTTCAAACTTCCACAGCATCCAACTCGTGGACATAGACCCCGACAGATTCGAAGCGCTTCTGTTTCGCTATCCGATGAGTCTTTTGTGCATAAAGATTCGAACCCATGAGGCGACTGAAACAACGAAAGCTATGAACTCGCAACCATGACTGGGGAAGCCTAATGGTTAAAGTTGTAAGCTTCGTGGCTTTTGGTGTCAATCAATGGATTTGAATCCCAATTCTCTCCCCCCCCCTAAAAAAAAACAGCACTCATATGGAGGGTGCTGTGCGTTGAATAGAATTTTCCTTAAAGTCCTCACTTGGCGTAGCGTGGCAGTTAGGACGATAAGATGTGTTGTTCGAGGTTTTCAAAATTACGAAGTCTATTCCCTATAGCCTTCACGCAGCAAATGAGAGCTGTAAAGAATAGAGCTTAAAAGAAATGTTAATTTAATTTAAATATGATTGCAAATACAGATGTCACACATTTTTACAGTCTATACTATACATGAATCTCAGATTGGTTATAATAAAAAATATTTGAGATTCAGAAAATAGTACTTTTCTTTCTCTTTCTTGCACATCAGTTAAAGTTTTAAATATTAGTTCTAGCGATTTTATTGGATTTCAGTCATTATTGCTTTGCATCATATTAATCAAATGGAATACATGAAAAAAAAATGAAACTTTTATAAAAGATTTGCTCCAGACAAAAAAGCAGTAAGTCAAAAGCATGATTTTACTGTCTTATATGTTAATCTTTCATTGCATTATTAGAATATAAAGATGGGAAAAACTTTCTGTATTATGCTTAAGGAAAGACTTGGTGTGCAGCATGTTTACAATTATCTTTATAAATTTTACAGCGTCGAGATAACATTCTCGAAATAAAATTGTATGAAAAATATTTGGACGAGCCAAACGATTCAATATGATGTCCCATTATATAAAAAAAGAATGCGAGTTATTTCTTTTTATATAAATAATCATTATTCTCACAATGATAAAATACTGAGGGCAAAATTGAAAGAAGATCCTACTCATTTCGTATTATTTATAATATTTGATCTCATAATAAAGTATCTATTAAATAACATAGTTCATGATATCGTAAACTTATCAATCAATGCAAAAGGGCTTTTACCATTCAACCTTTATGCTTAAGCTATGATTCGGAAAAAAGCGGTCCTATTATCTGGCGGCAGCAATATTGCGGTGGATGACGTCACTAAAACGTTGTCTATGTGAACTAAATGGCATGGTTTTCCAAATAGCATTGATTCCAGAATAATCACGTCTCTGGTTTGCATAAACATCGTTTGGGTTACGTTATCCACCGTAATATTATGGCTGCCAGATAACGGCACCGGGTTTCTAAAAAACCATAGTTTTGCTGCGTGTGATAATGGACTCTTAAGTAAAAGACATTTGATATGTATATTTCATTTTATTTTTATGAAAAAATATTCCAATATATGTGATTTCTATAAAGCGATGCTTATTTTAGTGCTATTTTATTCTATTTCCAAATTTTCATGTCCAGATCGAGTTTTAGCGAAATATACGACATTCCACAAAATGTGCAATAAAATCAACGCAACGCTCTAGACTGCTTATTGTAATAACACAGCAGATCGAGAGGCAGTGGTTAAATCATTACAGTTCGTTCATAATAATAAAACAAAAAATTCTTTTGAACCTGCATGAATGAAAGCTCAAAAGTTACAAGGAAATTAAAGATACAGTATTTTAAACTGAATTAGTTTTTATTATTTTAATGTATTGAAATATTTGCAAACGGTCCCTTAAGAGTAGTGAAGGGTTTCCAAGATATATTGAACAGTAAGTTGTTTGTCTGCGTCCTCCAACTATTTGTCTACTGCAGCATACTTCCACAATTTTTTAAATTCCAGAAACGCAAAATGTGTAGTGTTCCTTCAAGTGGCTTTTCCCTCTCAAACGCTCTCTGCTGCCCCCTGCCCCTGTGGTTGTTTTTTCATTCGAAATTTTCCTCTCAATTGGATGCCCAACCGCTTTGCAAATTTAAAAGGAATTAAGGGTGTTTCATGTTTTTCTTTACATACTTCTTCGTACATAAAAGCATTAATTGTGCACACACTTCCAGTTCCCAAGTGGTCGTTTGGCGACAATTTGAAACAATCATTGGAGTTATCATATGTACTCACCTGTTTTGCATTATAAAAATATTCATTTATTTATATATTTGAGATAAGAAGCATGTCTCCACAGCTTCATGTTTTATTTCTTTAATAAGCGGCTCTTGTAGCGAAGTCCTTCGAACGTTAAAGGTTGAAAATGTGAACAGTACTGACTGTTCATCAGAGTATAATAATTTTCCTGAATCGGGTTGCTGAACTACTGCAGTATCGTACGTGTTTAACATTTTAAAAACGTTCCACTTTTCCATAGTATTTATTTAACAAGGAGTAAGCTGATGAAATACGTTAAGAATAATATAGTTTGGATTTAAATTATGTAACTTGTTAAAGTGACAGAACTCACATAGAAGAGTTAAACTCTCAGATTATCAGAATTTTTATCTTGAGAAGTAAAATAACAGTAATAATACGAACAGTAGTCTTAACGAGGTAAGTAAAATGATTGAGCAACTCAAATTAAAACTATGTAAGTGAAAAACAAATAATATTTGTGAAAGTAGAAATTATCCTTAATATTAAGTCGTTGCATTAAAAGTTAAATTCTCAGTAGTTAGGGTTGATTCTCCTTAAGAAAAAGTGCTATTAAAACAGAAACTTCATTTCAAATGGTTTTAAGAAGATTTTTAAATTTTAAGACAGAAAATAAATTAGCTCTCTTTTCTCTTCAACGAATTGCATATTTGCATAAGCAATTTCAGGAGGAATATAGGCTTGTTGGAGGAAGTGGAATAGATAGAAGGGAATAAAATCAGATTTTTTTTTAACTAAGCAACTAAAAATAAAAAAAAGAATGAATTTCAAAAGAATGTACTGTATAAATTGACAAATACTTTTTGTTAATAATGAGGTTTACATGTGCTTATAATTGATATATATTGCTATTGCCATATATGTACAAAATTGAAAAAGTAAAAATCAAATAAACTGGTTGCGAGCTATATGCGATTAATTAACAAAATGAAAATCATGTTTTTGTTTCGATTAAAAAATATACAACTTATGATAAAAATTCGTAAGATGACATGAAAAATCAAAGCACAAAGGCACAATAAATTTGAGAGAGATGATAAGAATCTTTTTCACAAAAATAAGCTTAATAATTCTATAGATCATGTTTCTTCTTATTTACTTTTTTTCATATGCAAAATTTGATGATATATAGTTTTCAGAGATATGGTTAGCCAATGCCTTTACGGGTCATAAAACCATTCCTCTAGCGAAGAAATGTACCACCTTTGCATTTTTACATTTTTACTTTTTCAATTTTATTATTATTATTATTATTCTGCTATGGAAATGTTTCTTTTTTCGACATTAAGTAAGTTAGCTGAATAATATAGTTATTTAAAGGTGGTTTCTTCTCCAAATGACCTACAGATCTTTGGATACTCCCCAAATGCCGGAAGGCGTAGAATTTCGGTTCGCAAAGTAACGACTTAATAACCAGGAGATAATAAATTTTATTATAACAAATCCAAGACTATCGTAAATAGGAGAAGAGATCAAATTTCTGAGCTTATCATCGACCGTAGTTCAAAATTAATAGACTTATTGGCTTCATTAAGCCTATATTTGGAACAATATTCAACAAAACTGTTTCTAAAATAAACGCAACAAACAAATATAGGTTATGTGGATTTAAAAAAAGAGGTATTAAGAACCCTTTGTGGAAATTAATAGACTTATTGGTAATATTAAGCCTATGATATATTCAACAAAATTATCCCTAAAATAAACGTAATAATTATATATAGGAAGCAAATAGATTTAAAAATATATTAAGAATAACTTTTTCTTTTTAGAAATTCATGATATAAAATACATTTATCAAGACAAAATGGTCAAATAATTAACATTAAGAAACATATCTAAAGTATTATTTTCTATGCTATAACATTCAAATATACCAGTAATTATATTAGTGTAAATGGAAATGAAGTTCTTGATGTCTTAACATTTTTGTTCATATATGTAATTTATAATATAGAGTAATAAAATGTTTTTAGACAATTGGAATGCGTATTATGGTATATAATGTGAAAAAAATACAACATTAATTCACATTATTCTAAAAAATATTTTTCGAAAAATAATATTTATTAGAATAATATTAATCTCTTGGATGATAAACATAATTTTTCAAATAATATTTATCAGAATAATATTAATTAATTTCGAAGGTAATAAAAATATCATTCGAGGAATAATATTTTTTAGAATATGACTTAACCTCGAAGATAATAAACATTATTATTCGTATGATAATTATTAGAATAATATCAATTAATCTCCAAGATAATATATACTATTATTCCAATATTATTTATAGAAATAATATTAATTAATCTCCAAGATAATAAATACTATTATTCCAATATTATTTATTAGAATAACATTAATTGATTTACAATGTAATAAATAGTATTATTCTAATACTATTTATTAGAATAACATTAATTTATCTCAAAGATAATAAATAGTATTATTCTAATACTATTTATTAGAATAACATTAATTTATCTCAAAGATAATAAATAGTATTTTTCGATTAATATTTATTTCAAGACAATAAATATTATTTTTCAAATAATATTTGTACTAGGGTAATATAAATTAATCTCGAAGAAAATAAATATTTTTTTTGAAAAATATTTATCAAAATAATATTAATTAATCTCGAAAATAATAAATAAATTTTTTCGAGAATAATATTTATTACAATAATAATAAATAAGGAAATAAATAGTTTTTAATCGAACAATATTTGTTAGAACGATATTTATTAACCTCGAATGTAATAAATATTATCCTTCGAATAATTTTACTCAATTTAAGCCTTCGTGAACATCTAAACAATATCTTTTTTTTTCTCTTATAGATGAAATAGTAGATTTACTAAGACTTATTTTAAAATATATATTCTTTCTTAAAAATAATCCATAAATTTAAGGTGTCTTATCTTCAGTGCCTCTTATGGTTCGAAAATTCGGTAATCAAAAATGGAATCAGACCTCAAAATCTATTAACATCATTTCCTCTAAAATAAACTTGGAATGATAAAATTACATAGTACAAAATACAAAAATAAATTCCATAGTAAACTATAAGAAATGGGATAGCTCCCGTTGTAGGTAAGAGCTTCTGATATTTTTTCATTTTTCGTTCATCTTTTCCACAGTCTAACAAATTCTTACATATGGATTTAACTTTCACGAAAAAAAAGTTAGACGATTGCTTTGAGATAACAGATTATCAGACAGCTAGGTTGTCGAACAAGTGAGCAATTTGCCAGACTGACTGTTGAGCAAGTGAAATGGCGGATTATAAGACAATAAAGCTGGTTATCTGGCAGCTAGTTAAGAAAATAATCCTTGTTGGAAGAGAATTAACTGAGCAGTCTGGTTGGAGAGTTTTAACGATTTATCAGCGGTCAAATAAAAAAATAAAGAATTCTGAGAAAGTGGACAAGTTGGTAAAATTTATTGCTCAAAATACAGTTCTTGGAGAAATGATGTTAAAATTTTTGGGAATATATTATCACTGATAATTTTTAGATATGATAAAATACTAAATATCTCGTGCGCGACATTAAGAGTAATTTTAATGGCTAAAAGCAAACAATAAAATCAAATATGTAATAATATTCATCGTTAAATTTCTTAAAATTTTCTTTGATTTCTTCGGTTGATATACTACGCATTTGCGGCAGCCGTGATCTCGAGCTCATGGCCGACGTTTTTTTCTCGTCGAGTTGTGGGATCAAATCTTGATACCTCTGAAGACCCTTGGTGTGGAGGGTTTGTGCTCAATGTTCGATGTCCACATTGGGATGGTGTAGAAGTTTGGAGAGTAGGGTGCCAACTCGAGTGTCATCCTCGTCACTTGGCTGAGATTCGTTATCAACAGTCCTTGTGTGCGACATTAATAAACAACTAATCTGAGAATATACCCTTGACCCCAAATCACATTTATGTTCCACATTTAATTACAGACTACCACAAACAAACCAATAAATATCTCAAAAACGAATCTAAAAGTTTACAGTTGCACTATAAGCAAATTAATAATTTGAATTTTTTTACGGTTTTTTTTTAATGCAAAATAAAAAGTGTTTTTTTATGTATAAAAAGGACTTTTTGCTATGCAGAGAAAACCAGAATGTGATAAACACATGTAACAAGGGTGTTAAAGCTTTTAATAACCCTATTTTTAAAATATGATTTTGAAATTAATATGAATAAATACAGAAATAGAAGATAAAAGTCCCTACACACTTATAAAAATAAAGAAATAGCTTTAATAAATCAGTATCAATTTTATAAAAATTTAAATATAATAATCAAATGCTATCGCAGGCGGAAACAATAAACTGAAAATTAATCTTCCATTATACGAGTTTACAATTGAACTAATTAATTCTAAAATAGTAAGAAATAGAATAAAGTTTCATTTCCAGATGATTTCTAATATTCCATAACAAAAAAACAATTTATATAGTCAATTAATACGATCTACAGACGATGCTTTTAGCGACCTGGTGATAGATTTTCGAAAAACAAGGCCACCCTTAAAAATATTTTAAATCCAAGTGCTACAAATATTACATTCGAACAACAAGAAATTAATTGAGGTATTATGAATAATATGCATTTTCTTCTAGAATTAATGCTCTCAACTTTTGAAAGAAAATTATTTTTTTTTATAATAAACAAATGTATTTCCAGGATATTTTTTGTGATTTTTCCCCCTTAAATCATGTGTAATCAACAAAAACGAGCTAGATCGGGTCTGAACAAAGTGTTGTTCTAGAACAGGTGTTCTTTGACTATTCCCTCTCACAACCCATTCCCCTTATGTGTATGTGAAAATATATGTTTGAATAAAATAAGAAAGTTATTTCAATATATTAAATAACAATAATCAAAGGATGCCTAATTGAAATCACAACAGTAACTTCCTTTTAAATCGTACACATCTATGATGAATGTTAATTAAAATCAAAGTTAGAAAAATGACTTAAGGCTACACAGTACCCTAAAAATGACAAATTTATCGAAAAATTTTTTTTTTGCATTTTCCTGTAGCCCATACATTTGGGAGTCTTGGACCCAAATTTTAGATCTATTAACCAATTAGTTTTTAAGATATTTGAAGTTTTCTGAGCATTGTCAGTCACTATTTTTGACAGCTGAGGGGGGCGTGGTTAGTTTCGGTTTCATTTTAAAGCATTTTTCCATTCTTAAATTTAATTAATTACTGATATTTTTTAAATAATATCGATACTTGCAGAGAAGTAGATATTAACTTCAACTTTCACTACTAAAATCATTTATGTTTGTTTATATTTTGAGTTCTTGATGTGCTTATAGTTACTTAGCCAAAATTGATAAGAAAAGGTATTTCTCAAGACCAATATTTATTCTGCATATAATTTTTATAATTTAAAAGCTTTTTTAAATTGTTTAAGTTAAGTTTCTTCTGTTGAGAAAATTCCACAGACAAAACTTTCATAGCTTGAGAAGAGAAGCAACATTTCTAAGAGATGGAGTACTGCTAAAAATGACAATTCTAAATAACTACAAAACTTCAGAAAACAAATGTTTTGAATACGAGTGCTGCAGATAAAAGTATGTTTCAAATTACATTATAGTGGATACTGAATGTTTGTTTACAGATAATTTAAGCAATATTTGTCATATTGCATCTTTAAAACTTTGCTATGGTCAAAGAAATAGATTTGCATATAAAGTGAATGTTGTATGTGTTAATTGTGACCAAACATAGAGTGAAACATGTTCATAACAATTAATTGATGCTATATTACATCAAATATCAAATGTTAGCAAGCATCAATTTTTTAATGTTCCATTTGATGTAAATATGAGATTAGTGCAAGGTATGTTAAGTTTGTGACTTGGCTACTCATCGTTGGAAAAATTCTGCATGCATATGAATTGAAATATAATGTTTAGTAAAACTTTTAAAAGACATTATGAGCCAAAAGTTCTGATTGGACATCTTGTTGGGTCAAATCAGCCGTTGCTTTATATTCGTAAAGATGTCATTGAGGCGTAGGGCTCAAGGAATGATAAAGATATAGTCGGTATTGGAATGTCATATGATGGAAGCTGGTTGACAAGAGAACATACGTCAACGTCAAATATCGGAATAGGATATGTTATCGACTTGCTGACTGGCTTTGTGATAGACTACGAAGTAATGTCAAAGCGGCGTGGAGAATGTGAACAGACTAAATTTGAGCTTGGAGAAGAAAGTGCTGAATTTCGTATTTGGTACAAATGACAACAAAATGTTTGTAGTACAACACATGTCGGATCATCTAGTGCAATGGAAGTAAATGCAGCTGTGAAATTATGGGAAAGATCTGAGAGTATTAGTTTCCGGGACACAATCTTGCTCTTTGACTCTTGGTGTTTTTACCAGTTATCATTAGCACGTGGAAAAAAATCAGGTATTCACAAAGATTGGGTAAAAATAACAATCAACGAAGAATATTTGCCCAAAATCTTGCCTATTTATCAGCGATTAGCATCAACTGAATTATTAAGCACATGTGTCAGAGGTTTGACACATAATTCTAATGAAGCATTACATTCGATGATATGGGACAAATATTCCAAAGAAAATACAGCTTCTAGGAGTCGTGTTGATTGCCATGTCGAGTGCAATACCTGAATTTATTGTTGGAACATTAAAAGCTCTAAAAACATTTCAGGATGCTAATTGAATTTGTAACAAGTTTGTCATCAGAACATTTAGTGTACTTTATTCATTGTAGGAGAACCTATTTCAGAAAGAAAAGGAAATCTGCAAATTTTAAAGTTGCGCAGAAAAAAAACTTGCTAAATTGCGTCGATTTAAAATTCAGAAAAAATTGGGTGCTATGTACAAACCTGGTAGTTTTTAACTTTTTTTAAACTTTTATTTATATCATTATTATTTTTTATAAGTGTATTGTGTTTTAAAACTTTTGTGAAATTATTATGTTAACTTTAAGCTGAATAATCTGTCGTCGTAACAAATGCTATATCGACATTTTGCAATAACATATTTTGAATAAATAAAAATATTTGCCATAATATTTAATTAAAGTAGTGTTTTCATATATTATATAAGTAGTTAAATAATATATTAAAAATTTAGATCTTTGCAAGCATTATTAGTTTTTGTTTTATGCCTTTAAAAACTTTAAATGCATTTTTCTCAGACTTTTAATGGATTTAGGTCTGGGATCCCTAGTTATTTTTTTAAAAAATGTTAAAGTTAATATTTTAAAAATGTTCCTGTTTTTTCCAGGTTTAGCTAGAAAAATAATTATTAAAAATCAACAAGGGAACAGATTTTTAAATCCATACTAACTTTTGTTTGCAATAATGTATGAAATATAAATCACTCAAAATAATTAAAAAATTTCAAAAATTGTGTATTTTATAAGGGTTTAAAAAAACTTCAAAATTTTTAAATTTTTTTAAATTTTAAAATAAGGACTAGTTAAATTGACTTTTTATTTTCAGAATCAGTTTAATAATATAGTATGAAAACAATACATAAGTTACTTTTAATATTACTGTCTCCAAAAAAAATTTTTGAAAAAGAGTACCGTGTAGCCTTAAGAGTCCATAAACTGCAAATACACAGAATAGGAGTTTATGACGGTATCCTATTACTCGTCTCGTCTATCATCTTAAAATTTACTCTAATCACAAGATTTAAATTTTAACTTACGTTCAAGCGCAGACAAATGAATTTAAAAAGTCAATTACTTGTATATCCAAAATAGCTTTTGTTAATCCTCAAACAAGGATGATGCTCTTCAAAGTTAAGTCCCTATTCTCGAGTACTAAAAACTTCGATAATCTGATAGGGCTGAGTTCTAGTCTCCCTAAATCTATTATGATCACCAGGAGACTTCCGCGAGCATCATGCCATCACCCTTCTCATATCTGTAACCGTATTATCCTTAATTCAATTATATGTCGCTTTTATACTACTTGATTACCTCTATTTACTCCACTACTAAAATTTTAATTCATTTGCATCATCACGTTTCATTTTATTAGGAAAAAGCTGGAAATTTAAATATAAAATTAGAAAGAAACTCCAGATGTTAGGTGAAGGGAAATAAATTTCGAACATCCCATGTTAATAGTTATTTAGATAGGAAAAACTATCACATCTCCATCTTCCTAAAATCCTATAATCAATTATGAAGACCAACTGTTAAATAACTTCCTAATGTTGCTGATTCCACCAATTAGTCTCAATGAAGGGTTCCGCATTATACATATATGCGCTATATGTTTCTATTATCTAACGCTTTTTGCTGTTGAGTTAGCAGTTGTTAATATTCCTGCTCTAAATGATACTAATGCATAAATCATTTTTTATAAAAATAGCTATACATTTTTTTTCCTTCAAGATATATCAGAGAGAAGGGTGTTGTTGTTAGACTTGAATAAAAATATTAAGATATATTACTGATGGCTCAAATACAGTTCACGTTACTGTGCTCTGTTGCAAACATATATGTATGTAAATAAACAAAAATTGTAATTAGATATCCCAGAACATAAAGATAATGAGTATAATAAAAAGGTCTATGAACCCCTAGTTAAGAATCTCTGTTATGAAACAACAAGCCTCTGAGGCATTAGTTGCGTTTATCCACTATGCGTTTGTGAGTAACATGCACGTTTTATTCATTTAACACATACCTTATTACTTCACTCTAATATAATTTAATAGGCTTGATATCCTACAATAGGTGGTTCTCAAAATGTGAAAGAACAATTTTTAAGGGATTCGCTAGCGCCTCTGAAAAAAAAAAAAAAGATTTTTTTTACATGAATAGCATCAAAAAGTACTTCCAACGCAGTTTTATTCTTTGAAATAATGTTCACCTAAGTTCTGCAAACAATGGAGCTTAATAAAGACATTTAGATGGAAACGGTAACTGCTTGTGTGAAACAACATTCAATTTAATGGGCCTGATATATTGTTTGTGTCCTAGTAATATTAGAATAATATACACTACAATAGCCACAGAATTTGTATTTATTTAAGATATTAATATTGTATTATAATTATACATTTTTCTATGCAAATGTTCTTTTTCTTATCTCAACTAGTGAGTGAGTGATTGCTTAACGTCGTAACTAAAATTCAACACGAGGATTACTGGCGATCTATCTCATTATTTTGAACCAATGTCAAATGAAAAGAACAATATTGAAAAGGGTGCCTATCCCTTTTTTTCACACCACATGAGAACTTTGATTCTGAACTACTTTTAATGGAGCAACAGTAATCATTATTCCGCAGGATATCTCTTAAATAGAATCAGGACTTGAATCTGTGACTTGTAAGGAACGCTGCCGGTCACCTAACCACTGAACTTCCATAAGTCCATAAAAGTTGAGAACTTTTGACCTAATTAATGCAGGTGATAAAAGTGTAAGATCTTCTTGAGACACGCAGATTCTGTCATAAAAAGGCTTTTAGCTACGCAATAAACTTTGATAGTCATTTTCCGATTAAATATGCAGAATAACATTAAGAAAAGGAAAAATCCCGTATCAAAATATTTAATGGATGTCTGTTAAGTTATCTCAGTAACAGAAGATTGATCGTCGTTATATCTTGTGGCACCCTTCCATTTTGAAATTATACAATTCAAGACACTGCCTTCTATCACAGAAAAGGATATTACCATCTGTGGGCTCAGTTGGAGAAAGGTAGCATGCATAAATTATCATTATCGTGCATGAAATTTGATTTTTAGCAACTCACGGATCCAGAAACTTTATTTATTTCGCTCTTGACGGTGAAAAAGCACTACGAGACAGATGAAAAATCACGTGGAAAATTTTCACGTGTAGCAGTCACTATTATGTCATTTACCTTTAACTGTTATATTGACTGTTGTAAAAATATTTAACTCTGAAGAGGAAAAAGAAATCTCTCGTGTTTTTCTTTAAAATTTTTTGTATTTAAACTTCAGGTGTATCTTGTTTTTTAGCGAAAGTGTAGGGTTGTTATGTATGGATTTCATAATATGTCGATTAAAAGTTTGCGGTAATGGATCGGAATTGTAGAACACTCCATTACCGTTATTTCCCCCCAAAATGTCATACGCGAATATCTATTGATTAAGATATTCTTTAGTTTGCTACATATTATCGTATAGTTGTACTTTTAGATGGTTTTGCATCTGGACAATGTAATATATTAAAGATATATTTTAATACACACACAATATTTTATATTATAATATAAACATAGGATTATCTAAATTAAAAATATGTTTCGTTTAATTATTTCATTCAGATATAACTGTTGTATTGCAGTGTCATCAGAGATTTATCAGGGAATAGGTGTTTCCAATTGCGATTCCAAATATAATAAATATCATTATAAACAAAAACAAAAAAAACCCAACACATTATTTAAAATGCTACTGGATTTCAAAGATTAATAAGTGGAAGCCTGTAATTAACCATTAAAAATATTTCCCAAGACAAAAGTAAAGCTCATTTCATTGCTTCTTACCAAATTGTATAATTCTCTTTAGCAAGATTTTTCCTTTTGTAAATATGTCTCCAATATATATTGCTTTTTGAAACAGTTTTAAGGTAAAAATTCTCATAGATTAAGATTAATGAGAATGGTACGCACTCTATAAGAAAAATGGGAAGTTATTTTGCTTTGAATAATTTTGTTAAAACAACAATGAACTCTCTGTTCGAAAGATAAAGAAACTATTCTGCGCTTCCTCTCGTTTTGTTTAGTTTTTATTAACGTCGCACTAGAAGCAACACGAGGGCTATTGGTGACGGACTTTGTAATTTTGAACCTCGGTCAAGTGACGAGGACGACACCTGAGGTGGCACCCCTCTCTCTAAACATCTACATCACGGGAGGACTTTGGGACCCTACAGATTTAACGTCCATCAGCCTTGCTACACGGCGAGTCTTTAGCGGCCAAGGATCGAACCCGCAACCGAGCGAAAACCGCCGGCCACGAATCCGACAACATGACCACTAGGCTACCGCGGCCACCTTCGCTTCCTCGATAACGCTGTTTCGAATCAACACGATCATTTTGTTTTGCTAAATATCACTTCGTATTTTATTTCTGTTCCCCTTGTTTGTTATTAGATTTATTATTGATTAATTTATAATGGAGCCCTTTGTTCATATCGATAAGACTAAACAGAGGTACAAGATGAATAGTGTATATATGTATAATAATTTGGTAGTAATTTCAGCATGTGCATATTATTATGCCTGATACAATACTTATAAATGTGTAGTGTGTACATAATTTGCTAAACATACGCATTAGTCCATGGTTACTTTGTAAATTAGGTTGTTACTACTTTATTCGCTTTGTCCAAACGGAGTGTTTTTGTTTTCCCGTCCATCGTGTTAATTAAAAGGAACAGAGTGCGGTCTCGATCAGTACGATATGGAGTGTTTTGAATGGCTATGTTTCTAGTGGTCATTGGTGCTAACTCGCGGGGTTGTTTCTATCGAGTCGTGGGTTGAGTCCTGGTTTCACTAAAGACACGCTGTGTAGCGGGACATGTACTTCAAATTTGTCGATACTCTGCGTCTTCCCATTGGCGTGGAGTTGGAGAGGGAGAATCCAGCTCAGGTGTTGTTCTCGTCGCTTGATTGAAGCTCAAAGTTACAAGGACCATCACCAATAATCCTCGCGTGCGACATTAATATCAATCAATCTATTGGAATTACTTTAATAATCAATGTTATTGAATAAGGAAAATCAAAAAAAATTATATTTGTACACTAAAAATTAAACTTTTATATAATTTAAAAATAAAATTAAAGAAAAGTTTTTGTTTATTTTGGGTCGCGTATTCCCTTTTCCCTATGTACTATGTATAGAATTATTTTAATTGAATCCAAGCTCTTTATATATTTCGAAATCAAGATTTTTAAAAAAAGCTGATTATTTATTAAATATAATGTTGGGCTTTAAATAATTTTGAAACGCAACACACTACGTAATAAGCTATACATTAAAATGGTTTCATAAATTTATCATTTATCTTATTAAAATATCTAAAAGTATATTTATTAATAATATTTAGAAAATTCTTCTTCTAAATAAAATCAGGAGATGATCAAGTTATAGAAATTTGGGAGTAATAGTTAAGAACAGTGAGTGAGTGAATGTAAAGGTTATTGGCGCAAGAGCCAGATGTGGCTAAGCTGCTCCAAAAAAGATGTAACTGTGGTCCAGACGTGTGGGAAAAAATTGAAAAAACAAAAATTGATTGACAAGAAGGAGGGTCGAATATAGAGACGGATCACTCGGGTAATCTGGGCTTGCTTCACCCGTGTTTACCAAAGACAGTAACCCCATAGGAAAGAAAATCACTAGGGTACCTCAGTCGTGGTGCCTGTACTTACCTAAAGAAGGCAAGTCCCTGAGATCCCCTGATATAATCCCCAGAGGCAGGGTACCCGGCTATACCTACAGACGTTGGGTACCCATTTTAGTGGCCTCTTACGGTATGCATGAGCTACAGTGGGACTATTCTGTCATACTCGGTCACCACACGGGTCTAAGAATAGTGAACTATGCAACCTTCGAACGTTATTTTGCCTGATTAAGCACTAAAAATATTTTGTTGCACTCATAATTTATTTATCGAAGTTAACTTATGATTTCCTGCGATATCTAACCTTTTTATAATACCTGAACAATTTCTGAGTTTCGTACCAGAAACGAGTTTTTCAAAAACTAAATTAGAGTTGCATTTATCTCTCTTTGTAATATATGTATGCGTTTCCGTATTACGAGGCCAGATTAAAAATTAATGACTCCATGGCCTTAACTTTTTTTGTCACCTGATTTTCAAAATTCTAATTGTAACTGAAAGCTACAGTGTTTTATATACAGTGTATAAGTTTACTTTGTTATCAGGTGTCATTGGTGAGCTAAGCATTAAAGAAGATGGTGACCTACGTGATTTTCATTGATTGATTGCTTATTAATGTAGGACTAAGAAGCAACACGAAGTCTATTGGCGACAAACCTCGCAAATTTTAAATCAGGTCAAGTAACGAGAGTAACTCCTAAACTGGCATCTCTATTCCCAAATTTTCACTTCACACCAAGGCAATCCATGTGGAGATGAGGTTGAAGCAGCGAGAAGTCATTACATCCGATCTTGCACCTAGTGACTTTTCCCTCTTCCCAAAGACAAACGAGCATCTTGAGGAACATCACATTCGTCCTGATGATGAGAGAAAAATTACCATTAAAACTTGGTGTCGACAAGAACTGCCAGAATTCTTGTCTAATGGGTTTTCCCCGTTATAATCTGCTATGACGTGCTTCCTTTATTATTCAATTCTATCCCATCATCTTTCAGTCTAATTAAATACTCAATAATTGCGAAACTCTAATTAAAGATAAAAAAGACCAGGACAAAACAATTTTTGGACTATCAAAGGGTATATGTATATATGGTCTCTCTCAATTTTGAATCCCTCTTAAAAGGATCAATTGTATTTTATATTCTAATAATAAAGTCTTAGTTTACCATATTACTCGTTCTGATTAAGACACTTCTCGATAACAGCCAATTCGCATCTTAGTAATTTTTCTATGAAAAACTCCAATCCAAACGATTAATTACGATGCTTCAATTCAATTTACAAGTATCTCAAATTCAATTTACAAGTATCTCAAATTCAATTTACAACATTTCCTATCCTCATGCAATTTACCTAATCACGTTTCATTTGGGTTGGGAATAAATGTAATTTTATGCAATTCAAATGATTGAAATATCCTCGAGGTTAGTGAGAAGGAAATCGTGAATATCCCAATGACACAGTGGAAAATGCGTCGAAAAGAGAATAATACATTTAATCGAAGATGCACGAAACTTCCAGGTACAACAAGAATTGAAAAAATTGATTAAAAAATAAAACATGTATGACCATGGAAGTATCACTCTCTTTTCAATCGAACCTCGTATTACCAATCACTATATCTGAGAGCACTGAATGTTTTATATGTATCTAAAATAATTTGACTTGAAAAGTTCAGTATAAATGAGAAAAAAAATTAAATGAGGAGTCTCTAATAAAAAGCAATGGAATTTAAATCCTTTTCGGAATAGTTTCTTCAAGAAAAGATTGCTATATTGTTAGAATAGAGAATACAGTTTCTGAATAACTAAAACTTGTAATGATAAAATAGTTTTTACGATCTCCTATTCGCATGTCTTCAACTTATAGTTAATTAGTTTGAATTTTTTACTATTACCATAAAAAATGTTTTTCTTTCCATGTTAGTGATTTAGTTCAACTGTATTTGAAAGTTTCATTTTTAGAGTGTTTCGAGAAATGATTTTTGAATTTTTCGAGACAATTGCTACCAAGAATTATTCTTAAGAATTGTCATATTTCAAGAAAATTACAAACTTTAAAAGATTTATTATTATTGTTAACTTATACAGCGTTATTTCAAAGCAATAGCGTTAAGTAATTGCATCCTTCGTTAATAATTAGGCATCAGCAAGCTACTATCCATAATACTTTATATATTTCCACCTCTAAAATATTCATTTGTTTTTAAATTCAAAAAAAAGGAAGCACCGTCATTAAACTTCTCAAAAATAATAATCTACATAATAGTATTTAAAATCAGGTTCATTTTAAAAATTTATACACAGTTGACATTTATAATCTAAATATAAATTCACATCCTTCTCCCTTTTTATTTAAGAATTTTTTTTATCGCAATTAGTTAATGCAATAAACTCTTTAAACTTATCGATTTACAGAACTCTTATATGGTTTTTCAGGGAACCATCATATCAACCAAACAAAAATATATCCCAAAATAATATTTGAAGCAATTTAATACGTTATAGGGGTAGTTTTTGTTAAGACAGTTAAAGAAAATTATTACAATTTTTATTGTGAAAATCTGTACTATAAAATTAATATAATTTACTCAATAATAGCATTAACTTGTGTTCAAGATGTCACCTTTCATTACATTTAGTTGCTGGGGTGTGCTTGTATTATTTTTCACAAACTGTCGAGGATTAGCTCCTTCAGTGTTATCTGAAGTTACATTTCATATTCTGCATTTAGTTTGTTTTTATATTTAGTTTTTGTTGCCACGTATGAAGAGACGAGAATTTTTTTTGATTTAAATACGTAGTTTTGAATGGCTAAACCAGCTAGTTCGGCCGCACTCGTAGTCATACAAGCTTCGCAGTAAACGTGAATCTGTTTTGCATACACATCGACTGCTCAACTGAAAAGTCGGAACTATTCTCGCACGTACATCCCTGCTGACGTCTTGGTACCGACGTCGGCAGCCCATACACGAAGTTTTTGATTAATTTTCAAAGATAACTATATGTAATTTAATAATTTTTAGCAAAAACATAAAATTCAGTCAATTAGTACGAGTGCTTCATAATTTTCTTTTCGAATTTTTATTTTGACTTGTGGAACCCCAAGGTTCTATGGAACACAGTTTGACGACCACTCAGTTTCTGCATGCAATATTCCACAATATATATACAGAGTGATTATAAAATAATCATTGGGGTTTAAAATGATCTAGCTATAAAATATTGATTGCGCTCTTTGATTCTAAAAAGAGGAATATTCAGTAAATTGAAAAATTACCACCTTAGTTAGTAAATAAAAATATTGTCAGGGACGGTATCTTCTATTGAAATTTTCAAAGACCTTACCAACAATCCGTACTTATTTTAAGATCTTACGTGGGTTATTTAGCATTAATTTGACTTTTATAGAAGAGAAACTCACATAATTTTATGGAAATTTTATCAACAAAATAAGTTTTCTGGACATTTTTTTTTTCATTCTAAATGTTCCAAATTTTTCGACAATCGATAGCTCTTCACAGGGTCTATCATTATTTCATATTCCGTTATTTTACAGTCGATGGAATATTTTCAGATTTTTAACTTTGAAAACATTATCAATGAAATGATATTTAAAAAATTAATTTTATTTTTTGCAAAACTTAGATATCTGTTTTTGCTCTTCTTCATTCGTTTCTGATATCTAGTAGCATGTTTATTATTAAAATGGTATGAATAACCCATTTTTAATTGATTAACATATTACATGCCTTAAAAGTAGAAAGAATAATTGGTTTTAATGATAAGAGAACACCAAAAAACACAGAGGCTTTGAAATGGTCTGCATAAGTAATAAAATCAGGCCGTATCCTTCATATTGTAAATTTTCAACTAGTTCATTACTACAGAACAAATTTCTGTTTTATTTTTTCCATTTAATTAACAAAATATTGATATTAATTTTTAAAATACATAGAATGCATTTTCAAAAAAATTGCACTTGATGAGCGATAGATTTCTATTGATACCGTCCTCCAAAATCATAGAGGGACAGTTGTAAATTCAGAACGGTCACTGTGATCGATCTTGAATTACGCATAATCTTTGGATAAGTCGTCATTTCATACCTTTCACCATTCCCGGTGACTCCTATAAGATGAAGGTTTCTCCAAGTGGGATACACTTGTACACACAGAAACAAGCGCGCACATTGACAAGCACGCACTGCACACACACATGGACAAAAAATCTAACTTAACAGCTCTAAAGAGAGACGGATTACCACGCATCATACCGGTATGTTCATTTCCTGAAATTGTAACTTGACTCTAATTATTCGTTCCATAAATTTTAAGAGTGTGCCAAATGTTAGTCTTATCATTTGAGTAATATTGTAAATGAATTTATTTTACTTTAATCTTGATTGGAGCTTCCTCTCTCACCACTGTACAGATCATTTGGCCACATTTTCTTATCTCAAAATTCATAGTTTAATAATAATTAATCTGAGAGATGGAACTTCGAATCACTATATTTCGTGAAATCCATTCCAGTCCATAGCCTTGAAATTGTCGTTGTTTTTATCGTCTTACCTCTTGGCAATTAATGCTATTACGCTGAAAATTGATAAAGTTAAATTTTAGTTTTTCAAGGTCTTTGACATCCACTTACTTCTAAAGATATCTTAGACAATAATTCCATTTCGTCAGAATCGGAACAGAAAGTGAGAATTCCATTACTTGTATTTCAAATAAAGAAATAAATAATCGTGATGCAGATTCATCAGAATGAGTGAAACGAGATCTTACTAATTTTATTATATTTATTACACAAGATATTACATAAACTTAGAAGATATTGCTTTCAATTTTAATATGCAGTTCCACACAAATAGGCAATTTTGACACAAAAGGGAATCCTTTAAGGTATGTTAGTTTATTCAAGAACTTTTTATAATTTTCATGACACCATCAAATATGTAGTGCGGTAACATGAATACCATATTACATACATATTAGAAGTGTAGACTATAAAGAGAATAGAGTCATATTTCTCGCATTCTTTGGAAGGCCTAAACTAATGGAATAATCTATTCATTCTCAATATCTGCTTAATACATTTCTAATGAAAGTTATTTTTATATAACTTATAATGCAGTAACAAAAGTAGAATTTTAAAAGCATTCAAATGTAATGAAAACATACAAAAAGTTTTTTAAGTATTGAAATCTATGTATTGCATCATAAGAGTATATAAAAATACTTGAAGTACTTTATTATTATTTCTAATGCTATACATCTAAAAAATAAATTTACAATTAAAAATTTTTGTTCAGCAATTAAATTCAAATTTGAATTCAAAAAATTGCTCTTAAGGGGTTCTAAATGGTATTTAATTAATGCTGCAATGGTTAACAAATGTATCAACATCTTTTGCGAATTGTATGTGTTTTTTTTCTTTGCAAGTGATAAATAGGAAGTATATCACTCTATTAAAAGAAAAAGCATTTTTAGTAGAAAAAATCCATATTAAATCGCATGCAATGCATTGATGTGGATTTAGGTTGTATAATTTCAGTTAAGCATTTCAAGGGGAAAAAATTGAGATAAAGCTTTTATACAAAATGAAAGAAATTTGTTTGATTCAGATTTATTTAATATTTTATTTTACAGACATAATAGTATTGCAAAATCAAATATAGGAATACTTGAATGCTACTAGAAAGTTATAGCACTCAATATTTCTTTGAAATTTGGGTAAATCAGGAATGAAATTTAAAAAATAAAATAAAATAAAAACCTGAATTTATTACTTTTGTGAGAAAGAGATTTATGAGTTCTTATTTATATAAGTAGACCGATCTTTTAAGGTTGAATGCAACAATAAAATATGAAACTTTACCCTATGATAAAGTTTTTAGAGAAGTTCAAATGAAAAAAAAAATTTCTTAGTGTTTCTAATAATAATAATATACAAATATTATTCTTGGAGTAATTGTATTCAATTCAACCGAATCTTCTTACCCTATTTTTTCGTCTTTTTTTTTGAAATAGTAAAATTAATAGACGAAATATTTTTTTCTAAAAGTCCTCCCATAAATTTTAAACGTGTTTTATTGTATAAAAAACTCAGTAATTATTTCATCAAAAAAAAAAAAAAAAAAAAAAAAAAACACTTACTCTAGCTGAACTAACTTCATCTCAAACAGTTCTCGAAAGCTGTGAAAACTGAGTCGTTTTCATAACTTTTACTATTTTTAACTCTACAACAGATTTAACCTATACGTCCTTTGCAGAAGCACAATAAAAAGCAGTTTTAGTTCATTCACATTCTAAAGTTCAAAACTATTTAATTCTCCGAATATAAGCGCATTTTCTAAAAATTCCACATTGAAAAATAGCTTTTATTTGCACACCTGGGACACTCGTTTTTTCCATTTTTTATAAAAAAAATCTTTTTTTTTTCATCTTTAATTATATTTTACTGTTATTTTCGCAGTGCCAGCTATAGCGAGGGAAAATTGTCTCAACACTCATTATTCCCAAACCAGTTTTAACTATTTTTTTAACCTTCCATTTCCCTTGGATGCATTACTGTCCAATGCTCTTCTACACGAAGAATTTGAAAGAAAAAAAAAACACGTTAAAATTCTACAACAAGAAGGGAAAAAAGCTTTTTTTTTCATTCAAAAAAAAGAATAAACGAAAACAAGAAAGCGAATCTGGGCAAACATCCCAAAGAAGCAGTACAAAGAAATATTTAAGTCTAATTTACCCTGGATACCTGAGTCTTACGTATTCTACCTCCGGCAAAGACGACTCTTACTATCAAGAAGGTGAGGGGGAAAGCACTTCGAAAGGGGTGGATAGAGAACGAAGACGATGAAGAAGAATTTCGCCTTTTTCTCGTGACCAATTAGGGGTTGAAAAAACTCACGGTCCACTGGTCCGCATATCAAACAGCTCACCAACGATAAACTCCGAAGTTATGCAATGCACGCAAAGAGTAGAGCGGTTGGGCCTGTACTTACCTTCGGGGAGGTGGGGCATTCGATTGCTTCGCACCGGGGGGGGGCCGTAATGTATATGTCCTATTATCGATTTCGAAGAATTTTAAATCGCATTGGCCTTGGCTATAAAACCGATATTTTCTATAATTTAATTTCGCTGATAATTTTTATTGGTTGGTAGGTGTCTTTTATCGCCATTCTTGGGTAATAGTATGTTTTTCTTCGTCCCGAACGCCAGCATATTAATTTTGTCGAGAGTACGCAATAATAAAATACAGTTCCTACCATCAGTGATATTTATTTCTTTAAAGTGAAAAAAAAAGTAAGGCAACAATTGGAATAGCTGTGGTGTTGAAAGCTTCCTTTTAAATGGAATGCGGATAGAATTATCTGTATGGCCTGGGAAAGTAATATTAATTCTCTGCAATTTTATTGAAAATAAATGGAAAAAAAAAACACGTACATGATGTGCCTGTTTAAATTTATTAAAAATATAAGCTGGCATAGCAGTGCAGGTATAGTCTTTAATTTATAGATAAGATCCATTTTTGATCAATAAAGTGTTCCTCTAATCTTTAATTTAAATTCATTTAAAAAATAAGTGTCATGAATCACTTATAAAAGACTTTTGAAGATCAACATTAAACTACTGTTAACATTATTAGCGACACGACGTTTGGGAAGCCTTATGAACATTTATACACTCTTAATAGAAATACACGGGATTTCATTGGAGTTACATGTCCTTTTTTAATTTAAATTTTATTTTTTGACCAAAATATACGTGATGTAAGCCCTAGAAGTTATAGATTAAATAAATAGATTGAATCAAATTGAAATATAAACGGAATATATATCAGATGGTAGGTAAAATAAAATAGAAACAGCTGCTAAAGAAGGGCAAAAGTAGCTTTTATGCAAATTTTTAGTGTGATGTAGGTGTCGCATTTTAATGTACATAAGAAGGGGGTAGGAAGTCAACTATCTGTAGATTAGATACCTGGTGTGTAATATTATTTCAAAATGCATATCTCAGTGATTTGTAGAAAGACAGAATTATTGATACACTCCGATTAGAGGCTTCGGTGTCCGAAACTGTGTGTATGGCAAGAGGAACCGTGTTTCAAATTATGACCAGGTTTGAAAAAGAAAACTGTTAATTATAAACTTGGAAACTGTGGAGGAAAAAGAAGTTGTCAGATAGGGATCAGCAAATAATAGCACTGATGAGCAAATAATAGCAGATTTAAACATCGGTCGCATTTCAAACTGAACAGTTCATTGGAAGCTTCACAGGTTAGAATTTTATGGCTGAGTAAAAAAAAACTCTTTTTTTCTGAAATTTAAGCAAAAAAAAAAAAAAAAAAAATGAAATCAGTGTAGAAAGCATCAAAATTGGAACTTTAGGGCTGGAAATATGTAGTTTGATTTGACAAATCATCTTTCCCTTTGTTTACCGCCATATGAAAAGTTAATGTTTGGCGCCATCCTGCAGAATCATTCACTTTTGACAGCTTGATTTTAACTGTAAAGCACATAGAAGAAGATCTTCATAATGGTGAGGGCATTTTTAAAACTATTTTGATGGATCGTGCCCAAACCTATTAGAACGTATTCCAGGATCACGTGTATCCAATGGTACAGACTATTTTCCCTGCTGGATGTCTCTTGTATCAAAATGATAATGTCCACTTCCATACAGAAAAATGTACCATAAGTTGGCTTTATAAATATGAGGATGAAGTAAAACCGTTGCCTTGGTTTCCCTTAGTTACCAGACCATAACATTAAGAAAACTTTAAGGGAACATTTTGAACAGTAAAATGACAGGATAATTTCTTCCTTCATTCATCACACACACACTAGCGGAATTTGAGAGATTTTCACTGAAGGAATGGCTTAAAAATTGTCATCCTATATGAGAGATCTATGTATACATCTATTACACTTCGATTTAGACTGTCCATTCTGCTGATGACGGATCAACTTGATATTAATAAAAGTAATAATTCAAACTCCAAATGTTTTCATTATTTTGCCCCTCGCTCCTGTATAATAATAAAATTATTGACTAAATTAGAGCAATTTTTGTACTTCTAGCAGTTAAATTAAAAAAAAATTACTTTTAAAATCAAATTTATTCAGTAATGATAAAAGGAACGATTTTGAACATTGATGAAAAGATCTAACATGAAATTATTATCAGCTCTCCCGCAAATTTAACATTATGTAAAGATGTCGCATGGAACGAAAAAAAATAATTAAAGAAATACTAAATAATTGCAATTAATTACAGTACATCAAAATTGCTTATTCCAAAAAACATGCCAAGAAAAGTCAAACTAAGAAGGAATTCTATAAAGATCTCGAGGCTAATGTGGCGCAGTCTCACAATTAACTTACTGTTTCAAATAATTTGACACTATTTTTAGTCATTTCTTGGATTCTTAATAACGCATAAATTTATGTAATACATCAACCCACAGTTAAAAAATACTTTCTATCCCATATACTAGATTTCTAACTTAGAAAGGAAATGTCTGCATTAAGAGGATCCTTATCAAATGTTAAAGAATAAACAGAAAAAAATTCTGGTGGAAAAAAGTCATCATATTAACATAAATTAGTGCGATTGAGACAAATATACCCGTATCTAATGGTCTGTTATCATTAAAAATAAATACAATACATACGCAATTTTCATTTTATAGTAACACGTATTTTTTTTAACTTTATGAGTTGAATACATTATACATAGAAAAAGATTAATTATTAATAGAGGTAGATAAAAATATGGCCTTCCATACAGTGGAGAAGCAAAACTATTATATTAACACAAGAAATGCTTTTTTCCCCTAAATGATAACCAAAGTGTTTCACTTGGAATCCTATTCTCCAACTCTGCTTAAACAGTCTTAAATTAATCAGATTTTTCAAAAAAATCGCATTCGAAATCTAAAGGTATAAATACACTGCTGTACAATTAAATTGCAACACCAAAAGCAAATACAAAAAGGATATTTATTGTTACGTGAACAATATGGGATGAAGATAAAATGATTAAATTTGCACGCAGCTTGGAGGTTTATATGGGTGCGAAATTAGTAGAAAACAGCTATCACTCATGACAGCTAAAATAGCCTTTACCCGATTAGGCATGGATTCGAATTAGACTTGAATGACAGCAAAGGGCAATTCATTCCATGCTACTCCAAGTCTAAGCCCTGCCTCATCAACCGTATTAGCTGGAGAGGGATGGCGGGCCAATCTCTCAACAACCCATGATAAGATTTTTTCAATGGGTGACAGATCTGGAGAATGTGCAAACCGGGGCAATAATCGAATAACCTGTGTATCGTAGAAAGTCAGAACATAACGTGCAACATGTGGTCTTGCATTATCTTGTTGGAAGATGGCGTTTGGCCGACATCGAAAATAGAGCACAACCACTGGGCATAAGATGCCAGAAATGTACCAATCTGTGTCCAGATTACCGTCGATCCAAACTAGAGATGTGCGTGTCGAGTACCCAAAGGCTGCCTAAATCATTACACCAGGTGCAGGCTCCCTATGCAGATATAGAATGTAAACAGGCGACCAGCAGTCTCCTCGGAGCCTCCAGACACGTAAATGGCCATCAGAATACTGCACGCAGAACCAAGATTCGTCTGAAAAGACAACAGTGTGACACTTCTGTATCTAGCTTTGTCATTCGGCGCACCAGAGTCGCCATCTCTCTCTCTCTGCTGCATTGTCAAAGGAATGGTCTCCATATTGACAATCCACGCTGCTGCGAACGTCATCGCATCATAAAAGCGGATACTAAGTTTGCTGAAAGCATGCTCATTTCCTGACTAATGGTCCATTATGTGGTGTACGGTTTTGCAGGGCCGACCTCACAATATGTCAGTCCTCTCGGACGTTAGCCCTGGGAGGGCATGGAGATCCTACATCCCGTTCAGTATGACCCTCAGCAAACCATTGATTCAATATTCACATGACAGTGGTAGGATTTCGTCCAGTGTGAATGCTGATATCACGTAACAACAATTCACACTCTCGATAAGCAATGATTCTACCTCTATCGAATTCCGTCACTTGCTGGATAGTATTTCTTATTATTATTCGAAGCATAACGTGATATTCTGACCTTACAAAGCGCTTTCCGAATGAGAAATTCACTACATAACTTTTCTTTTGTGCAGTGCTCCAGATGTCGTTTCTCCCTCTTGCGTCGTTTAAATGTGACGAAATACTAATAATTTGCATATCGCAACCTCTTCTTCCTTTCATGTGATTTTCATATTCGTCATATCATTTACTCTTGGTGTTGAAATTTTAATGGCCAGGAGTGCATGAAAAATTTCATAAACGGTTTTTAAATAATAAAATCACTTGTTCAATGGCATAATGTTTTGTGATGCGTGTATTCAATAATAACTGTTCTAGGCTATAATAATTGTTCAATAATAATTGTGTTATGATTGCCTTTTCAGCTATATAGAATTTAATTTTGAATAAAAAAAATAGTTACAAGTTGCTTGAATCGTCATTGCAATGAAAAAATATATACAACTATTGGAGTATGCGCTAATCAACGGCAGTGTTTCATTCGCCATTTCAACTGTGCAACAATACCCTAGGACGTCTCACCGAGCATCTACTTTGGAATTGTTCTCTTACCAAAACGGAAGCTCTTGAGGCTTCTGATTTCATTAATTCTCATTTGTTTCCACTGTTGAAAATTCAACCTTTACATTTAATTCTGCATTTTTATGTCTCTCAAAGTGAAAAGGGGCTTTATCTTCAATTCTAAATATTTTTCATCTTGATGGGTATTATCACGATTTTTATCTTTTTGAGGTATTTTTCAAGCCCTATATATGGTTACATAGTGATCGTTGCAAATGATTGATAATAATCATCAAGGAATGATGATGATCAGGGAATAATTCCACAAAATTTTAGATTCCTTCAGAAGAAACGTCCTTTTCTGAATCATACAAATATGCGTCTATGTATGTAGGTCTTTATAGTATACAAAACTGATGAAAAATTTATAAGTTGCGCGTAAATTATTAAAATTATTTTTAAATTAAAAAAAAAAACCAGAGTATTGTCAATTGTGTCTTATTTCATTTATACGAGGGTTGCTGTAAAAATAGCTATTAAGTATCTAATGGTAGAAGGCTAAAGAAGTTGGTTATAATGTATGATGACAGAAAACAAAAAAACCTCTTTTTCAGAAGACACGTTAAGATTGAATAATTTATTAATTATTTAACTTTAACATATAACGTAAATAATTTGTTAAGATTTAATTAAAAAGAGAGATAAACCATCATTTATTGTTGATTAAAAACTATTTAGGATTTCAAATATCGGTTTTTTTACCCTTTTAGAGGGTGGTTCAGGTTGGTCGGTTGGTTTTATGTACTAGAGACCCTCAAGGGCCAATTCCAAGTTTCGTAATAGGTCAGTGGGAGGGATATAGAAATCCTACTATTCCAAGACCAAGGTGGCTAGAGCCTACTTTTTAACCCCATGTAAGAAAGGGCCGTACATATAGGTGCAGTTAAGAGCAGAAAATTCCGTTTAGATGCAATAATACGTCATATTTTGGGCAGTACGGCACTGAACATGCCCATAAGATATTAATTTCGAAGTGGTCCTAGCATCTATATATATATATATATATATATATATATATATATATATATATATTTGACTTCAGGAGCCCCGTACCCATGACTATTTCATAACAAGGGCGGAACTCTATTACGACTTTTCAAAGCCTAAAATCATAATAAAAAGACTCAGAACGTCATAAAAAGGAATATCCCTCTTAATGTTGTTTTCCAAAGAAATTAACGTATGTAAATATTTTAATGTTTGTACGAGAGAAAATAGAGTACTTTACTGAATTTAAAAAACAAGTAGAATAAAATTTCCATCATTTTCTTAAAATTCTTATGTTAATATTAATGTATTCTTGATTAATACTGCGATTTATACTATCCGAATAAATTTATTTATTCCTATTTTGAATTTCAAGTTTTTCTTAGGATTTGATTTATTCATTCATCGTATTTTATTTATTGGGGATTCATTCCACATTTGAGCCTAAGGCTCGAAACTCCAATAGCGATAGTAATATAAATGATTAGTTGCATGATCTAATGTTTTAATAAGACTCCATGCATTATGAAATCTGAGAATTAAAATGCATATTTGGGATTGTCATGCACTTTTTAAAATTCCAGAAGAATATTTTGTTATCAAAAGGAAAGAATAAAAACTCTAAATTATTTCTATTCTATCACAATGTATCGTTTCATAAACAAATCTGAAGCGTACTGTTTCTGTGAAATGTTTACTTCATAATTTTAAACTTAGAAGAATAAATTTCTTAGAATACAGAAGCAAATATAGCTTTAAATTTACACGGAAAAAAATCATCTTTCATATTTCTAAAGGTAAGAGAGAAGCACGAGAAAATACTACTATAAAAATAATAAAATGTATAAAAATAAAATTAAAAAAATTTCAATAAATAAATCTTATGCAAGCACAGGGGCAAGAATAAAATATCAAATGAAGCTTATAATTTGAATACGCTGAAATAAAACAAATGTATTCATTCTATTAAACATCCTGTTTACAAGTATTATAAGTCTTAATAACAAATGTTTGTACACACTTCATTTTAAATTTTTAACATATGTATATTTTTTTCTCAGATTTTTTATTGTAATGTTTTTATGCATTGCTTTTTCATAAAGAGGATGATTAAGAGTCTTCCTATATTGTATGAGAAAACTAGGGAAAATTCTTAACAAAACGAATAAAATAACTAAAAAGATAAAAAAAAAATATTTCAAAATGGAATTTTAAAATTAATATAATAATCTCTGTCTAGACATTCAGTAAGATACAGTACAAGTACCACTAATTAATGTTACTATAGGCATCCTTACAAGATATATTATTTTTGCTTAGAAAACTGATTATGCAAATTTCATAAGTTTCAGGTTGTATAACATGATTACGAACTATGATTTGGTTAAAAGCGTTAAATATTCCGTTCTTTACTCTTCTAGTTTAAAAACAAATATTCAAAATAATTCATTTGGACTATGTTACGGTAAGGTATTTTGAAACCAATCTTTTTTGGTTACAGACGTTATAATTCATACGTCTATGCCTTTGCAGTTCAGTGATAATTTGATAATTTATAAGATTTTTGCGTTTATTTCCAATTCACTAATGGAATTTCAAAAGCATTACGCGTCTGCGAAAGATGAAATTGAATAATTTAAAAGTGACAAGTCTAATATGCATGCATGTATATATATATATATATATATATATATACTTCAAATGTTTGTAATAATATATTCATTGTTATGTAGAATAACTGATCATTGTTGATGATCAAACTTTTATCAACTGGGAAATAAAATAATAATTTTGCATTATGACCCGAAATTTTTTTTTGTATTATTATAAAAGACAAAAATAAATTAAATCAAGATTTTTAAGATTTTATTCATATTAGTTTAGTAACCACAAAACAACATTTCCACAAAACATACTAAAAAAAACAATTCACTATTTTTTTAATATAAGCTACTAAATGTTTTGATAGATATTCAATATTTTGTGGTTTTTATGGTATTAAAACTTTTTCGCGTAAGTGTTTTTTTAAAAAATGTGTTTTATTTCAAAATGTTTTTCAAAAAATTTGCATATATTTCAAATTGATATAAAAATTATTTTGGTCTCATTACAAAACAAATAACTTATTTACAAACAAGCCGTGTTATATTTAATCACTTTATTTCAAAATAAAGAAGAATCTGCATGCCTACTTCCTTTTGCGTTCATTATAAATAAAATAATATAAACTAATTTAAATAGGGAATAACAAAAAAGAACAGAGTTTTAAAAAACGAAAGTTAACTGCTAATTTAGATTGGAAAGGAGCTACATTATCTTAACAGCAAAATAAAAACAAATAGTGATAAATAGAAGCATATAATTGGAAGGTTTAAATAATTTAAAAATTTTAAAATATGTTGTTGAGATCGTTTACATTTATTTATGAATAGAAAAAAAAGCAGTTATAAGTATTTTAATCCTTGATATAGATTACATAAATTTTTAACAATGATTATTGTTAACTTTTCAACTTAAGGCAAATTCTTGACTTGAAGATTTCAATTACACTACTTAGTCAAAAAACAATTGCTCAATTATTTTTCAAAGCAAGATAATGGGGATCTGTCATATTACGAAAAGTGAGCCTGACTTGAATTCTAAACATTGGACTGTTTACTAAGTTGCCTTTTTTCAATGTTTAACATTTTCTCTACATTTATTTTTCAGCCGAAAGAAATATTTACAATTCACTCCAGGAAAGAATTTCCTTTTAAAAAGGTTCACTTTGATACATGAAATCAAACTGTGTAATCCTTTATTTACCTGTTACCATTTGGAGAGAATTTGAAATTTTAGAGTTAAGCAAAAGCTATCAACTTTTTATATGTGTGTTGTATCTATTTTTTTATTGGAATGATGTATAGTGGCACGTTAGGGAGACAAATGGCGGCATTCGATAAATTTCTAAAGAGCACGCATCTATTGTTTGTAGCCATTCTATCGTAAATGACGAATCACTATAAGTGTCAAGGCTGTGTTCCAAATTTATGGTTTCCTTTAAAACAACCGTTTTTCACATTTCGGGTAAATTACGTAAGCTTTATCCAAGAAAGGAGATTGAAAAGTGAAAATGTGCGACTTCTAATCTATTTTCTTCTTCAATGTCTGGGGCTTGTAGGTCATTTTTTCCCCCTAGCAGGTTTGTAGTCAAAATTCGATTTAGAACTACAAATAACCAACTCAACAATAATTTTGCAAAAAACACATTGTAAATGAAACATTAGTTCGAGTAAATTAATATAACTACAAAATGGGGATATTGTTCAAGGAACTGAACATTCGGCGTAGCGTGAAATTAAAGAAATTTAGTTTTTTTTTATTTGAGTGGAAATAAAATAAAATAAAAATTAAGTGATTAAAGAAACGGTTTTTATGTAAATGTTTCAATGAATAAAAATAAAAAAGACAGAAAACATAAGCTCATATACAATTTATGAAAATAAATAACATTTCAGAATTCTATGATTTATTTAACTGTCTTATTAATAAGTTTTTATGATCTTTTAAACACTTTCTGATTCACTGATAGATAGTTTAGCGTTTCATTTAATATATTTTTCGTTATAAATCATAAGAATATATACAATAGCGTTTTAATATTAACTTAATTCTTATTTTTGCAATATATAAGTAATTTATTTCATATATAATACTAATAATAACTGGACGTTAAACCAGAAGTGAATTGTGTCAATTCCAAAATTGGAAGAAAAAAAAAATAAAAAAAGGGGGGGGGGGAAACAACTTGCGCTATTTTTTGGCATAGTCGTAATCGACATTGAGAGATTTGTTGCAGCGTGCAACCAGTTTGGAGAAACCGCTCTGGTAAAACTCGGAGCCCTGCGATGCAAGGAATTGTCTCAAAGCCTTCTCCACTTCTGTATTGTTTCGGCTGGACTTAAGCGCGACCAATTCGTAGTGTGGAAGCCACGTCTGACACCGTTATGCGCCTATCCGCTAACACCATGTCCTCTACTCTAGAAGTGTTGTTTTATTTCATGGATGCGTAGGGACGCCCACTTCGTCCACATTCTGCTTTCCTTCACTGAACATGCAACACCAGTTTCAAACTATTTGACGAGACATGATCTGTTCACCAAACATGGTCTGTTGGCGTTCATGGATGACTAGTCCCACGAGCCCATTCATACCCGATAACAGCGCGCACTGCCATTGCTGACCATGTTGTAAGTCACGTCTCGCGCACGCTGGTGTCCTGCTACCCTCTTTTCTTCATCGCACTGCGCATGCTTCAATCCTTCTCCGTTGACGGTACTTCCAACGTTGAACCAGCAACGGGTGTGGATTCTTATGGTGGTTGTTTGTTTCATCTGGTGAACCCTGTGCTTTTTAAAAAAATGACTAAACTTACTTTCAGAACATCCCTCGTATATACATAATTATTATTACGGAACTTCCCATTAGAATATAATAGATTGTAAACTCCTCTGAGATTTTTGGGGTCTAAGTCTTTTAAGCGCGCATGAGTACAGTAGTCAACAATCGCGAGAGAGTGAAAAACCCGGCCTGTCAAAGTGAATTACCCTAGCCTACCAAAGTTTCATTCGTCTGGCCGCCAAGATCTCCGTTTTTTATTCCAATAGATGTTTTCGCTTGATGACTCATTAAATCCGTTGTGTATGCACAAAAAAAAATTTAAACAGTGGATGAGCTGAAAAATTGTTTTTTTTCCCAAGCAATTCGTCAAATAGTCCCTGATTTGCTGGAAACACTTGGAGAGAACTGGATTACCGTTTAGACTATTGTCGAGCTACAAAAGGTGCAAATATCGAAATCTATTGTTATTAAACCTTGGTGAAATGATCTTCCTCTTGGTCTTCATATTTAAATTTTTTTTTAAAAAAAAATTCTAATGAGTAGTTCCGTAAAAATGAAGACATAACGTTTCGATACTTTTAGCCGGCATCCTGTATACCTAAGCATTTTAAAATCAATCATTTGGCTGTACAACAAAGTGAATCGGAAAAAAAATTACTAATAAAAATTAATTATTGGAAATATGAATTTTCAAGCTGATAATTAATTGGTTTTAAGGGTAAGACGAAAGCATAAAAAATATTCAGCTTAATACAAGTACTTTCCTAGCTATTATTTAGGTTTCCCGCACAAGGTCTAAGCTTTTACAAAAAATATTTGCCACATTTTTTTTCTAAATTTCAAGTTAATAAATAGTTATAGTTGAGAGTCAAATGACAGCAAAAAAAAAAAAAAAAAAAAAAAAAAAAAAAAATCAACATTATGCGTTAATATTTAGGTATCCAACATTTTCTAGGAGAATTTGAAAAATATCTTATTTTTACTACAC
Organism: Nephila pilipes; assembly: GCA_019974015.1. Lineage (NCBI taxonomy): Eukaryota > Metazoa > Arthropoda > Arachnida > Araneae > Nephilidae > Nephila > Nephila pilipes. The sequence goes on along the minus strand of BMAW01042039.1, from coordinate 568,496 downwards.
TGTATATAATTGCAGAGCTTCAGTCAAACCTTGTATTAGAAGTGATTGATCTACAAAATGATGATATGCTATCATCATTTAAGAATAGTTCCAACGCAATTTTACAAATATCTTTCGGAAGATGATTTAGTCAAATATATCATATACTCGGAAATTTATATCTGTAATTGTGAGCGAGTACTAACCAATGTGAATGGACATTTTTGAAAATGAAGAAAGTAAAATCATAAAACGGATCATTTTTAACATATTAACATTTGCAAATATGTTAAAACTACTAATTTTGAACTCTAATATGATGAAATATTATCTCAGGAAAAACCCATCATATTAACACAAAATTTAATGAGGTCAATAATATTTTAATTAATAAATATAAATATTTTTTTTTGCAAATCTTAACTTGTGTGTATAAATATTATGTAAAATATTACTTTCTAGTGAAAAAACATTGAACGTAGTTTTTTTTTCGTTGTTCTGTATGCATGTCGATTGTGTTATATCCATTGCTGAATTATCCGTGTAAATATAATTAATTTTGCTACCTGGCACGCCAAGTCTAAAATTTAATGATATGTTCCTTTTCAAAAAATGTTCGTGGACCACTGGCGTAGTATTAAACTCCAATTATTCTTTCATCTTTCTTCATTTATTTTGGGTGATATGGAGGAGTAAAGACTATTATAACATCCGCGCTCCCTTCTTTTCGACCTATTAATGAATATGCAAGAAAAATCCCAAAACAAAGACATGATAATAAAGGATGCCCTTTTATAGATGATTCATGACCCTAAAGTAGATGCTTTAAATACTAATGTATAAATAGCATTAAATTTATTTTTAATAATATACATTAAAACAAAAATCATTATCGAAAATAGCTTTCAAATTATGTAAATTTTCAAAACGATTGCAAGAGTGCTGTTTTTTTTTTTTTTTTTTGTAATCCAGAAATCAACTTAACTTGGCTTATTGATGAGCTCTAATTTTTAAATTAAAATGTGTGAAATGCTTTTTTTGTGAAATGTGTGAAATCAGTTTTTTAATTATTTAAAATTAATTGGGTGAATCTCCCAATTAAAAGGAGAAAAGAATCTTCTGTAATGCTACGGTGTAGATAAACTGCTTTGCTTTTAAAAGTTTTTGTAAAGTTTTTCATAAATATAAAAATAATTTATAGTAATGTTGAATTAGTTCATATTTAAAAAAATCGAAAATAACACCAAGTTATATAATTTTTATAATCAATTGTAAGGTGCTCATTTTTTCTGGTAATCCTAAAAAACTATCTCAAACTTAGCTTCTTTTTTAACACGAGCTTAACATTTGTGATATTACTGTGAATTGACGTTAATTAGCTTTTCTTTTAGTTTTGTAATTATTTTTCTTCCAATAGGTAACAATATGGCTGATATTATATTTATGAAGGAACCCAACATATTCATCATTACGTTTTTCCGGCATAAATTAATTTTTTTTATTTCACTTAAATTGTAGAATGATGGGGGAAATGCCTCTTTAAACAAATTCTACAAATATTCCTCTTAAACACATATAATTTCAAAAAAAAGAATGCTTTATATGTAGAACACAAGAATTTTTTCACATGTTAAAATTTTTTACCCATTTCCAAGAACTGTTTGATTATCTAGTGGTTTGAAGAATAGACTAAACATTAAGATTGTGTTTTTTTACGAGTTCATTAAACTACTATATCGCTTTAAGTCGACGCTGTATTTATTTTTTCTTACAAGTTTTACTTTTGCAATCAATTACCTATACATGCTTTCTAGATACATTTTAACATAGTTAATTATTTTATTGACTGGAGTCTCGCCTTACAGTAATCACTTGATGGATGACGAATTCAGGTTCTAATATCAAATAGTCTTTAACTGAATTTAGTGTTAATAACATGTTTCCTTTATTATGACGAATTGCGATATTGATTATACTATATTACATTTATATATGTCACTATTTTCTTTTCGATGTATACAGTTTGAGAGCCAGTTGCCCAAGGCAACTCTACCTTGGTTATTAGTAAAAAATATGGTTCTTTTTAAAATGCGAGAAACAAGTTAAGTCTAATGGATTTTTATGTGCTTACATAGATTTTTAAAATTCATTGCATTTGTGCAGAGAATTGAAGTAGAAATAATTAAGTGCGTTTGCGAAAATAATGCATAAAAATTAAACACAGGTAGTTTCAGAATTTTTAAAAAGTTGTTTAAAATGCAGAGGAATCTTTAATAAAGGTATAAGAAATGTAGTATATAATGTCTAATTAAAATACTATTGAATAATTTATAATAATATTTATAATAAGATATTGATTCAAAAGTAGATTTTTGCAAATTACACATCTTGACGTTGATGTTGCTAATCTACGGGCGCCAAGAGCTTGAATAGCTCTTTAGCCGAGATCTTGAAAAACTGTGATGTAGCATGTTGAATATAGATTTAGAATTTGCTTTATAGAGTGTTCAGAGAGGCTGGTTTGCCATTGGTTGTTGCTGGAGTAGTGCTGAGCTGCTATTGGTTGCTGGTGAAGTGAGTGACGAAGGCTGCAAAGAGGAAGTTTTGGTGTGAGATGGATTGAAGTCCTGTGTTGAATAGCTGCTTTCCTATTGGTTGGAGAGGAGAAGCTTATTCGACTGATATTGGTTTTCCTTGTTGTGATTTATGATTGTATAAGTAAGGTGGGTGGAGCTTGCCCGACGTGGATTTGATTTAGTTTAGATTTAGGAAAATATTGATTTCAAATTAAGGAGAATTAATTTACAAATAACTATACAAATTCATAAAATTATGCATTTTACTTGGTACTTAAATTTGGTTTTACTTGCTTAGAGTTTGGCAACAATATAAGCTAGAATTCAGCGGCCTATTAACTAATGACAATAAATATAAGTAATGAAAATAAAACAAAATAAAAAAAAATGTTAACAAATCTATACCGGATTTTATGTAGGATTTTTGTAATTATAAAAATAAGCTTAATCTTTGCTATTAAGAGTATATTTTAAATGCTTTTCCGAATAAAAGTAAACAAACTCTCAGAAAAGTTAACAAGATTTCGATCTTTTAACTCTATTACTGAAGCAGTTTCAAGTAGGAAGATTTCCGAGGTTTCAAAAAGATTTTTGACATTGAATAACAAATTTTGTTTCTAATGACAGTATTGCGTTTTGCTATCAAAGTGATTTTGAGCATTTGAATTTTGAATTCAGTTAATATAATATGCAGCATCATTGAAAATGATGTTGCTGAACTGAGGATTGACGAGCTCTAACAGGTAGGTGGAGGAAGCCCCTAGTTATTTAATAAATGGAGAAGAGATAGTTGAATTAATCGAGAGAAGTACACATATTTCAATAAACATCTTTCGATATTTATTGAGCTTTGTCTCTTCTTGTTGTCAAGTATGATTTCATTTAAATATTACGGACTAATATTTAATTTTTATAACATTTAATACCAAATATTATAATCTTTTAATGTGTATCGCTCATAACAATTCATAAATATAATTCTGATTTTTTACTGACATTTTTTGAGAATCTTAAGTTGTAATTTTTGAGAAATTGGCTTGTGCTCAAAAAATCATACTACTCTTTTGTATTTCAAAAATTTAATAATTTAAAAAAAACATTTGAAAATTTCGCTTGATAATTTTAAAAATATTTGACAATTACGTTTAATAATTTTTAAAAATATATTTCAAAAAATAAATGGAATTAAATGACAGATCAAGTTCAATATTTCATGAAAGAGAGTAATAATACTTCAATGGTCATTTAGTTATAAATTCATTTTTTGTTTTTGAAAAAACATCTGCATTTGAGGAATAGTAGGACCAATGAAAATCACTGCATCACATCTTTGTATGAAATTAAGAAGCGATTAAAAATTGATTTATAATAACATAATGTTGTAAATAAACAACTTAGAAATGAATGAATTGTAGTTAGTTTCAAAGATTAGGTAACATATGATGAATGACATTTTATTTGCATTAAATACAAAACTCTAATTTTTATTTTAAGAAATTTGTTAATTTATCTGTTTTGGTTGAAATGATCCAAAAATATTTGATATTGAATGTTTTGTTACTTTTTTAAGGAATCATGAATGCCTACTGCTTATAAATAAGAAGGGAGAAAAAAAAATATAATAACGACAATCAAAAAGTATGTTAGTGCTACATTATATATATATATATATATATAAAATGTTATCTTACGCTACATCAAGAATTACTTAAATTTACTTAGCAAACCTAATTTAATTTCGTGCCTTATTTAAAATAATTCATCTATCGATATGATTTTCTTAAACAAAAGAACCGAAAACAAAAAGCAAAGCATGCATATATATATATATATATATATATATATATAACACTCCGTAATCGTTATGAAAAAGATTCCGGATGAAATGAATAGTCCTTTTTTTCGTTTAAGAATATTTATTTCTTTCGGTAGGAGAGAGAGACAATGAGTATACATAATTTAAAGGAATGTGAAAAGATTATTTTTTCAGTGAAATTATTAACAATTAAGAGGAATGATGTATATATAGAATATGATCTTTAAATGATGTGTAAAAATGCTTTATGATTCAGGGTTGCAATGAAAATACCTTTATTCAATTTCGACTATTTATTCATTTTAATGAGAGAGAGAGAGGCAATACAAATATACATTACTAGAATGGAAAGGAAGAGACCAACTCCACCGTCTCAATTATACTCAATTATATAAGAATTTCATCTTTCCTCAGGTTTCAATGCTAGGGATTCCTCCCAATCACGTGGTATGAGATAAATGGATTCGGAGGGATTTTGACGACTTCTATCAGTCTAGTAGGGATTATTTCTGACAGATTTATGACTATGTGAAAATTGATTCGACAGATTATATATATATATATATATATATATATATATATATATATATATATAT
>BMAW01042039.1:503990-559910 GCA_019974015.1 Nephila pilipes | reverse complement strand
CCCCTTTGCGACTTGGTAGGCTGAATTAGGAAATCCAAATTGCAAAAAAGTTCATGATTAAAAGATGCAAACAAATTCAGCGATAAAATCTACAAAAATAAAATCTATAATTCCTGGTAGGCTGAATTGGGAAATCCAAATTACAAAATAGTTCAATGATTAAAAAATGCAAAAAATTTTCAACGATAAAATTTACAAAATAAAATCTATCATTCTAAAAATTATCAACAGATCAAAATATAAAAATTACTTACAAAATTCAAAGAAATGAAGATTCAAATATGTGAGTAGTAAGACGGAATTTTCTTTAAGCTTCAAGATGTATATCACATACTCAAAATGAAAAAAATATAACACATCATCACCATATAAATTGAAAAAAGATTTAAATCATTGTTTGATTGGTAATAAAATGTAAAAGGATGCAAACAATTGGTTGGTAATATATTTATTGATATATATATATATATATATATATATATATATATATATATATATATAACAATTATAATGAGGCAGTCCAAAGGGATTTTGAGAGTAATTAGAGCTTAAGGCCCCACGATTCAAAAGGACCCCGGCTGATTTTGTAAAATCAAAATGGTTTCATTTTTTTTCTATTTAGGTCTTAATCCAAATATACATACACTTGAATATTACCACACTATTCGAGCCCATTTAACATCGACCAATCCAAGGCAAGTTTGGGTGTTTGAGTCAATCACCATGCTTGTCAATAGTTCGAGCCGACTTGTGAAAAAAAGTAAAACCGTGTTGTGACAGCTGATCGTACATTGTTATTGAAGGTTGTGAAAATAAGTAGCATATTAGAATATAAAACAAAGACTAGTTCTTAATGTAATATATTATTGAACTTTTTTGTATAATATAACTAGAAATGAATATGTGATAGAGACATAGGAAAATATGATTTCTGTAATATTTTGATTAATTATATTTTGTAAAAATCGTCTTTCTTAAATTTAATGAAGTCACTTTTGTATCAAAGGAAGTGTCGTCTGCTGATAAAATAACTTAATTGTATATATTATTATTTGTTCTGTATAACTTGTTACTGTATTATAGTTTCATGTGTCCTTATAATACTAGTTGGTACAATGGGATAAACAGTACGGGCACTCACACAAAATAAAATTGACTTTGCTAATTTCATTTCAACTTATGCTAGTAGTTTTTTTTTCTGTTAAATTATCTAAACAGTAGAATTATTCAAAATGAATTTTAATTAGCATAAAGTAAGCGTACTTCCGAGACCCAGACTTCCTTGAAGCAATTACTATCAGGAAAAAAGCATTCTTAAAATTCCTAATGCACTCTTATTTTCACAAGCGAAACATTCGAAAGTACAAAAACTTTACCACTGTTAAGAACAAAAATAATAAAAACAAACGATTCTGCCATAAAAATAAATTATTAAATTAAATATTAAAATAAGAGCAAATAATAATTTATTAAAGTAAACAATAATATTCAGTTCGGATACTAAAATAAAAGCAGACGATATAAAATATGAAATTAAAAATATTTTATCAGTGTAAATATTCCTCAAAAACTAAATGTAACTATTATAATCATAATATATTATAATATAATATCTTTTGAACCTAATATCAAGTATCCTTTATTTTAAGTCCACGCATTTTTGTTAACGCTATTTTCTCAAATCAACAAAATGTTAGCATACGCTAATAAATTATAATTTTATTATATGAAGTTTATCTCAAGGTTTCACAAGTTAACTTTACACCAGATTCTCTTTCGTTCCGGAAAGCCCAGATTATAAGCACACATTTGTGTTTTAATATTTGAATATTTTTTTCTAATGTGTAAATGCTCCCCGAACATTAGAATTAAGAAAAGAGACCCTCAATGTAAAAAAGCATTTAATAATACTATTTTTAAGCCTATGAAATGAAATTGGAATGTTTCTAAATGAATGTTTTTGAAATTCTATAATGATCCCTGCTTTAAAAATTTGAGCTCATCAAGAGAGAGAGAGAGAGAGACAGAGAGAGAACAATGATTCTGTAAGAGTTAACTACATACTTAAATGATTTAATTCCTTAAACCTTGGCTTCAGATCGTGAGGGGAATTAGCCTTTTAAGCAGATTTCCTTCAGAATTTACATGAGAGTACACTGTAGCGTATCAATATACATTTCCAGGTACTGGGGTACATGGTTATGAAACTGAATATTCGAAGAGAGGGTTGAGAATGGTATTCTAACATGCCGTGAATTCATTTTTTTTATTTATACGAAAAATAAATTAAAACTTCCAGTAAATATAGGGGGAAAGGGGTAGTAGGATCCGTTCCGCCTCTTCACTCATGGTACTCTACACAGGGCTCTGGAATGTCTTTGTCGTTTTTAGGTACGAGACACTTACAATCTGTTTTGGCTAGACTCAAAAGCAGACACATCAGATTTGAGAAAAGAATAAAAAGCTATCCATCTTATACCTGGCATCTAGCAATTGCATCCCATATTATTAACTGTATGTTTCTCAAAGTCGGCTCCAAGAAGATTGAAATTTCTTCTCTTCACTCTTACAGAGTTTGGTCTGTCAGAGTTTTTACTTGATTCAGAGAGAGAGAGAGAGAGGAGACTACAATCAACAGGGAGAGAGAGAGAGGAAACAACAAATAACATGACAAACGCTGCTCTGTTTAGTTTCTCAATAATGCCAGGTTTATTATACACCTGAAAATGTAAAGTCCTAAAATCTTATGGTATATTTTAATAATAATATTTATAGCATATTTTTAAATAAAATATTATCTGAAAATAATTACGTACTAATTTATAATTCTATTTAGCATTCTTTCAAGAATAATTTTCCTGTTGCAAATCTTCAAAAACTCTAAAATAATTCACGAGTTTGAAATGAAATCGAAGAAGAAACTGAAATTATTATTATTATGGAACTAAGAATTTATGGAATTTGTCCATACTGAGCAATTGTTAAAATAAACATTATTATATTGAATTAATAATTTTGTGAATATTACATTAATTATACATGCAAGAAGACAAGCATCCTTCAAGACAAAATAATTAACCCAATCTGCGAATGTAGAATTATATTTGTAACGAGGCCCTCAATTATTTTCTTCGATTTTGACATCTCCAATCATTTAAATATTACTTATGCAGCAATTTTTAATAGTACTGTATCCCAGTTGAGAAATAAACAATAATGAGGTTACCAACTCACAAGTGCGAATGAGCTACTTCTCAAATATTGAAGTCTTTTACAATTTATTCCAACTAGGAATTATTTCTAACCGATTTTGTTCGCGGAAGGTCAGATACTTTCAATTACTCCTATTTCTAACATACGAGCATCTACGAATGCTGACTATTAACTATCCGCCTCCACTTTCAATTCTATTTCACTTATATAGCACTATCATTAAATCAATAAATTACTCATCTTACTTTCATCAAATATGCTTACATCACGTCTTATTTGATTTGATCAGGTTTTATTTTATGCTGTTCAAATTACAAAAAGTTGCTTAGGTTAGTGATGAGAAAACGCGAATAACCTAAAGTTATAAATTTATCTCTTAAAATGTTTAGAAATCAGATAGAATTTTAAAATATGCATTTATTGACATATGACATAATTTGATACAACATGTTATTATATTGGGGCATCTCATATAATCATATCAAGCATTATATTAATGTTCTGAATAAATTTGCTCGTAATATATGGATAAATATCTTCTAGTTCATATTCTATTTACAAATAATCGAATATTATTAAATATCTTTTATATGTTTGTATTAATGAATAGTTTGAAATATTTGTAAATTTAAATGTATCAATATAAAAATGCCCTTTTAAATGGATGTATATTCCTGATTGAATCAATGACTTAATTTTGAAGCATATCTTTCACATTTTACTTTGAATTTATTATGAATGTATTTTTAATTTTACACGAGTCATTGAAATGTACCATATTTGATAAAAGTTTTTTTTGCAAACTTTACTAGCATTTCTCATAACTGCACTATCAGCAGTTTTGAAATAATCTTAGAATGGAATGTTAAAAAAAAATGTGAATTTTTAAAATGTATTTGGAATAGAAATTGTCAAAAGAAAAATTTCAACGCACTAATATACATAACATAAATCAGTTTAATTATGCTTATGTTTAGAATCCTGCAAAAATTGTATTGTTTGTTAATGAATGAAAATATGATAAAATTTAAGAATATGTTTGTGAAACAAATGGATTTCCAAACTTTCTAATTTCAGTTAGAGAAGAAAAAAAATTAGGAGACATTTTTTTTTTAAAATCTGGTATTTTAAGATAAAAACACATGACGATTTCCATTATCTTTCACTACATACATCATTATTGTAGTTTCATTTACTTTATTATTTTCTTTCGAAGAAATCAGCAGGTATTAAAAATGCAATTGTACATCTGAAGGCCTTAAAAGAATTTCTTTAACAACACTTTCTTACGTCTATCTTCATCTAACTACAAGGAAGATGTCCAAATGAAAAACACTTTTTTAAAGATGACTTATATAAATTCCAATATTATTATTCGATGTTGCAGCGCATTCAACCGTTTGTCATAATACATCCTTACAATTTACAAACTCACAACAAATATACAATTTTTCATTTTAATATGTTAAGTGACCAAAAGGGTTTGCTATAGTTCCGATGTATAACTTTGAAGAATCTGTGGGGGTGAATTATAGGGCATTTAGAAATACGGCAGACAATCATGGAAGCAGTAAAATATGTTATTACTTAGAGACAGGTAGTCTCTACATTACAGAAACAATTTCAAAACTCAGGAATTTTGGGAGAAGGTTTGGCCAAGGTCGTAAATGTATAACAATTGCTTCTCTGTATGACAGGGCCGTCTCTCTCTCTCGGGCCGTCGCAATAGGAAGTTTACAGCTCAACAGGTAAGTTCAGAGCTTGCAGTGGCCGCGGTAGCCTAATGTCGCGTGCTCACAGCCCGTGTTGTTTCATGTTTCGAATCTACAAAAGGTACGCAGTGTAGCGAGGTTGATGCACGTTAAATATGTCGTGGTCCCAAGTCCTCCCGTTGGTGTGATGTTGAAGTGTGGAGAAGGGGGTGCCAGCTCAGGTGTCTAGCCCTCGTCACTTGATTGAGATTCAAAATTACGCGATCCGTCGCCACTAGCCCTCGCGTTGTTTCAAAGTGCGACTGTAATAAGCAATCAGTCAATTATAACTTACCGGGCCACTGGAATTGTTGTATCTTGGAAATCGGTTTGAAGATGGTTTAATGAAAAAATCATTTAGGCGAGAAAGCCAAGGATATGTACTTCACTATCTTCCCAACAAAATAGGGATAGCTGTAATTTATGCAAAGAACTTCAGAACTGGTGTAAATTCCAATTAACTCATGTTCGTTAAACTGATGAGCTGTTTAACTTAAGGTCTGATTCTAAAGGTTTTACATCCATAGGGAGCCAGTAACATGAAATCTTTCTTCGACCGTTATGGTAGTGCAAGTGTGATGGTGTGGTGAGAAATAATGGTCGTTGGACACACGCCTCAACACTAAGACTTTCCGGAGGGGTATGGATATGATTATTTATTTATAAATAATAATGATCGTCCACATCGAGCAAACCTCGTTGACAAATTCTTGACGATGAAGCTATTGAACAAATACCGAGGGCAGCAAAATCTCTTAATAAAGAATTTTACTGGAAAAGTACTTGCACCGAGACATTCTCCTCCCAAGAGATATAAATGCCCTGATGATTGCTTTTCTAGTGGAGTGATTAACAACATTATTCCCAGCACTGAATTACGTTGAGATACATGTGTAAAAGTAGGGAGCGATCCCGTTCCATATTAATTTCAGAAGCCTTAGTTTTTTTTCAGTGCTATTTTTTCTGATCTCTCGTTGTCATACATAATTGCCATTTTTATCGTTTCATACAATGCCATTTTTATAGTTCAATTTTATAATATCTGCAGTATTTTTGAATTTTTTCAATGTATTTATGTCTTATGCTGATATATATCATTCCACAAAAAAATTATAAAATTATAGTTCATGGTTCTAACAAGTCCGTGATTTCTTGCATGTAAAGTTAATTTTGGACATGAATGCAGAAAATGAAATGATTATAATTTCAAAGATGGAAACGCCTCCAAGGTCAACAACCCAAATTCAATGGGATAATCAGTAAACGGTGTAATCGTCTCTGACTGTAATTAATATTTGTATTTGTCTACATAAGGAATGGTTTGTATTGTTACAGATTTTACCACCCTTTTCCTCAATTGTTGTTTCAGATATTCGATATTTTGTGATTTTAAATCGGATGGGCTATCATATCTCAAACATGTTCAACTGGAGGAAGATCTGAAGACCTTGATAGCCAAGAAAAGTTTGAGCAACATTTAGACATTCTAGAGATGTGAGAGTCATAAAGGATCTGAGATCATCCCTTTGGAAAAGACACCAGGATAACATAACACGATGGGTAATACAAATATATACAAGGCGTAGTTAATGTACTGAAGAGCTGTTAAAATTGTACACAGGATCATTCGGAGCATTCAGTTATCGTAAGTGGGATAACATCTCCCATTATTACATCGGGTCTGTACCTGTGTAAAATTAAATGTGATTGGAAACGTTGGCTTGATATCCTCGGTACACCGATATGAAGGTCATATACTTTGAGACCGAAAAGGAACCCATCTATGAGGTGTGTATGATAGTCTATTGCCAATCGTGACGATCGGGCACAATATCATTTAAACGACCTTTTCATTGCTGGAGGAGTGGGATTAAAAGCAGACGTCTTAAAAAAACGAAGTGAGCGTAGTCGTCTGCCTTAGTCGTGAATGTTAGTATATACCATAAATAGTATAGAAGAAAAGGAAAGGGGATGTACTAAGAACAATTTTGCTGCTGTTGAAATAATTAGAACATATTGAAAATCAGCTGATTTTGAATCGTATTTATGCACCTTGGGTTTCCACAGTTATTCCTTTCGCCAATGTATACCTTGAAGCAACCATTGCTTCCATCACTTCCCCAAAATATATCCGTAAAGCCCACGTGGAGTCTATCATTCTGTATGACCACCGCATCTGAAATATTCGACTCCATCCGTGTACCGATGAAGATGAGAAAAATCATAACTGACTGAAATCGCACGCTGTTTTATAGGATGGCAGTCTAGCGGTTCAAACATGTATTGAAACAGAAATAAATATTCATCGAGGGTTTCTTATTTTGCATTGATATAAAGATATTTTCTAGCGAAATTATGAGGAACGCTAGATTATTTTTTGAAGGTGGTTCCCCTTTTTCATTTTATAAAAGCGTGAACTAAAATATGCAACTTTTTATGTGGTTTGAAGTCAGATTATGATATTGGAACCTTTTTTCTCTGAAAAAGTGAGGCAAGATTAAGGACATATTCTTCAATATTAATCAAAAATAGCCTTAACACATACTTCTCCCATCTAACTTAGGAATTCAATATAAATGCTTAAAAAGTTTCGAACTTCATGGCATGAATAAAATCTACAGAAGACTACGAAAAATGTCCAATCATCATTGAGTAATCCACGGTATTATTGGAAGGGCACCAGTTTTCTTTTGAAATTGCGATTTTAAATACAAAAGAAAACATGTACTGAAAAACAGAGTTTCATACAGATTTTACCGTAAATAAATACGAGAAAAGATAAATCAATATAAATCTTGGCAAATAATATGCAATGAAGAAAACATTCGACAGATAAAATAAATTTTGATAAATGTTATATGGCTTCAGTTTACAACATGCTCAAGTAAAAATAACTAAAATTATTTAATCTATCTTTACTGGACCTTTTTTCGACAAACATATGTTTTATAAAAAAATTTATAAGTAGAAATATTAATAATATAATAAGTAAAGTAATATTTTATGTAATTTACATTTTTCACGTTCTAAAGTATATTATAGTATTTTTAATAATTTTTGAGTATCTCCACTCTTAAAAAATTATTGTTTGCTCTTAGTGTAATTAGAGCTTTAAGTTGTCTATAACATGAGAAATACAGGTAGGAGGGAAGTTTTATGTATATTTAATTTTGTAAGTCCTGGTACATTACATGAGATTTAACAATAACAAAAACCACAAATGAGCCAAATTAAAAGAAGAGAAGAAATGTTTTATCTTAGCACAGCTAAACGAGTTTTTTTTTCAAAACTTTCTTGGAATGAACACGCGATAATTTTAATAAAGTTATTTCATACCACCAGAATAACTGTAATTCTTAACATTTTTGCTTAACTTACTCAACTAATTTTGCTAAATTATTACTAATACTTAACATCTAGTTTAGAAAGTTGGAATAAATCTCATTTTAGTATAGTTAGTATTTTTAAAATAAACGGAATTTAAAAAAAAAAGAATATTAGAATAATGGAACATTTTAAATCTTGTTTATCAAAAGAAATTTCTATGCGACAGAATACAAGTTGTTTTTCTTTTTAATTCAAACAATAAATTTCATTTGGAATGTGACCCAAATTGTTTTGATTTCTTAGAATCTTAATACAAGAATTCTTTCCAGAAATTGCATATGAATATTTCAGTTAACTGAGAAAAAGCATCTTTCAGATAACATTTGTACTTATACAGACATTTTATCTAATTTATGCAAAACAAGTCGAGATAACAGGATTTCAATTTAGGTTGATTAAAAAAACATACCTACATATCTATTACTTTTTGTTTTTAATTATAAAACAGTAAGTAAGAAATCTTACCAAAGAAATGTACGTACTATTAACATTTCCATTTTCTTACGTAACACATTCATAAATATTTAATTTTATAGCATGGTGAAGAAATGTTCTATCCATTTCTCGATACTTCTTTCGGATATTTTTTTGAAAACACATTTTCAGGTTTTCTACAACGACAAATGTGTGTCTAATCTAAATTCTTGTCATGGTAACGCTTCTCCTCCTTCCTCCCTTTGAGTCATATATTACATCTTGAGATTTGTAAAGAAAACGGGTTAAAAGGCAAAGAGTAGGAAATCTATTTACACTAATTAAATGAAATAGAAAACATGTTATCTAATAAATGTCGATCAAAAACGAAAATTAACAAAACTCAAGCTAGTTCAATATGTGTAAATTCAGTTTAGAATAGTTTTCTGAACAAAGCAAAGTAAAAAAGAAATTTATTTTAAGTATAATTTGTCAAGACTTAGTAAGAAATTTTTTCCCATTACATTTCTTTTTCATATATTTTCTAACACTAACGCCGATTCTGATACTGTAAGGAAATTTCCAATTTTTAAAAAGTTGGAAATTTCTTTTCAGTAAAGGATTTTTAATGCATTATAAGACTCCTGAGATTTTAAACTAATAATTCATGAAACATATTTGGATAGTTTTTATATATTCTGCATTCATTTTTCAATTGTATATGTTTTTAAAAACTGCAAAAAAAAAAAAAAAAAAACTTACATCAGAAATAAATCTTTTGCATTTAAAAGCTACTTGATTCGTGGTAAACTGTAAGATATAAGATTTAACTGAAGGCAAGGCAAGGCAAAAAAAACTGTGAAAAGAATTTATGACAAATGCATAAATTAATATAATTGAAAGATCAAAACGAATCTCGAGAGATATTAAAAAGAGTAAGATGAATTTAATAGGCTAAATTTTGGAAATTAAGTTAATGAAAAATGAAATATGTTACAGTCAAAGTGAAGGAGGGTCACCTTACAGATTAGAAAAAAGGTGTCAACATAAAAAGGATGGTCTTCCAAAAAAAGTAATGTGAAACAAAATGTAACTATTAAATTTACTCGTACATCAATTTATGAAGGTGGTCGACGTAAAGATGTTGGTATTCCATTAGACAAGATGTGGTACACTCATGTCGGGGACAACGAAATTTAGATAAACTTATTGAGGTGGTCAACGTAAGTATGTTGAATTTCCAATGGATATAATGTGGTATATTTATGTTGGGAACAGATAAATTAAAATCAACATATGATCAATTAGAGAAGTTAGTCTTCCTTTGGATCTGATTGGTACATTGATGTCGAAAGCTATACAGTTTTAGTTATTTAAGTGGTGGTTAACTTTGGGGGATCATTTACATATATTTGAAAAACATTTTGAAAAAAAATATCCGGCTCAAGGAAGGAAAGTCAACTCATGTCTTCCTTTCCATATCGATTTTAAACTATCATTCACAGTCCCAGGGATATTGATAAAATTAACCTAATTTTATAATACCAGGAAAATCAGTATATTCTAGTTGAAAAGTTGGGAAAGAAATTCCAACTATTCAGTTTATTATCTCTATTATGAACGAATATTTTCCATTAACAATTCCTAAATCAAACGAAAACAGATAAAAAAGGAATTTGCGAATAAAATTTTTTAAAATTATTTCAAGTACTTTGAAGTAATCGAGGGCTTACACCTCTTCTGTTTTACCTTGGCACTGAAGGACGGAATGTGTTTATTGCTTCATTTACATCTAAATATCGTTAAAAAACCATCATTCATAGTATTGATAAATTAACCGATCTTGGTATGTATAATTATGTGTTCTGGGAAAGCTTGAACGTGCCATAGATTTTAAAACTCGTGAATTGGTTTAAAATTTGGTGAATTAGATATCAGCACAAGATATGAGCGTGATAATCATCTTTATGTTAAAAACAGAAACCTTTTATGGACCCCGCGGGGTTAAATTTGTAATTTCGACAGAAACAAAGCGGAATATTATGTTCTTTCTTTAATGATACTTTGTATACTAATCTGAGTTTATATATTTTCAATGACATTCGAGATATTCGACTATAAATACATCAGCTTTTTTATTTTAAGATACATTATCTAGATTTTTAAAAATACCGTAACCTAATTTGAATCACGAAAAAGAAATAAAAATTCTCTATCAAATTGAAAATTTTTTAAATTATAATACGTTATGTTGAATAAGTTATCATAAATTGAAATTTCTTAAGAATTCTTTTTTTCGTTTTTCAAAGGATATTTAAATATATATATTTTTTTGTAATATATTATCAGAAAACGTTGAATATAAAATCATTATAACAGCTTAGTTAAATAATAATCTTTTGTTTTATTTAAATTAGTAACATAAATACAAATAGTTTTCGAAAGGATGAAATCAGTTTTTATTTACTAAATAAACCGATCTAGAGAAACATGAGTATATTATCTGCTCAATCATAGTAATTTTCTCTCTCTCTCTCTCGATTTATATACTTTCGAAACTGAAATAAAGAAAGTTAAAAATCTTTTAGACTTACTAAATATTAAAAATGTGAAAGTAACTAACAATATATCTCATATATTTTTTAAAAAATAATTCGGTGTAATGATTGCATTAATTAAATAAATAAACAGGTCTTTAGGAATTATTCTTTATTAATAAGAAATTAATAGAACAAAAAAAATAGGAAAGAAATAGCCACTTTAATTTTTGATTTATCTGTCTCAAATAGCTCATGAAAAAACGAGAGAATAAAATGCTTCTACAAATAGATTAAGGTCTTATACATTACAAATAATTTGATAATTTCTTTAAAGAAGCCAAATTATGCTTATTTCATGGCATTTGTGTCATTTAAATCTTAAGAAGATTCAATACTTTGAGTTTTTTTTTCAAAGATTATATTTTTATTTAATTTAATTCAAAATAATGAATAATACTATAATATTTTATATTTTATACTTCTAAAATTGTAATCACTTAAAATGTTTGGTAAATTGAATTTGGAGTTGAACAAACAAAAAAAAACTTATTTCAAAACAGACTTCATTCATTAGTTTATTCAAAATTTTATTAACATATTAATTAAAAAAAATGACTATTTAACATTACACATAATTTATCGTATATATAGAAAAAAAAGTATAAATGTTTGTATTATAACATCAACCTTATTCAAAGTAAACTTTAAAAAAACCCACCTGTTGTAGCATCAAATTTAAGCATTTAAATAAACAGTCCTTTTGAAAATTTGCAATTATCTAAAATTTTAAATAATTACATGGTTTTCAAAATATTAATTTAAAAAGTAAATATTTTGAAGATTTTACTTAAATTTTACAACTGTACTTTTAAAAAATCTTTTATTTTTTCATAAGATAATTAACACATGAAAACATGATTTGTAAATTTAACTGAGAACAAAAAAAAAAAATAAATTTAGCATTTCCAAAAAAATGTTACAAAATGTATATAACATTTGAAAATTTTCTTTCTTTCTCTAACTGAAAATAAAATATTTATAAAATCATTTTATATTAATACACTTTATTAACTTCATCTTATTTTCGAGCAAAGTTTAAACAAATCAAATAGATTGATAAATAAAAAAATATTTTAAAATTAATTTGAGAAATTTAGGACACTAATCATCAAAGAGCTTCGTTAGTAAAAGTGTCTAAAGTTGTGATAAATAAAAATTTCCATGAAGATTAAAAATAAATCGAAAGCTCTTCAGAAAAATCATAAAATAAAAAAGAACTTTAAAATAAAATAGTAACAGAAAAATGAGTTTCTTGACATTTTTGTATGATTTCAAAAATACATTTTTGTATGATTTTGTCAAAAAGATATATGTTTAATTTTAAGAATTAACATTTATTTAATTTTACATGATGGATATCATTACATGTCTAAATGTCTTTTATGATGTTTTTCTAAGTTACAAAGCTTAAATAAATCATGTTAAATAAGATGTGATTTCTTAAATATACGCTAATATCGATAATAGAAAAAAATATAATTATGCGAAAATAACATTCAATTTACTATTATTAATATAAACCATTTTATCAGTTTTTATTGCTTAAAGAATATTAGTTGAGTTAAAATCTGCGCGGGCCTAAGAAGTCTCTTCTGACGGTGAACATATGAGTTTTTATAGGTTTTGGGCCTGAGGCGCTAGTTGCTGGCTAATGTCCGAGGAAAGCGCCTAGCTCGACGCTGAACCCCCCAGTTAACTTCCCAAAAAGCATTTATCGACCCCAGAGGGTTGAATTGAACCATGATGATGATTAGCTACTCAAGCAATGGAGAATCGAACCTGGGTCGGCAACGCTCAAAGTCAGACATGCTAACCACTACAATACAGCGGCCACTTAAAAAAATGTAGGTCATATTTTAAGTAAATTAAATTATTTTTAAAACTGCACAACCTATAATTTTTTTCTTACATCCAATAAATATAATTTTGGACTTGGAAATTAAATTTAAAAATTTTCATTTTCTTATATTAAATACATTTCATTCTACATTAATCACAAATGTTTAAATGCAGATGGGTTTTTTTTTCTCCACTGAAAGATAAAACTCTTATCACCTACGCTTTGCTTGTGTTCTGTCAAAGCACTTATTAATTTGAAGAAAAAGCGTATAGTTTAACTTTCACGGCTCATTTCATAGCTAGAGGACACACTCTGTATTCTGGGAGCACAATGCTACATTCGAAGAGAATACAAAGATATTTGAAAAGAGTTTTAACCGCTGTCTGTGATGTGGAGGTATGTAATTTTAAAGCAGATGGTCAATTGTTTTGGCGCTCGGAACTCTACACTTTTCAAACCGCGGCTGGATTCACTTAAGTATTGTTAACAGCGGCGTAATTACTATAATATTAGATCGTGCCATTATTTCAAGAATTGTGGTAATTGATAAAAATGATTCATGCGAACATTTAAAATGGTTTCCGTTTAATAAAATATTTGCTGAAGGGAATTTAAAAATGCATACGAAAATTATTAGATTATTCAAATTTTACAAATAAAAAAAAATTCTTCTATTTTTTTTTATGACGTTTTAACAACTGCTTGCTTTTCAAATTAATAATAATAGCTGAATTGAGTTGTAATTTTAAGAAAAACTGGTTTGGTTTTAACAAAATCAAAACTCTTATTAATCAGAAATAGCAGACTGAATGTATTTTCGATAAATGTGCTTTTTTACCAATTAATAAATATATGTTATATTTAAGTTTGAAATGAAATACTGTTCTAAAATTATTACAAATGTCACTTCTTGAAATTTCGAAATTCTAGGAACTACAATCCTCAATATGATAAAAAAAAAAAAAAAAAAAAAAAAAAAAAAAAAAAAAAGGAGAAATAATGAGTTTTTAAAAATTAAAATAACTGTTATTTTCAGGCAATAATTTATAATGATATTAAAAAAAAACTATTAAAATAAACTGCAAACCTCGATTTAAAGCGATTTTGATATTACTGAAATTTCAAGCCATTTATCCTTTAAATCTCATTTAAATTGGTAAGACTGAATCATATATTTTATTGGTAATATGAAACCATTATGATTGTATAATAAAGTGTGATTGCAAATTTTCTACTGATATATGTAATAAAAATGCCAGTTTAAAAAAATTAAATATAAAAACATTCTAAGAGTTTGTAATGAAAGATGTGTGTTAGATAGTACTGTCAAATTGATAAATGGTCTATTTTTTCCCCTTAAGGTGAAAATTTAATATAGATTTTTTAAATCGATAAAATGCCTAATTTTTTTCACACTATTCATTTCATATTTAAAATGTATCAAATTAGTTTTAGAGTTAGATTTAGAGTTCCTGCTCTCTGTTTCGTAATGCAAATAACGATTGATCGAAGAAGATTGCCAAATTTAATAGTTTAACATAAATAATTCATTGATGAATCAAATTTATATTTTCAAGGACAATGGGTCAAAACGAAAGTCAAATCTGGTAAAAATTAAACACATTAATACAGACTCTTTTATTCCACAGTTCATAATAGTGTATAAACACAAAAAAGAAACAAATGTGTCTTAGTTAATATGGATTTCTTTTCTTAATTAATACACCTTATTTATCTCGTTCTATTCTTTTCATATTTTAAATGTGTCAAGTCAATTTTGAAGTTAGATATTCTTGTTTTCTGTTTCACTTTAAAACAAAAATCAAGGAAAGAAGATAAGCAATTTTTAATTATTCAACATAAATAATTCATGAGTTGTCAGATTAATATTTTTAAGGACAATGGATCAAAAAGACGGCCGAATCTGGTAAAAATTAACACATTTTAACAGGTTCTTTTATTCTGTAGTTAAAAATTAACCGAAAGAGAAACAAATGTGTCTTAATCTTCTTTAATATACCAAAATTAAAGTAAAAAAGTACTTAAAATTTTACCTTTTAACAATTATTCCTATCTAAATGAAAGCCGTTTCCGGCCTTTATGTTTTAAAATCTTCCACCGACTACAGAATTCAAGCCAATTAAAGTAATAAAAAACGGATTAACTATCGATTTACTTTTCATCGTAAGATGAATAATGCATTAAAATTCTTTATTTCAATCCTCAAAAAGACCGATCACTGATAGGATCAATTTTAAAAACAATAGTTCGACGTGGAGAGAAAATACCGTTATTACATTGTCAATAATGATGAAGCATAAATACAAAAGTCTGGTTCTTAGATTGATGGGATGATAAGTACCGCAAAACTTCTGTTACAGCCCGTATTATTTTGCTTTATCATTCCGAAATGAAAGTTTTTGTTTGTGTTTTGATTCGATATTTTTCATGTTTGTAATGGTACATATATACCTCATCTAGCAAAACTATCGTATTTTTAGGAGCCTAAGACGCATCGCAAATATATGGGATGATTTTTCGAAAAGAATATTTTATTAAATCAACTAAATTTATTATTTGATCCATAAAAGAAAAATAAATGACAGAGCTAAGAAGATTCAAAGAATTATTTCGAACAAAATTATTTGAAGAACAATATTTATTATTATTTTTTGAAACATTAAAAATAGTTGTTCTCATTTTAAAACGAGAATTTTCATTTATTTAAAATATTATTTTTAGTTTTATTTATGAATAACAAGGGTGCACAAATAAAATATAAATTCATTTTGGAAATTAACAGCTAACTACAATATTTTAATTGAATTATTATTTTTTTAAGAAATAAGTACAGGGAATATTCACTTCCAATTATTGAACTTCTCAAAAAACTTTGATATAATTTTAAGATTTGTCCTTTAATGTTGCCTTCGGTCCTAAGACACATTCTAGTTAAAATTTGATTTTTCTATGTAAAAAAAATGCATTTTATGGTAAAAAAATACATATTTTGAATTAAGAAATCTTTACTGTCGCAAGTACCGTTCAGAAAGTTTATACATTGTTTACAAATATAGTATAACTTCTGTAAGCTAACCACCTTCTGGATTCGAACAAATAAGTCATAACGAAGAAACGAATCAACCGTTTAGATTCATACGAATATGGTACTTTTCTATGCAGCTCTAAATAAAATATGATGAAAACATTGTAGAATTACATTTGTAGCATCATTTAGAAACAAAACATTTATAATGTTTTATTACTTTAATTTTTCTTTCCTAAAAAACAGAGAGGGAGGGCGAATCAATTTTAGCCTGTTTTCTTTTTAAATTACAAAGATAAGGGAAAATATTCTGTAAATTCTAGTTAAAAGAACTTCATAATGCATTAATAGCTGCACTACATTATTATCGAATTTGACTTTTTCAGTATAAGCCATAAAATTAATAAGCATTTCAATATCAACTTTTCAACTAAAAATCCATTAGCAATAGGATCCACCAGGATCAAAAATCCTTGAATCGTTTTTAATATTAGGATGTTAAATTTAATTTAACGAATAATAATAAATCACAGAAAGAAACTTATTTGAAAAGTATGAAGCATAATGATAGGAAAATAAAATTTATATTCATTACTTCTTAGTGAAGAACAGATAGAATTCATCAAGTTATAAAGGTTATATTAAAAGTAAATTAAATATGATGCTTCATAGTGCCAAAGGTAACCATATAAAAATCAGCCTCCCAATAAACTTTATGTAGGGGCTACGAAAAACGGTTAAATTACGGGGGATCAGTTTCGTATTTTTAATTGTATTATTCAAAGTTCAAGTTAATATAAATATTAATCAAGTTAAACATGAATTTTTCACTTTCACTGAAGACAATCCTATTTTTCATATACAGCATTTCTCTAATATTAATATAAATTCTTATGATTATGTCATTTCTTTCGTGATTATTTATGCATTATAAATTTATAAACATTTAATAAATATAGAATGTTCCATTTCTTTTTATTTCTTCTTTTTTTCGCTCTACAGATTTTTCATCTCTTTTTTACATTGTAATATATGAAGTTTGTAATCTACGAGTAATAGCATAGAGGGGGGACATATTTATGAAATATTTTTGAATTTTGAGGAGGCTAGTGTGACTTAGAGCTTTATATTTATAAATGAATACATATGTGTTAAACTCGAGAAAATATTAGTAAACTTTTTAAATATTATGTTAATAATGGAACATTTTTCTATTTAAAAAATTATACCGAATTCAGGTTCTATTCTTAAGATTGGGAAACACAAAACACAATTTAAGACATGAGAATTTTTGTCCGGAGTAAAATATTTTTTTTAAAAACTATAGAGATTAAAACAAGCAAATATTTATCATCTAGGCTTTGTAATTATGATTTTGAGCAGTAATTTCTTTCTTTTATTGTTTGGATACATACTTTTCAACAACTTCATTTAATTAGTTATTCCTTTTTCAAAAACTTTAGTTTCAGTACTCATTGCTCTTGTAATTCGACGTGGTTTTACGACCTAATCATTTGATTAATTAATAACTTTTTGCTACCACATACCTCATGCAATATGTGTTTTTTTAACAATTTATCTTCTGAATATTTTCATTTTAATGAAAGTTTCGTCACATCTTATCCTTCTTATTTACGCACAAAACTACTTATTCAGCAGTTTATTTTCTAACACCTAAATCTGACAGTGTTCACCAATCCTTAATATCTTTCATCAGAAATGCCACCCATTCGAGAATTTTATTCAAACATCGGTTATTATATCTGTTTTTTTTTCTTTCGATACTTTTATTTGATACGAACTTCAGTTAATCATATTCTTAATTTGACTGACAGATAATCGATTTAGCACCTAATCATGACAGGATTGGCTTCTTGATGAGTTCGTTTGACGAAAAAGTTTAATCGGTAAGATCAAAATAATTATTCATCAGTTCCCCCTTACTGATACCTTAGTTTGATACATCTCACTTATTCGACATATTCATTTAACTGTTACATCTTATAATCAACTGCAAGCGATTCATGTTACCAACAGTTTATCGACAGATTCATGGATACATAAAACGGAATTGGATTGTATCGCGGCATAAAAAAAAAACAGAGTTATATTTAAGATTAAGAAATCATTGGAGGAGTCTTAAGAAATTAAAAGGGAATTCTTATTTCACACTGATATTGGATTAAGCATCTGTTAATTTCTTAAATATTTAAAATAAATTGTTTCATCAGCATTTAAATCATTGTTTTCTGAAATATATCTGGTAGATATGAAAACATATTACTAATTCTTATACAAAATTTGAGAAGCTAAGATTACATGAAACAGTATTTTAAATATCATGATCTGTCGATAGCTCTAATACTTTCGTTTATTGGCTGACAGATAATCTATTTAGAATCTTAACTTGACAGGTTGTCTTCTTGATGAGTTCGGATGGCGAAAAACATTTAATCGGCACGATCAAACCAATTATTCATCAGTTCCCCTTACTGACACCTTAATTTGACACAGGTCACTTGTTCTAGTGATTCATTTCACTGTAATCCTACTGATACATCTAATAATCAAGTGTAAGCGAGTCATGTTACCAACAGGTTGTCGACAGATTCATGAATACATAAAACGGAATTGGATCGCATCACATGGAACCAGAGTTACATTTAAGATAATCTTAAAAATTAATGGGTGAATTCTGATTTTATACTGAAATGGGATCCAGCATCTGTTCAATTTTAAAGATTTAAAATCAATCCTGTTTCATTTAGGTTTAAGTTCTTGTTTTTTTAAAAATATATCTCTGGTAGATACGAAAAATATATTACAAATTCTTATGCAAAACTTGGGCAGCTAAAATAACGTGAAAAAGTGTTTTAAATATCATGATCTGTAGATAGCGCTAATACTTTCGTTTACTGGCTGACAGATAATCTATTTGGAATCTTAATTTGTCAGGCTGTCTTCTTGATGAGCTTGGATGACGAGAAACGTTTAATAGACGTGATCAAACCAATTATTCATCAGTTTCCCTTACTGACACCTTAATTTGACACGTCACTAGTTTTAGTGATTCATTTCACTGTAATCCTACTGATACATCTTATAATCAACTGTGAACGAATCAGGTTGCCAACAGGTTGTTGATAGATTCATGAATACATAAAATGGAATAGAAATGTATCGCGGCTTTATATGGAATCGGTGTTATATTAAAGATAGTATTGAGAAATTAATAGGAGAATTCTGACTTTACACTTAAATTAGATTGCATATCTAATATTTTTAAAGAACTAAAATAAATTGTGCTTCATCTGCTTTTAAGTTTTTGTTTTCTCAAGTTATACCCTGTAGATTTATGCAGTTCTAATATTTTTGTTTATTTGCTGACAGATAATCTATTCAAGAATTAAGCCTGATAGGAGGATTCCTTCTGGATGACTTCGGTTGGAAAAAAACTTTTATCTGTACGACAAAGTTCCCTAATTCACGCCTCAATTTACCACAGCTTATTTGTTTTAGTAATTAATTTAATTGCAATTATCAACTGTGAATGAATCATATTACTAACTGGTTATAGATAGATTGATTAATATATAAAATGGATTTTGAATGCATTGGAGGTTCACAAGGAACCTGAATTACATTTAAGTTCTTTTTAAGAAATTAATGGGGGTATGCTTATTTTTACGATGGTATGGGGCTGTCGTTTTATTCATTTTTAAACATTAAAAATAAATTGTGTTTCATCAACATTTAAGTTATTATTTTCTTAAATACATCTGGTAAATACGAAAAATATATAAATTCTTATGCAAAATACGAACAACTAAAATCACATGAAATAAAGATTAAAATACCGTGATCTATAGATAGCTATAACACTTTCGCTTATTAGTTCTTACTGAAACGGAATGATTTTAAATCTATAATCATAAGTAGTAAAGAACAATGAAAACAAAAATTTCTATTCTCACAAAATTGAATAATAATTCACAGCCATTTTCAAGACCAAAATTTTCCTTAAATCTATTAAGTACAATTAAGACCATTAATATTTTAAAATAAATCGATATCAAGATTAAACTAAATAACTAAAAGATGAAAAAGTTAAGAAATTTTTTTAGAGAAAAATTTATTCTCTGTAAGCATGCATTTAAAACTACAATGAAGGAAAAAAATGTAATTTATATGCAACTTTATTTATTTTATTATTTTAAATATCATTTTGTAGAAAAATTAATTTTGGAATAAATTTGAAAATAAAACTCATACTTTGATCAAGAATTTGTAGTACCTTTTGAAACTCAAGACATTCGAGAATTCTTATAATTTACATAATTATGGTCTCATAATTTTATTTGCAGCATCAATTAATGTTATGATTTTATCAATATTAAGATTTTTAATAACATTTCTCTAATTAAAACGTATTCATTTTAAAAACAATTTCCTTACAAGAATTTTTACATAGATTTTTATGATTATTTATCAGTTTAAAGATTTATTTTTTAGCATATAGCGATTTCTTTTCAAAAAAGGATTTCGAAATTTGTTTAACATTGTATATGAAATAGCTAATTTTACATTCATGTAGTGATTAAATTTGTTACTGAATAAGTTTTATTTGATAAAAAAACATTTGGTATTTAATTAATCGAAGATCCGCGTCTGTATGATTTCAATAAAAACATTAGAAAACAGGTATATTTATATTTCTTAAAAAGTACGTTTTAATACCAAGAATATATAAAATACTTAATTTTCATTTTATATCTTTCCATTAATGTTATAGTTATTGAATATTTTAATTTAGGTTAATTGAAAAGAAAGCATGAATGTTATAGAAATCCTCATTCATAAGTTTCATTTTAATCGTGAAGTAAGACGAAATTGTTTATATGTTGTATCATTTGATTAATATGCTCAAAGAAATATATGTCTTCGTAAAATTTTTTCGCGAAAGTTTTTAAAGTATTTCAATAATTATTTTTGCTAAAAAAAAACCATCTTAAAAATCAACTTTGAATCTACTTTTGATTATTTGAAGAAAAAAACTAATTACAAAAACTATATTTTACACACAAACGACTAACGGATTTATTTAAAAATTTAAATAATGGAATAATTGCTTTAAATATATTTTCAATGTGTATTTTATACTCTTAAAAGTTCTTTATCTCAACTGAATTCATTCTTTATTATTGTAAACAATAAAAATTGTGCATTTCTCAAAAAATAAATAGTATTTTATGCGTAACATTACATAATTTAAAATGCAATGAAATTTAGAAGTAAAACCTGAATTCAAAGGTTTTCGAATTTTTAAAATATTGATTCCTATTTTTAAGTGGTTAGTAATGCCGTATCAAATATCAGCATTTAAAAACTGAATTAAAAAATAAATATAATTTGAATTGCTACATAAGAAGAGAATAAGATCTTTATAAATCGTGCTAAATAATCTACACCGAAAAAATGATGTAAAAATAAATATTTAGCCTAAATTACTAATTAAAGTATAAAAAAATTGAGAATGGGAACTACTAAATTCATTCAATGTTTTAAAAATGGCAAAAGATTATGTCTTTATAAATTCATGGACTCTCTCATTTTTTTTTAAATTACGGAAACTTCGAAATTGACATTTTTTCTCTCTTTGGCATTGCAATTAAATAACAAAAATTAACGATAAAAATTGTTATCAGTGCTTTTTAATTTAAAATTAGTGAAAAAAAATTATATCTCAGAGGATGGATAAGTAACAATGCGAAGAGTCGCATTGCAGTGAAAAATGCGCTCTAATTTTTGCGTATTTTAGTAAGCAGTCAAATGAAGTTTGTAGTTAATAGCAACCAAATAAATTTCTAGTGTAGCAGTCAGATAAATAAGAAAAATAGTTAACGAAATAAAATTAAAATTCCAGCTTTTCTTGAAAAAAAAAATTAAAGCCACTTCTACAAACTACTTCTTTAAATGGCCTAACTTTTCAGAAAAGGTTAAAATTACGTTGGTAAAATCAAAGAGAATTTGAAAGAATGAAAATATTTCAAGTTACAAACAATTTATTATTTATAAACAGTTTATATGTTAAGTCGCAATTAATAATTTTTTGTAAGAATTTATATTAGTCTACTAATTGTATTAACGCTTATGAAAGTGTCAAACAAGAAAAAAAAGTGTATTTTATGCATAACTTAATTGTATTTTCTGTTTGTTTCTAATTTCTAATTAACTAAATACTTTTGCATAAAGAATCCATCATTTCAAGAAACATTTTCAGAGCGATGTATATTCAATAACTCAATTCATAAAAATTAAAAAAATAAAAATTAAAATAATGATAACTAAGAAAATAATCACAAATATACTGTAAATAAAAAGAGATAAAAAATTAATTTAAAGGAAAACTGAATTAAACTCCGTGATATCCAATTTTAAATAAGATTTATTACAATTAACAATTTCGTGAAATTTAGATGAATCAAAAGGAAAAATAATTGACTCAAGTTGAGTACAATATTAAGAAAGTTGAGAACAATGTTAAGCCTTAAAATTTCTTAAGCGAATTACATGATTAACAGGGTTAAATTCTTTTAAATTGAAACTAAATTCAAACTGCAATTCACAGGTAATAGGACTTAAATAAGATTTTTTGTTCTTTTTAGAATTAAACAGAATTAAATTAAATTAGAACCAAAACCAATGCACGTATAATTGTGTTTACGTGTCGAAATACTTGAAAGCACAATGCATCCTAATTTTCATTTTCCAAGAATCCCAAATATTAAAATATCTCTTAAAATTGCTAACAATATAATAAAATATTTAAAAAAAAAAACAGCTCAAAAAGTTTTCATTAAGTACTAATATTATTGTATGTTCATACGGATTTGCATTCAAAATGCTGAAAACTTTTTGTTTCAAAACACCTGTAAACACAGCATTTGTGCAAAAGCATATTTTATTCTAAGTTTCTTTAATAAAAAAGGCCCACAAAAAGACCAATAATAATATCTTTTTTTAAAAAAAAACTCTTTTCACAGCACAAGATATTCAGCAAATAGAACAAATCATAGTAAAAATGAACAGTTAATTTATGAATGAAAAAATGAACGTGAATAGCTGACCTTTCAACAGGCGGCGAAAGCCTTTTCTGTTAACCTCTGGTTTCCTTAAGCTGTTAGACACACTTTGACTTTCACCTGTCACAGTTGTCAAAAATTATGACAACTTTCCCGAAAAGTCCCGCAGCAGCTTATTCGAGTCCAGACTAAAATAAACGACAGCAGAGTAATAATAACAACAATAATAAAAAGAGAATAATTCTCACATCGCTGGAACGCAGTTTCTCTCTAGAAGAAAAGTATAACGAATCATTTCCATCTGGCACTGACACCGTTTTATATGCTGTCCAAACAAGAGCTCAAGGCGCCGCTTCTGAAAAGATGCGTCTCTGCAAAAACATTACCTCCGCGACCTTGGACACAGCGATAAGTGGCTCGTGCTTTTAGCCCTGACACTGAACTGGTCAGGAAAACGAAGAAAAATCGAGTTCTCCAGTCTGACAGTTTTTCTCCTTTCTGCGCGCTCTGCTATTTATTTACTTAACTTCCAGTGAAACCTGTGCTGCAGTTCTGTTATTACACACAACTAACCTCCATTCGTTGTTATTCCTCAGTTCGATTTCTTTAAAAAAAAAAAAGAAAGAAAAAAAAATCACAATTTCGAATTTGTTTTGTGGAACTTCCTAACACACTCACAAACGGTATGGGATTTTTTTTTATTATTCCTAAACAACTTCAGACGTTTCAGCTTAAAGAAGGTTTAAATCAACAAAGAGTGCCGCTGTTTTGTTGTTGACCAATGACAATTGTTTATTCTGTATTCATAACGCCATCTGCTGAGGGACACGTTAACGAAAACAAAAACATTTATGTTCCAAAATCATCACCCGGGAACTCAGAATCAAAATTTCAGCTTGTCATTAGCAGACATCACAGTCGAAGTTGCGGTTGTGCAATACCAAAAACCAAAACAACTGCAAGTTCGGAAAAAAAATCGTTTGCTTCGAAATTTTCCCCACTTTCCGAAGAACTGTGCAACTTCTAGCGGTAAACAGGAGACTGGCGAAAGAGGAAAAGAAGTTATGAAGTGTCACAAGCAGATGACAACTCGAAAAAATGTCATACACTTCGTCAAATTGGAACTGACACGCCACTTCGTTGCAGTTCTGTGTAGGTTTTGATATCTAAATATCGTTTGGCGTTCATTCTCTGTCAAACTTCAGCCAATGGACAAGCAATATCGACCGTTACGGCGCTCTGCAGTGGCGCTGCTGTACGAGTGACATTGAATTTTCTTCCCTAACACTCATGTTTGTTTGTTATTTTAGTTTTGTTTGTTATATTACTTAAATGCTGTCGGCGGCGCATTCATTCAAGCAGGGAGATGCATAATCCCATGCTTTTCGTAGATTCTCTTTAAGAGATAAGTGCTTTTATTTTCTTTTGCGCGAAATCTAAACCTCCAGAAGAGGAGAAATAAAATTAACCTTTTTTTTTTTGCAGCCGAATCATAGACTTTTCAAAATCGCGAGAATAAAGTGTACAGTAAAAACAAAAAATTAAATAGGAATTTTTTGCAAAGAAAATGGCGCTTTGTATTTTTTAAAGAGCTTAAGCAAGATATTCCTGAATTGTGATATAAGATGCATTTGAAAATGAAAACTTTCATTGAGAAAAAAAAAAGAAATTTAGAAGTAAAAAAATAATGAATAAAAACAGAAAACATTTTTTTCAAATATTTTTCTTACATGTAAAATATAATTTCTTACCCCCTAAAACATTTCATCATTCCACGATAATTATTAATATTAAAATTATTATTACATTATTAATCTATAAAAATATTCTTACAAAACACTCATTTATTTATCATTTAACTATTTACAAACATTCATTTGCTTATCTTCACTCTCATTTCGAATATACATGCACTCATTTTGAAAAATAATTTAAAATCTGTTTGGAATTTAATTCTTTGCTTTAACTTTATTGCTAGATTAAAAATCAACTCGTAAGCGATATTTTTTGTTTCTTTTTGGAACTTAAAAAACATGAATACTCTAGGTTATTTTCAAAATAAAATTGTGCGTAATTTAAAAATATGCCGAAAAAATAGCTGTAATACATATAAATATGTTAAAATAGGTTTTAAATCCTAAATTAAATTCCAGTTAATTTACAATTCAAGTCAAGATACAAGTAATATTTATGTCAATATTGCACATGCATTAGAAATATGACTGCAAAAGGAATTTGTGATAGTAGATTTGTCTTAGGATCAATCAGAGAATAATATAATTATTATTTAATATTAAAAAAGGTTATCATTATTAATTATATTAGAAGAGATGAAAATCTGATGAGGAGAAATAAAAAGGTTTTTTTTAAAAAAAAATACGTAAATCGCTATCACATACTTAACTATTGCATTTCATTTCCAGATTTTATTTAGTTTCTTTAATTTTAAATTTATCGCATTCATGACGCTATTACGACATTCTTTTCTTTTGCGATTTTTCTTCTATTACTTCTGCTCTAGAGAAAGTTTTTTTTTTTTTAAATATTCAGTTATGAATGCAATTTGTAATTTATGCAGTCTTGAAAACCTTTGTTATAATGTTACTTTAGTGAAGTTATTTAATAAGGCATAAATTAAGCGTAAATATGAAAAAGGAAAATAAATAAGTAAAAGAAAAGAAAAATCAGTAATGTATGAAAAGCAATAACGAATAAATGAAAAAGTAAATCACTTAACGAAAATGAGCAAATGGGAAAAAACAGACACGTGTACATTATTAGCATACATGTATTGTCTACATTTTACTAGCATACAATTAAATATTTTAGTATATTTAATTCATCAACTTACACATTTCAATTTCATGAAAACACTAA
Source organism: Nephila pilipes (assembly GCA_019974015.1). Lineage (NCBI taxonomy): Eukaryota > Metazoa > Arthropoda > Arachnida > Araneae > Nephilidae > Nephila > Nephila pilipes. The sequence goes on along the minus strand of BMAW01042039.1, from coordinate 533,700 downwards.
GCTTTAAATTAGTTCGCACATAAATTTATTTTTTTAAGACAAATCTATGGGGAGTGCTGGTTTAAAAAAATAAAATGAAATTAATTTTATTCTATTTTTCACACATTTCACGTTTATAGAGGTTCCGACAAAACATAATATCTTCTCAAACTTTTATTTTGTTTTGTTTTAGAAGGTATTCTTTTGAAATTAACATGCTTAAGTTTTAGCTTTCTTTCGTAAATATTTGGGGGAAAAAAACATTTTTTAATAAGAAAAACTTGAAAGAAAGAAAACCAATAAATGAAGGAATTCAAAATGTTCTGAAGGATTTAGGAGCTGTTTTAAAAGGAAAGTAAATTCTTGCTTATTTTTTGGTACATAGTGAAATACCAAAAATTAATAATTAACTTAAATTTATGTCTTGTTAGAACTGCTTTCTGAACTATTGGAATCATCTCAAGAAAAAAAATATTCTACTGAAAAGAGAGAATGAAAAGATTTGTGGAACTTTCATCATATGAAATGACAATAAAACAAGCTATTGTGAAACTCATATATCTCAAAACAAAGAATTAAAACATTTTAAATATTATTTCATATTTGTAATTGTATTGATATTGAAAAAGAGATAGCTTCATGATTATTTTGCACTTACAGAATGAAAATCTTAAGTTGATAAAAACAAAGATTTTAAATGGAGATAATGCTGCTTAATATGGAATTCGGACTCTCAAATTTGCAAGAAAGGTAAACGAGTTTTATCAGAAATTGAATATTTTTAGAAAATTTCACTAAAATGTTCATTTTCTTTTTTTTAATACTTTCAAAGTAACCCATTAATACCCAAAGTATCCATTAGTAATACCAAACTAATGGGTATTACTTTCTGTATAATAATGCATTAATAGTTTATGTAGAATAATGTTTTTATCATGAGTTAAGGTACATAAAATACGCGCATTTAAATAGGGAAATCTATGTTCTTTTCTGTGAGAGTATAATAAAGCATATTTTATACATGCAAAAACACGCTATTTTACGCTGAGGCATACCAATTTATAATATACTATTTTGTGCATATTACATTCTATTTATGTAGACTGAATTATTTTTGTATATGCCAATGTACATCACTTTATATATATTTTAAAAGTACAGATGCATATGCACTCTTTTTTACATGCATACTTATACATTCTTTATGTATAGTAATATGTGGTTTAATGTTCTCAAGTGTGAATCACATTTTCAGGAGGAAAGGACAACTCTCTCTCTTTATGTGGCTACCTTACATTCTTTCTGGCGTCACACTTAAATAAGAAACCCGCCAAGAATTTGGCACATTCTCACACAAGACACACACACAACATACGATACACACTTTCTAAGTTATGTACAACATTAACTTTCAACATATGGGATACCAATGTCATCCTACTTCAGGTATGTTAAATTGAATTTATTGTTAACTTTAAATCACGGTGTTTAAATAAATTAAATGAAGACACCAAGTTTTAATCTTGTGATTATTCAAATGTTTGCTCAATCTTTAAATTCTATATTCTCATTTATGATTGGAGTCTTTTCTCCCTTTAGACGATCACATCATTTGGCCTAGTTGCTTAGTTATAAATGCATTTATCTAAATTCTCATAAATTTTAAGTAATTAATAAATCCAGAGATGTTACATTTCAATAGTAAGGTATACCTACTTTACAAATGCATACTTTATATAAATACTAATACATATGTTACAGTGTAAACGCACGCTATTTTATGTGCACAAATGCAGATTTTATGCATACTAATGATTCTGCTGTATAAACTCTGTAAGTTAATCATTCCAGGGACTGTAATAAACTGTATAATGACATGTTAAATAGGAATTTTGTATAGAGCCCTTAACTTTTAGAAAATATACGAGGTTAGTTGAAAAATTACCTGATTTTGACTACAGATGGTGTTGCTAATGTATGTTGATGTTACCTCTGTAGGCTGCTATGTTTAACGAAACAATTTAACCCTGATTCAGATCTGAGTTTTAATTGCTGCCGTATCGAGTTGTTGTCATTAAACGTTACGTTGTCAGCGTTGAAGAGACCTGGATTCCTCATTATCCACCAGTAACTGAGCAACAATCAAAATAATAAGTTGCTTCCGGTGAATCTGCTCCAAAGAAGATGAAGACGGTCTCACTGATCAGAGAATTTACGGCATTGACTTTTTGGGATATGAAGAGCGTCATATATATTCATAGACTTCTAGAAAAGAGGTGAAATACTCCATTCCCATTTCTATTCCAAACACGGATACATTTTGAACCGTCCTGCTATGAAGCTATGCATATATATGAATATGCAATCTAATATACATTATATACTATTCAAAATCAATATATTTATAATCTACAAATGTTTGAATAATTCTCTTTGAAATGAAAGGAAACTAAATTTTGGTCTAATTTTTGTTACAAATCCAAGTAAAAAAAAAAAACTCCTCACATTTTACGATAGCGGGTTCTTTTATGGTGTCTTGGAATTACGAACATTCATTTCTTTCTCATTTTTTTTATTACAGGATACTTTACGTATACGAAACACGCACAAAACACAGAAATTAAACATAGAATGGACTTAAGTCCTTCAGCGAGTTTAACGTTCATCAAGGTGTTTTACACCTTCGGGAGTTTCGTCTTTTTTGCCACAGGCGCTGACGAACTCTACACTACTAAAACCTCACACATTTCTAATTGCTACACATAATATGCCTGAAAATCTTTTACAGAAAACGATTCTGATTGCATCATTTAATTCATGATATTCTGATACAATTTGAAATTTCGATATACAGAGTGTTTCGAAACTCATGGGCAAACATTTAAAGGATGATAGAAACATCTAAGCAAGCAATTTTTACAAAGCAATGTACAAATGGAGAGCAAGTGGTGAACTGTAAGACAGCGCTGTAATGGAAAGCAAAAAGCGCGAATTTTCTTACACATCGTCATTTATACCGGGGATTTCAGGAGGTATGTAGACGTTCAGTAATCAAGAAAAAGCTATGCCTTCTGAAATCCACGCGTACTCTCCGCTTCAGCATTGTGCGGTGAAAATTGCTTGTTTATATGTTTTCCATCACCCCTTAAACTTTTACCCAACACCCTGTATAATTAGTATTATTTTGTAACAATACATTATCTTCAGTTACCGTAGAATATTTCTAAAACTTGGAAAGTTCCATTACAATGAAAAAAATAAAAATCTTCAACTCATGGTTAGTAGTAAAATGTTTACCTTAATCTAAGATGATTTTTTTTACATTTCAAAACAATAAATTCATATATATTTTTGGACAAGTTATAAATTAGGGAGTTAATTTTAATCATATGTGACATGTGTGAAAAAGCATTAATGTACCAAAATTAAATTGGAAAGAGAATTTTTAGTCATATTTAATTAGAGTAAATGAATTGTTGTTTCTTAAATGAAAATCATCATAAAATGAAATTGTAATCCATTTCTTGATTAAAATTTCGAAACCATTGTGAGAAAGTCGTTGCCAAACTGTGATTATTAATTTGAAACTGTTGTCACAGGTTTAGGAATATCATTAGAGCATATAATTTACTCACTGTATACTATTACCACATCCTATTAACTTGAAACTTGCTTGCATGAAACATTTTACCTTGTCTAATGTTTAATGTTGTAATTTAATATGTGTGTCTAATTAACGCAATATCGCTTTAGTCTTTACAACTTTTAACGAGCTAACTTTCGAATAGAAGTATCGATATATCTTTACATTCAACATTTATCGTGTTTCATGTTCCAATTTACTTTATTCGGGTAATTAACTGACTCCGTTATTGGGTTAATATAGCTATTTCAGTTTAAAAGCTATTACATTAACCTTTGGAAATATTGGAAAGTTATTTTTAAAATGCATATTGCTAAAGCATGTAATCAATTTATGATTTGATGTTCAAACTAATCAAATGTGATAGATTTTTGAAGCTAATAATTTTTTTAGTGGTTAAGGCTTATTTATGATATTTTATGCAACGAAAACTATTGTTTTTAACATTCATAACAGTTATTTACAACCAATAAAAATACAGTCTAGTAGTTCCCTGTCTGGTTGTTCACTATCTATAAAAAATTCAATCTAGTAGTACAGTTATTTCCTACCAATAATAATTTTGAAAATGGCTAGTAAAAATGTTACATTAAGAAGGAAAGCAAATACTGGAATATTTTTTATTGTATATATACAGAATATTGAGAGAAAATCATGATTAAATTTACAGGTACTCTAGATTACAAAAAATATGCAGTACTTAATTTGTCTCTTCTGGTGACAATAATAACTTTAATTGCTCTGAAAACGAGCCAAATTCCAGACTTGCTGTGGTTGTACGGTCCCGTTAGGCTGCGTCGTACAACAAATCTGTTCTGCCAGAAATTAGTAGTCGGGAGCCGCTGAGGTCTTGAATAGCGTTTCGTAAGGCCCTCCTGGATCCATTAATTCTATATTCATACGACAGCCATTGAATCACGAGCAAGAATATAGTGGAACTATAAACCTCAGTCCTGTAGACCACGATTCAGCCGTGGTCTAATTCCAACGCCAGTAGGAATTCCCCTTCTTGCTGAAGACATAATACGATCTTTATATAAACAACCAATGATGGAATGCGCATTTCAAACTAGAAACCCGCTGTACAATCATCTCTTTTATGCGGATTGTAAATGGTGTTACTCCTATCTGTGTTATTCAAATAAGCTGAAATGATAATGATTTACATATCTGAGCATGCTGTGCCTTTAAAGCAAATTTGCCGTTTGTTGCGCCCTGCCTTTGCAATTTTAACAATTTTAATTACCACCTTTGTATATCGATATAGAACAGATATATGTTAATATCGAACAGTTACAGCCTATTTATTTGTAAATTACTCTTAAAAATACGTAAATATTTGATCTAATAGAAAAAATTGTTTTGCAATGCTATTTGAATATTTAGAAAAGTTAATTTTTCCTTCATTCAACACTAGAACGTTTTTAAAAATTTTACTTCTCAAAACTGCCATTGATAACAATTTGATACTAGTACGATGTATTTAAGAGAACTGCAAATCTTTTGGTAAAATATGCATGAGGCGTCATTTATTAATAATTTATTCTTCCAAATGCCGTAATGGCTTACATATAATTCTGAAACTTACAGTACAGCCAAAGGAAGTATAAACATTGATTTCAGATCATATCCAAAAAAAAAAAAAAAAAAATTTGAAATTTTTTCAAGAGCTGCTTTGGTTTGCTTTTTCTTTATAAAAACTCAAACTCTACGTTAATGACCATAAGGAATGCAGTTCGAGATTTCCAGTTTCTGAGATCTCTCAAGCATATAAAATTAATAAATAAGCAAAAAACGCTCTTTTGGTAAGCAGTTTTGTATGTGAGTTGATTGGCTTCAGTTCCCATACAATTCTTATACGTTCTAAAATATTTGAATCGATTCGGGCAGGTGTATTTTCAAAAGATTTTTCAAGGATAGTCTTTTTTTCCTCTCTTTTTATTGTAAGATTTTATCCATTGTACTTCATGCAATTTGCATTTTTTATTGGCGCCATTTCTTACTATGAATGTTTATGAATTGTACCCCCTTTAATTTCTGATGAATAATAAGAGTTCAAATAGAATAATAAAAGGATTATTATATTAAGGAAACAGAGACACTAAAGTACTTCAAATTTAGTACTTTTTTTTAAAACTTAGTTATCAAATAATAAAGACACTTTGCTGATTCCGTAGGTTATTTAGAAAAATTTGATGAATTCGAACATTCAAAAATGAATTTTAAAACTTTATACACACGCGTCACTCCACAAAGAAAAAATATATATTTGATTTTATCTCAAAATATGATTTTTCAGAATATTCTGATACATTTTCCTCAAAATCTATATTAACCAATGCTCATATTTTGAACATTATAAAGTTATTCTAATAAAGTGAACGCAGTTTTTCTTTCTAACAAGCACCCTTAAAAGCTATAATGAATATTTCTAATTCATTATAGCTTTTAAGTGTTGCTCAATATTCGTATAAAATTATGGAAAATTTGAACAATAAAATTAATACTTTAATTTTTTTTATTAAAATTTAATTTTTGAAGTTATAATTATGCCCATAAAACAGAATGTTAGATTTATAAATGCTCAACAATTTTTAAGGTATAAATGCAATAGATTTTATGCAAACTGAACCTAAAAATTAGTATGGGTATAAGATTGATTAATGTAAATACAGTTATTAATTAATTGTTCGTACATAATTATGTTTTTAAATGTGATTTTCTTTGCAAAAACAAGTACACAAATGTACAGTCATCCCAATAGTAAATCATGATCTCCAGTGTTTTTAGATTTAAAAATCTAGGATTATTTAAGCTTTGCTTAAAACAATCTCATTTTTACTTATCAAAGGCGTCTCAATTATCTTTAAATCATTTTCCGATAGAGTAACTTTTTCTTAAATTTTCTATTTTCTTAATTATTATCAGTTAATTTTCTTTCTAATTCATTATAGCTTTTGAAACTAGTGAGTTTCTTACGAGACATTTTATACAAACAGGAGAGATCATTGGGCAAAATATTTTGTAGAACTTAGCTAGAGAATAGGGAAATATAAAAACATTTAAAATACATACAAATCTATATAATTGGAAAATTGTGCCATTTTATAATCCTTCCGCTCAGAGAAGCAGGAACAACTAATTGCAGTTTCTCTAACAATTTTTTTAATTGTTCAAAATCAAAATAATAACATGAAAAATGAAAATTCTTATGGAGAAGATTTTGACCACGATGTACTAAAATTCCTTTCTCCTCACTACTTCTTTCAAAAAAGTAAATAAATAAATAAAGGTAAGCTAACGTTATAAAACTGGTTTGCGGGGATTTTTGTGTCGAATTAAAAATAATCCAATCTTATTTCAGGTGGAAAAAAAATGTAACTTTGATTTTTCAGAGAAAGAAGAATAAAAACAAACCAGATGGACAAGACAGACAAATCGAGACGTTTCTAAACTTGCTCTTCGAAGTATAACTGAAAGATAAATCATTTTATACTTTATAAGCAGTTACTAAATGATAAACGACTTTCTATAACTTTTCTAAATGGTTAACCGAACAACACCTAAAAAGGCGTGTTTTGGGGGATTTTAAATGACAGTCGAATAAAAAATGCTTATACTGTAGGTCGACTATGCATTTTGATTCCTTGTGAAAAAACATTAAATCATAAGCAACAAAAATAAAATCGAAAATGTTATAGTGAATAAGATTAGGCAAACGAAGGAAGAAGAAGGGGGAATCAGTAAGTACATGTTTTTAACATCAGAGGACGTTATTAAGGCATGTTGGAGTCTTTAATGAGTGCAACAATCTTTTTAATGGCACTAAAACAAATCTAGCATTCATTTATGAGTTTGTGTTAGTTTCATAACGATTGCTGATAAATGAAAATTTGATTGCTCAAGCGTCGAGTTGTCGTCATATTTTTGGGTCGAAGTTTTCACTGTCGATGAGATCTGGATTCACTATTATTCACTGGAAACCTGGGTTTCCAATGGGTTTCTTCAAGTGAATTTTTAGCAAAAAAAGTAAGGGCAATGTTTGTTTGAGATGAGAAAGGTGTCATGTTCATGAACTTTTTTTTTTAAAAAAAAAGGACAAACAATCAATGGATAATACTACAGTGTATTTACTCATTTCTCTTTGGCAACTATTGTTTGAGATGAGAAAGGTATCAAGTTAATGGACTTTTTTTTTTTTTAAAAAAAAATGAAAAACACTCAATGGATAATACTACAGTGTACTAATCATTTCCTTTTCCCATTCCTAATACGGATATTTTTTGAACCACCATATATATATATATATATATATATGCCCATATGAGAGAGAGAGAGAGAATGTAAAAGAGAAAATCTCTCTCTTAATAATGAAATAAATCACAAGAAAATTCTCCAAATTGCAAAAAAGATGTGTTGAAAAATAGATTGAGTTTTTATAACTGTATACTAACATCCAACGAAAGCAAATTTACTATATTTTCATAAAGTAAAATTACTTGAATCTAATGGAAGAATAATATTAAACTCTTCGTCAAGAAATGAAGTTTACTGTCAAGTTTGGTGGATTTAATTCTAAGGAGTTTAGGAGAAAATAACTTATTCGAAACTGTGTTGAATCCGTGCCCAAATGGCAGCATGATGTCAAAAATATAAACTGATTATCAATTAAGTTACTAATATTGGTTTATTGAAATGAAATATCAAAAAGTTGGATTATTATTTTTTGCAGTTTTTTAAAGTAACTCTTTTCAAATAAATTTTTAATGAAACTATTTTTTAAATTTTTTTAAGTTATTAACTGGCGCAAGCGATAAATTTTCAAATATATTTTCAATGGACTAAATTCATGTGACGTCATAGTCACATGATAGCTTGACCACGTGATACCCGCCGATGTAAACAAGTATTGTATTAGTTTATATTGCACTTCATTTGTGAAATGTGTTATGCTTCATGAGCTTAAGTAACTTACATTTTACTAAATATACTACCTTTTAATTGAATGAGGAACTATCACAAAACTTTGTTTTATATATTTTTCACCCTAAATAAATACAAAAATCGAAAATTTGGATTACTACAGTATAAAGGTATTGAATCATTCTTCTATCAACAAGCTCAAATAATAGCTGCAAATTTATTTGGTTTACGTACAGACATTTAGTTATAATTATGAAAACATCTTAATTTAACTGTGATTTTCTAGTTTTTAAAATAAATATTTTTACTGCTCTTCTCTAAAATTTAATTTGTAGATTTTTAATATTAACATTTTTTTTTGTTTTTAACATTTATGATGTATTTGTTTTTCATTTTATGATGTATTTGTTTTTTGAATGAAATACTGAAGAGTATTATTTAAAATAAAACTTGATATTTGCATACCCTTTCTGTCAGTGAAAACGTCATCTTATTTTAAAGTTTGTCTCCCACGGATGACACCATCTTTTTTCCGCTTCTGGAAATTTTGGGTTTGAAATATTCGCTTTCGGCGCCATCTTGGCGTGATTTCAAAAATTTTGCCAAGTGGCTCCGGTAAAATAGGACTTTACTCAAATTTTTTTAAGAAAAACTTATTCAAGGTATAAAATTACATCTGTTTAAATCATAAAACATTGTGAAATTGTTACAGCTTAATTATGTATCTTGATCAAAAGAGAAAATAGTTTAATCCGAATTTAAATCCAATGTTACACACTTTAGAAATTCACTTTAGAAATTCACATTTATTTTTCAGACAATTAAGAATAATTACAATACTTGAATAAATATCGAGGCCTTTATTTTTAACGTATTAGAATCTACCAATGATCTGTTGAGACATTTATAAATGAAATAATTTGAAATGCAAAATAAGCTCAATCAAAACAAAAGGTGGAAATAACTCAATGGCCGTTAATAATTCGAAAATGTATCTTTTTAAAGCAGAAAATAATTTTAAGCTTATATCATAAGTATGCAAACAAACGCCAGAAGCAAGTTTAAATAGGCTTAGTTTACCGAGCGACATTTTAACAACACAATTAAATGAGAATAAGACTTTAGATACATAAAAATATACTCATATTATTTCCTCTCTCACCGACTCTCATAATTTTGATAAAGTTGTACTAAAATTATACTTAATGTGAAAAGAAAACCATAAGTGAACATGTAATAAAAGGGAAATAAAAGCAAAAGAGAAGCATGTTATTTTTAAAATATCTGATACAGTATCATTAAATTGTTTTTAATTGAATATTCGTTAAAAAAGTATACTTATATTAGCTTTCACCTTTAATGCTATTGAATAGTGTATAATATATAGTTAATTAAATTTAAATGAAACATGTGAAAAAAAAGAAACTTTCTAAATTTTGTAAATCTATTTTCAGTAACATTTCCATAAAAAAATTCCATTGAATGTTGAAGGCTTACTTCTGTTATATCCCCAGCCTGTTGAAGGCCCTTTATCAGGAACTAGTGTAAGATATTTTATGACAAAATTTTTAATACAGAACAATAAATTCTTGTAGCGTAAACTACTATAACCTTAAAAAATATATAATTAGTAATGAATACTGTGAAGAAAAATTGGAACAATTCGAAGAAAGGGATACGCAAAAAGAAAGAGGAGTGGATGTGCCCCGAAGAACGATCTCATACTCAATTGGAAGAGCTTGATTATAAATTGAGAGGGGGGAGAATCAAGAATTAGATGAAATTGAGGAAGAAAACGAAGTTATTTCAAGTCATACGGGAACAAAAGGCCATTACTGGAGAACTTGGCGAATATGTCACAAAAGTTGATCTCAAATTCAGCATGAAGAATTTGATTCTGAATTGAAGAAGAAATCCCAGAACTAGCAAAAATTCAAGAAGAAAATGAGAAGTTATCTCAAGTTATACGGAACCAAAAGTCATTATTGGAGGAAAAGAAGAAGCATTATTAACACTAGAGAAGCAACTTAATTCCCAGGAAAGTTAAAATTCTAATCCATTAAATGAATTAAAAATTGAGGAATGAAACATATGTCTTAAATGAAAACAAAGAAGAAATGCACATTAAAATGCAATAGGAGAAAGAAAGGGCAAGACGGTTAGAAGATAACAAGAAAACCGACAATGAGGTGAAAAAAGAACATCAAACAGAGTTTGGGTGGGAATAAAATTTAAGAAAAGGAGAAGAATGTAATGAAAATGAAACACCACAACGTCTGCTAAAAGAATTGTAGTTGAAAAATGAGATACGTAAGAAGGATTGTAATGAAAGAATGTTGGAAAAAAGGAAGTCAAATTTTAAGAAAAGGCATACATCCTATTCTAAATGAAAGAAAAGCGAGTGAAGAAACGCTGCAAAATTAACCAAAAGAGATACCGATCCCTTTTTATCCCTGGAAATAACATCATTACAAAGTACGCTAAGGAGACCGAAGGTCACCCCACATCATTACCGATTGCAAGGAGGAAAGTTCTAATGAAGAAACACCTGTTGGAGTCGTACGACACCTACAGAATTCGGACAGAGAAAGAGTATAGTAAACTAAGTTCCACCTTTACTATAAATCTGCGAACAAATGATGGAAAAGAAGGATGATGTTTGATGACCACAACCACACGGGACCATAAGGAGGCAAAAGGAAAGCAAACCCTCTATCTTCAAGGACTTGAAGTATATCAATAAAAGAGATTTCCTGTGAAAGGACATTTGCAAGAGCCCCTTTAATAACTGACACATCTGGAGAATAACAAGCCAGGAAGATAATAAGAAAACCGACAATGCGGTGAGAAATTTCTATTTTATACTTTTCAGGGGTTGAGTAAACATGAACTCTAACAAGCATGCCCACATTTTATAGATATTTTTTGTGATTCATTATGAAATTGTCAATTTTGTAAAAGTACAGTATTAATTCAGCAAATTTTATCTGAAATTGAATTCAAGGGCTTACTATTTTTCATTGAATATTTTAAATGATTATTGATTGATTATATTACAAACTAGAGATTGGTTATTTCTCATTGAACTTAAAATAAGAAAGGGTTCATTTTTAAGTGTTTATCTAAGGATAAGTTATTTTTAACATGTCATGGATTTTATACGAATCTTGGAATTGTTTAAATTATTGTGTTATATTAAAGATATTTTTAAATTTTGTAGGACCTATTTTAAATTCTGAAGTCTTTAAGAATTAGTATTTTTGATGCGTATGAGAGTTAAATTTTGAAGTGTATGATTAATAACATTTTGAAGTGTATAATAATTAATACTTTGAGATGTATACTGCTGTTTGTAGAAAATGCAACACCATGAAAGAATCATCAGAATCAAATGAAATTTAATGCAGAAACGACTTGTACTGATACAAATAAATGATGAAATTTTCAAAACAAAAGAAACAAATTAAGCGTCCGAAATCAGTATTTGGTGCAGCCACCATGCGCTGCAATAAGTGCTGCTATACGACGTGGCATGGAGTCAAACAGATGTTGAATATCTGCTTGAGGAAGAGAATTCCATATCGCTTGTATGCGCAACCAAAGTTCGTCTTTGGAAACTGCAGGACGCGGATCACGAGCGAGACGCCGACCAACCATATCCCACACGTGCTCAATAGGCGACATATCCGGTGAATAAGCAGGCCAAGGAAGAAGTTGCATGCGTTGTGCTGAACAGAAGTCTCGAACAGTCCGCGCAACATGTGGGCGTGCATTATCCTGCTGAAAGATAGCTCCAGGGATGCCTTGAAGGAAAGGAACGACTTCGGGCTGTAGCACTTCACGGACGTACCTGTTGCTATTGAGATTACCCTCAATTCGTATCAAATTGGATCGTCCATGATACGAAATCGCACCCCAGACCATAACTCCGGGTGTTCGACCACTATGTCGTTCAATAATACACTCAGGAAGGCAGCGTTGACCGGCATAACGTCTAACACGAACACGGCCATCATGGGTCCATAAATTGAAGCGTGATTCATCTGAAAAGACAACTTGGTGCCAATCAGCTCGCCTGTCTCTGTGCTCAAGAGCCCACTGCCGACGCAGCCGTCGATGATTCGCCGTGAGGGGAATCCTGTATAAAGGCACCCTTGCACGCAATCCACGGCGCAGCAGACGACGACGAATTGACGAAGCCGACAATTGTACACCTGTAGCAGTAGACCAACGTGCTGCCAGCTGCCTGGAGGAAGCTGTGCGATCATTCACCGCCATGCGGAGCAGGTGTCGATCATCGCGCTCTGACGTCACCTTCTGTCGTCCAGTGCCTGTTTTTCGAGTTGTTCGGTGCTCGTCGGTCCACTGCTTCCAAACTCGCATCATTGTGGAACTGTTCCGCTGCATACGAGCTGCTATTGCGCGATAGGAAAATCCTCCTTCTCGAAGGCCGATTATCCTCCCTCGTTCAAACTCCGTAAGTTGCTTGAATTTCTTATTCTTCCGTCGTGGAGGCATACTCATGTCTCACTAAACGTTTGCCACTAACAAATAATCATAGACTTTTTTCAACGTCCCGCTACAGCACTTTATTTATACGCTTTCAGCATCAATTCAGAGGGCGCTGCGCGCGCCGCGCACGCGCGATGGCTCTGAAACTTTATTAATTTGCATAATATCCTATAATTGACATTTGCTGCGAATTTCATTTGATTCTGATGATTCCTTCATGGTGTTGCATTTTCTACAAACAGCAGTTTAGTATATGCCGCTTGACACGAGTTAGCATTAATAGAAAAACCGGATCAACCCAGTGTTTGAGTAAACAAATTTCAGGATCAGCAACTTTTGAGTGGAGCAATAGGCTTGAATTCTGCTCCCGCCGACTAGCATCGTTCGGGATAAGGAGAAGGAACCTCTTATATTATTAAATTCAATAAGATTACAAAATCCCCGAGCAGTGTGTAAAAAACATCTGGAGAATGAAATACTAACTTAGGTGTCGTTCATGTTCCTTGACTATCTTTCATAACTACAATGTCCATTACCAAATATATTCATGTATTAATATCCAAGAAGAACTGAAAACCAATCAACCAGCTAATAGTAGACAGGGATATTAAGTTAGACATTTGGTACCTTATTTTTCTTGGCCTACCACTTCCTCACCGCAAAAAATACTCAACGCCCCCCCCCCGCTCCTTTTTTTAAAAAGAAATCATGAACTTCCATTCTTGTAACCATAGTTTTCCAATTTAATTGGAATCCTATGGGTTACAAGAATGGAAATTCATGATTCATACTGAGATTTTCCAATTTAATTGGAATCACTACTCACTTTTTTCAAACAATGACTCCCCCAGTATACTAAAAGCCACTAAGTTACTGAAGCTCTTTTTTTTACAGAATACATTTAATTTAATTTATCACGGTGGGGAACTGCACTCGGACAATGCATTTCGTGAATTGGACAAATGCATAAAAGGGAGACCCTTGAATGCATTCCTTTTTAAACTTTTTGAAGCATTATTTTTTCAGCACAGCTAAAATATTAATAGTTGTCAATTTATAATTATCAAAAGTTCTAATTCTAAACTAGATTGCTCATAAATTGGAGTATTATTATTATTCATTTATGTTATTTTTATTCATATTATTGTTATTATTTATTTATTCTTCGAGTTTTTTTTTCCTTTTAACGTTTGCATTTGCCTTAATAATCAAAATATTTTATTTTACTATCGTCTATAATGAATTTGTTAAATTTATTTGTGAAATCTTTATCGGAATTGTTTTTCTAATATTTCAGTTTTAAGAGAAAGTGGACTCGTCGTAGTAAAACAAGATGTATAGGGAAAAAAATTCTCGTTTTTGCACCACTTCTAAGATATTGACTTAATTTTAATTAATTTTCTTTTTACTTTTCACTTTCAGAGGTAACTTTCACTCATTCGACTTTTACTTAACTTTGGTCTCCAAACTTCAGATAAAGAACACACTTGGTTATAAACCAATAACAATTTCATTTATGTATATACTTATCGCGTTATATTAGTGAGCAGTACAGTTTACATTTTGCACATGCGTCACCTTGCGATACATACTGAGATCTTCTTCTCTCTGGAGTATTTTGTGAGGAAATATGTTACGCACTCGTCCCTTACAAAGTGTTATCTACAGGAGGTGATAACTTTCAGCCTTTTCTGACATTTGGAACAGTCATCGATTTCCCTAATTTACTATCAGCGTAAAATCAATGCACTCAATAATTACTACATACATCGTAAATGAATATATTAAATTGACCTATAACATTACAGAATGACATTACTAAATTGCTCATGAAGACCTTACTTATTATAAACTGCTGTTTGTAGAAAATGCAACACCATGAAGGAATCATCAGAATCAAATGAAATTCGCAGCAAATGTCAATTATAGGATATTATGCAAATTAATAAAGTTTCAGAGCCATCGCGCGTGCGCGGCGCGCGCAGCGCCCTCTGAATTGATGCTGAAAGCGTATAAATAAAGTGCTGTAGCGGGACGTTGAAAAAAGTCTATGATTATTTGTTAGTGGCAAACGTTTAGTGAGACCTGAGTATGCCTCCACGACGGAAGAATAAGAAATTCAAGCAACTTACGGAGTTTGAACGAGGGAGGATAATCGGCCTTCGAGAAGGAGGATTTTCCTATCGCGCAATAGCAGCTCGTATGCAGCGGAACAGTTCCACAGTGATGCGAGTTTGGAAGCAGTGGACCGACGAGCACCGAACAACTCGAAAAACAGGCACTGGACGACAGAAGGTGACGTCAGAGCGCTATGATCGACACCTGCTCCGCATGGCGGTGAATGATCGCACAGCTTCCTCCAGGCAGCTGGCAGCACGTTGGTCTACTGCTACAGGTGTACAATTGTCGGCTTCGTCAATTCGTCGTCGTCTGCTGCGCCGTGGATTGCGTGCAAGGGTGCCTTTATACAGGATTCCCCTCACGGCGAATCATCGACGGCTGCGTCGGCAGTGGGCTCTTGAGCACAGAGACAGGCGAGCTGATTGGCACCAAGTTGTCTTTTCAGATGAATCACGCTTCAATTTGTGGACCCATGATGGCCGTGTTCGTGTTAGACGTTATGCCGGTCAACGCTGCCTTCCTGAGTGTATTATTGAACGACATAGTGGTCGAACACCCGGAGTTATGGTCTGGGGTGCGATTTCGTATCATGGACGATCCAATTTGATACGAATTGAGGGTAATCTCAATAGCAACAGGTACGTCCGTGAAGTGCTACAGCCCGAAGTCGTTCCTTTCCTTCAAGGCATCCCTGGAGCTATCTTTCAGCAGGATAATGCACGCCCACATGTTGCGCGGACTGTTCCAGACTTCTGTTCAGCACAACGCATGCAACTTCTTCCTTGGCCTGCTTATTCACCGGATATGTCGCCTATTGAGCACGTGTGGGATATGGTTGGTCGGCGTCTCACTCGTGATCCGCGTCCTGCAGTTTCCAAAGACGAACTTTGGTTGCGCATACAAGCGATATGGAATTCTCTTCCTCAAGCAGATATTCAACATCTGTTTGACTCCATGCCACGTCGTATAGCAGCACTTATTGCAGCGCATGGTGGCTGCACCAAATACTGATTTCGGACGCTTAATTTGTTTCTTTTGTTTTGAAAATTTCATCATTTATTTGTATCAGTACAAGTCGTTTCTGCATTAAATTTCATTTGATTCTGATGATTCTTTCATGGTGTTGCATTTTCTACAAACAGCAGTATAAATTACTCGTGTGATATCTTTACCGGCTATGCCAAGAACACGTGATCAATCGAGTCACCTATTTCAGTCTTGATTACACTAAGGCTCCGTCTTGTAACAGCTCTGATACAATTTAAAAGTCAAGTTTAATGTTTAAATGTTATCGTGAGATGGATAATAGTATATAAATTCAATCGTCATCTTGTGCATCAGAAATTTTATGTGTAATTTGATATTCGCGATGTTTTTTTGCTTTAAAGCTGATATCGGGATGGCTGTAGTAACTGAGTGGTCTTGACATCAATCTCGTGCATCTTAAAGTCATTAATGCTCGAAGTCTTCACGTTAGCTTGGATCAAAAGAGTGGGGATCAAACTCAGTTGTCAACTTGGTAATCAGATTACGGTTCAAAATTACTATTCGTATTAGTTACGGTTGTGAATTTTGCCTCGAGCAGAAAGAAGCATCCAGAGATGTATTCAACAAACAAATAAGGTTCGTAAAGCAGCAATCTTCATGTCGGACAGGAATACATATTTTGAGGGATAATATAAATTTTTGCTCCATATTCCATGTAACCTGGAGTACTCCGGTGAAACTTCTCTATTTTCGACATTTTCCCTCGTATACAAATTCGTACCTTTTTTCCATTTCTTCTGAAGTCTAGAACACAAATATACATGTTTGGTGCAGCAGAGGCAGATTTGGCTCTTGCACCATAAACCTCAACTTTCATTCACTCACTATATCACATTTGAAGCAATCAATCAAAATGACTTTTTACTTTTGTTTTTCTCAAATGAAAGAAGCCATAGTACCTGAGTGGTAGTGACAACGAACTCGCTAGTTCAAATTTCTACCTCGTCATTTGACCGCAGTTCAAAATTGCAAGTTGCATTGAGTGTGGTTAAAGGACTTTTGTTTTGAGTAGAAATAAAAGAACCAGAAGAGTTTATTAAAGAAACGTACTTTTTGTCTTCCATATCTACAGAGTTTATGTACTCTGTGTCTCATATTAATCTTAAAGCAAGTATATAAAATAATATAAATCTGTGCGGTAGGAGCAAGAATTCACTACTGCATATCGTTTTTAAAATGCAAAAAAATAATTGTTGTCTAAAGGCAAAGACATTTTAACAGGGCATTAACACAGAGGTATTTTGGTAATTTCTTGAATATTAAGGTGTTATTAATGTAAACTAAGTAATTACCTATGTAGCTTGATTAGGGGTTAGGAGACCCAACATCACAATACACATACATCGCTGGTCTTCTGAAATGCCAAAATAGGGAAGAGGGAAACAAAATCAGATGGAATATTTATTAGTTTTGTGAGTCAAATAAAACTGTAACAGTTATATTAAAAAGATTTATATTTATTAGGTTGGACGACAACACTCGCTTTACAGCTTAAAGTTTCAATATGAGGGATGGATGTAGTAATTGTAATATATTAATTATAATTCAAATATATTAATTTTAATGTTATCTGTAAAATCAGTGACAAATATACAGTGCTTTAAGAAAATATAAGACCATTTTAATTTTGAAAATTTTGAATTATATATATATATATATATATATATATATATATATATATGTGTGTGTGTGTGTGTGTGTGTGTAATTTAAACAAATAAAATAGGATAATACAATATAGTTATTATAATTAGGTTTCAATAAATAATGTAATAAATTACAGTTAAAAATACTACAAAAAATCAAAAAAATCATTGTCAACAATAATAAGACCATTTGTCAAAAAAAGTATAAAAATCAATATAATATTGGACCTTCATTTTTCCTATTAACCTCAAACATTCTGTTTTTCTCTGAAATGATTAGGTGGTTAAGTTTAATTTCAGAAATATTATGTTATTCTTTTAATATGGCAATTCCAGTTCATGGGTGGATGAAAACTGTTTATTATTAGCATAAATTTTGCGCCATAATATACACCGAAAGTTTTCCTCGATGTTCAAATCAGGGCCTCGACTTGGCCCTGGTCAAACATTAATTCTTTTTCTTTTTCAAATAATTTCTGGGTGTATTTAAATGTATGGCAAGAAGCATTATCCTGCTGAAATATCCAGTCAGCACCGCTAATAAAGGCCCAAACGGATTCAGATAATCATATAGTATAGCTTGATATTGTATAGAGTCCATACGGCCTGAAATTTACTGTAAATGGCGCAATCTATTATAACCAAAGGCCTCCCCCCCTCTCTTTCCCTACCCAAATCATTGCAGATCCTCCTTTCGTTTGTCGACTGAAATATTCTTGAGGATTCTTCCTCAAGTGATGTCAATAGTGTTTGTAATCATTGGGACTGTCCATATCAAATTTCTTTTAATCAGAAAATAAAATTTGTTTCCACTCATCGTTCTATGATGACATTTTTAGTCCATTTCAGTCATTCATCTGGATGATGTTTCAATAAATTCGGTGTTTCCTTCAATTTCATAAATTTTGTATTAGTATTTGATTTAAGACTTTTCTAAATAGTGACATGGAAATTTTATTTACGGAAATGTTCCGAAATTTTACGAGTTGAAAGACCTTTTTGTGATTGATAGTCGAAAGGTTTGTCGATCGTCCCGTGCTGTCAAAATCTTTTTTTCTTCCAGGTTGTTTTATTTTATTTGAATCATTTTTTCTAATTACGGCATTGTGAACGGCAGTTTTAGAACGGTTCATTAACCTATCCGTTTCTCTTTCAGATTTACGAGTACCCTTATAAAATAAAGTTTTTCTTTCTCAGGCCTTAGATAACTCTTTACCCAGCGGCATCTTCAAATAAATTGTGCATAACGCTTTAAGAACCTGCACCTTAGGTAATTCGGTCAATAAATACAAGCGCATGCGTTTTATAATGATTCTAACGTGACATATAATGTGCTAATTTTCTTTGGTTGTCTTACAACCAACAGAACCTTTATTGAATTTTTAGAACAATCAGTAGATATTAATGAAATTTAGATTAATTTTTAAAATTGCAGTTAGTACAGAAAGTGTATCCCGATCAATTTTAAATACACACACTTAAAATTTACATATTATGTCTTCTTCAAAAATGCAAAAATTCGTTATATTCGTATAATTTCTTAATGCATTGTATAATTTTTATCTCAATATAGTTTAGAAGGAGTATTTTTTGAAATATGATTTGAAAACGTTAAATGCTATCATCACAATTAATAAATATATCTTAATATATATATATATATATTCGAGAATAATTTTATCATCCTGTATTACTAAATGTTCTCTATTTGTTCTACCTTCAGGTAACAGATGTCTATAATAATGAAAAAGGAGCTTATTTTATGCTAAATTTTAATAATTCTTGGTTTTTTAAGGAAAAAAAAATCAAAATTTCTATTAAAATCAAATTAATCAAAATAGTTTTAAATTAAAATGATATTAGTAAACTAAATAATATTATTGTAAGAAATGATATTATCCAATTAATACAACGCAAGACATATTTTAAAATTGAGATATATGTAACTTACGTATCTGTTTATGTAAAGGAAATCATATGTATAACATAAATTTTTTGTGAATAAACAATTAATAATCAGTATTTGTAATAACATTTATAAGTAGTGTACTTACCTTCAAGTACATTTTGCATAAAATCTTTTGCGTTTATAACTTAAATGATATTCTACCTTCGATCATAAGTATAATTTCAAAATTTGAGTATAATAAAATTTAAAAATTTATGTTTTATTATTCAAATTTTCCTTACTTTTGTACAAGTTGTGTCTTATATCTAATATTTGTGAGTATTCATTAGGAAAAATTATGCTTACTGTAGAGGAAATAAACTTGTTTTATATTGTAGAGAATATGAACAGTACGAGTAAAATATATTTTAAGAAAAATGAACCAGAATCTAAAAATAAATCACATGTTAGGAAAAATTCAAAGATATTTTCTGTATGGCGTATTCCATTAGTTTACATTTTAAAATTGAATTTTTGACTGTTTTGTAAGTAAAATTCTCAAAATTAATGCATCTATGAAAACAGAGAAAACCTTCTACTTTTTAACAGCAAAATAAAAAAAAAATGTAATATAATTATGACGCATTTAAAGGTCTTAATTACATTAAACATTTAGATTCGACGGTTGAAAATATATGCTGAATTCTAGGGGATATAGCAGTTGACATCAAAGTGCAAAAATGATTATTATGCAAATAATAAAACACAACGAATGAAAAGTGACACCCACAGAGATTAGAATGCTTGATCATGTGCACTGTTAATATTTTAATAAATCTAAAAATCAAAATTTTTTTATCCTCCGCCTCCTCATTATTACCATATGTACATGTGTGTGAGTGCAATTCTTGCATTACAATATGAGATGGTTAAAAAAGCATTTAGATGCTTACAAACATTTAATTAAGGCGTTACGCACAAACATTAAGATGTACAAAAATTAAGGCAAATCTCAATTTATCATCTAAGTGTATATTCCTCATCATGCTTTTCCTCTCGTTTTTCTCTTCACTTCGCCAGATTATATACTCATGTGATATAGCATTAGGGCTCTACAGTACTACAACATAAATCTACTTATGCATCTTTTTGAATTTATTATAAACTAATAATAATATTCTTGAAACTGAGTACAGATATTTATTTAAAAATTGAGCATTTTAAAATAACATATCAATTTTTCTTATGAAAAAGAAATACACACACACACACACATATATATATATATAGGATTTTCCAGATAATTATTAAGCAATTAATTTTATTTTTCAATTTACTGTAAAACCAGTTCTTCCGATACTCAATAGATTTCGCCACGAATCAGAGTCATGTGATAAGCTCATGCAGCGCCACCTATCCCAGAACAAAACTGAGTGACACTTCGTTTTCGCCCTCCTCTTTCCCCCACTTTTTCCACTTCTCCTTCGCATTACCAGCGTCGGAAGTAAACTTCAAACGCCCGAGCAAGTTCCATCGCCAATATAGGTTAAATGAGGCAGCCATTTATCTTTATCAGACGAACTGGTCAACTTGTCATGTCATAGTGTAAATACTTTTCACTGTTCACCGTCTCTCCTAATAAACAAGTAAAGCTACTGCGAGCCTTTTCCCTGAATATCAACAACAACAACACATGGAAACCGGTAACAGAACTACCGCCTAGACAACCAGCCCTTTGCGTAAAAACAAACCATCGTAGATTCGGGACGAACAATCTCCATCACCCCACTGTCTACATATATATATATATATATATATAAAGTATGAAATCTTTCTAGATTAGTTATTCGAGCTTCTCGAATTTTTAGGAATATTGTATATAACTACATCTTATGCAATGCATACTAGTTACTGGTCCTTTTCTTTATCTACTCATAATAATTTAATTTAATTTCACAATTTTGTCTTAAAGCTAATTATATTTATAATTTATTTAATTTCTTAAAAAAACAATTGAAATTTTTTTTATGGTTGTTACTTATGACATTTTAAATAATTAAATTATTTATTTATTTTTATTGTTAATTTATTAAGTGATTTTCTTTTGCTAATAATTTTTATTAAGATATTTGAAAGCTTAATTTTCAAATTATTTTATTGTTAAAATTTCTTTTCTTCATTAATTTTTTAATTCTAACTTATGAGTACAGAAGTAACTAGCTATTAATTTCTTTTCATGTATGATTGTAAAGATATTTTCATTCTCACCTTTTGCAATTCTCGCTTTGCATGGGACGTCGTTTCTTGATATCGTCAAGTCGTTGTCCTTTACTCTTCAGTTTAAGGTTTATAAACAAAATATACGAAGTCCAGAGAATACAGGAATTAGTGTAATACAGTTTCATTTTTAGGGACAAAAGCTTGCGAAAAACCGTTGCATTATGGGATGGCCCATTGTCGTGCAACTAAGACCGATTTCTGTTTACCTTCAAGCCCCGAAGCATAAGAGAGATGCGTTCAATATAACCTTTCCCCTACACCTTAGTAGAAGACTTCATTCTCTGTTTGGCCCTCAAGAACAAATTCTAAATTAATCAATCTTCTGCAGCAAAAAAAAAAAAAAAAAAAAAAAAAATTGTTTTCACTCGAGATTTTTGAAGCAAACTTTCTCCGTATTTGGTCAGTTCTCTAAATTTCCCAAATTAAAAAAATCACGTTCTATCGAGACAAACAATTATCATTTGTTGACATTTTTTTTTTATAATTTAATGAGTTTCTTTTGCCGATTCGTCACTTATAAAACAAAAACTTTGTCACATACCTCTGTTCCAAATACGATTCAATTACAACCGTTACAAGTTTTAGCGTGTAAACAACAAATGCAACTATATCTTAAGTCTTAAAGAAAGCTCACTACAAATTGATGATTTTTATCAACCATATTCAGAAGCCTTTGAGCTTCATGTTTTCACTAGTAGTACAGAGGAGATTCCCCATACACTGATTTTATTACATCAGTCTTTAAGCTAACTAGTGACATCATAGATTTTAATTTATATTTTAAATTTCAAATAGATTTTTGTTTTTGTTTCGTAAATCGACAAAATAGCATTTTTATTTACTTAGAACATGCTCAGAGGCGCCATCTCGATAAAATGTGCAATGATTTCATTTAATACTTTCCAATAACATCGCACTTATTTAAAACTTTTAGCGCTAAAATATAAAATTTCTCTCATGGTTGTCATTGTTTAATATCACGGATCAGGTCTAAAACTTCGATGACATTTTTTGAGAGAAAAAATGCCCCAATAACAAAATAAGTTTAAGCGGCTTTTACTCTTATATCCATTTATCATGCTGCATCTTCAAAAATTTGAAAAAAATTATGTTAATTTTAACTTTAAGGAAATTAAATATCATTTTGCATTATAGTATAGGAATGGATGTAAAGAATACATACTTTATTATTGGAAGAAAATGAATTGATTCGAATAGAAATATTATGAAATGCTTGCTTCTCATTATTTAATTCTACCGCATTCTTTCAATCTAATTAAATAGTCAATAACTGCTTAACTCTAATAATTAAAGATACTTAAGAGCTGGACAAAACAATTTATTACATATAAAAAATATGTAATGCCACTAAATCTCTCTCTAATCTTTTATATATCATCAAGCTTAATTTAACATATATTGTATTAATAATAAAGCCATAGCTTACTAAATCACTAGTTTTGAATCAAACACTTTTTGATAACAGACCATTTGTTTCTTAGTACTTCAACTGGGAGTCACTTGAATCCAAAAGATTAATTACGATGTTACAATCCAATCTAAAGTAATACACTCTATAACCAAAAAAAAAAAAAAAAAAAAAACGACGCATCAAGGAGTTGTCCGATGGAGACAAAAATTGGCGGATTGGAAAATTATGTACACAGAATAGAAAATGATTAACATTTCAGAAAAACTGAATAATTTGTTTCAGAGTTAAATCGATACAAAGTAACGAGCTCAATAAGGCTTAGACCCATCTCTAGCCTGGATGCAAGCTGCCACACGACGGGGCATAGAGTGATAAAGCTCTCTGATGGTCTCCTGGGGTATTTCTTGTCAAATTTGCTCCAATTGTCGGGATAGGTCATCAACATTCCTTGGTAGATGCAATCGCCTTCCCATGATATCCCAGACATGTTCTATTGGAGAGAGATCTGGCTGGACAAGGAAGTGTTTGACAAGCTGTAAGACAATTCATAGCAACACGTGCCGTATGTGGTCTGGCATTATCTTGCTGAAAAATAAGGTTGGGGTACTACAAAAGGAACTGTAGCAAAACAGGTCTCAGAATGTCGGTGATGTACCGCTGTGCTGTAAATGTGCCTCTAATGACGATAAAAGGGGTCCAGCTATCAAGAGAAATGGAACCCCAGATCATTACGTCTTCGATGATGGTCAGGACACAATTGGAAGCGGGTTTCTTCACTAAATTCTTATACGTCCCCAGTCAGCATCATTCTAATCTGATCGAGCCAAGCACCACTGTAATCTGGCTCGACAGCGGGCGGGCGTGTGTGGCAAGTGGAGTAGCGGTCGGTACGAGTATAGATTTCGCTCTATCAGCCGTCTGTGAATGGTCATGGTGGACACTCGTGTGCGGGTCGCACGTCTGATGGTTGATAACGAGGAATCAGGTTCTGTGGCAGCTGATCTGACAATCACTCTGTCCTCCCGATCTGCTGTGGCCCTAGGTCTACCGCTACCATCCTGAGTATTAAATCTGCATTGTCCACCCATTCTTGCCAGCATCTTCTAATCGCCGCCTCGCTTCGACCCATATGACGAGCGATTCTCCGATTTACCCAACCTGCTCTTTCAATCCAATGATACGATCTCTTTCAAACTCTGACAGTTGCTCGTAATGAGCTGGAAACCTGCTGTGAGGCATTTCTTTCAGTCTTTGAAAGAAAGGTATCCTAAATAACAATGCAACAGAAAATTTGACCATCAGATTGAGAATCGCTTCTTATATACACCTGCTGAGTGCACAGTTCCGATGCGCTGTCGCTCCCGCTATTCATTCATTGGACACCAAATTTTAATTATTTGCATATTCGCTCGAAACGTCTTTGCATACCGAATTTCATTACAATCGGGCAACTCCTTCTTGGTGTTTCGTTGTTTTTTTTTTGTTATGGAGTGTATATGAGCTTGTCGTTATCCTTTATCTCCCTTCTCTTTCCTTTCCATTTTATTTCACTTACATATCACTATCTCTAATTTGGTTTAGTATATTTCTTGTCTTCCTCTAATTTACCTAATCACGTTTCATTTGATTGGAAAGAAATTTTAATTTTATGAAATTCAAATTACTAAAGAATCCCCAAAGTTAGTGAAGAGAAAATCGTGGATAGTCCAACGTAACAATGTGAGTAACATAATAGCATAAGCTGTTCTCGAAAGTATGGCTGCGCAAACTACGGTCCACGGAACAAATCCGTCCCATGTAGTAATACTGTTTTTACAAGATTTTACTAAAAACAAATCAAATTAAGCGCTATAAACTTTGACGTATATAAGTAGACTGACACCAACTCAAGCACTCTTTTTGAAACGCAGTATTATGCCCACATGAATAGAATAACAAGTTATCCATTTATATAAGTCAATGACTGAAGCACTACGTCTGGATAGTCGTTTTCAGAATAACGACTTCATGTGGCTTAATACAGATCACCATTTGCAAACAATTTTACTGATAGGAAGTACTAAAATCGAACACCAAAGTGGTAAAGTATTATTTCAGAAAAAAAATAATTGCACTCATTACATTAATTCAAAATTCAACCGGTTCTATGGTATGTTTATTAATAAATGGATATGTTTTATTTGTTTTTTTTTAGAGTCATTATGTGCACATAAATATTACATACTAATATTATTACCTAATAAAAAAGAATTAACTTGTTTTTCTTGTTGTTCTATGAATAGAATTGTTCATGTAAATATCTTCGAGTTTGCTATCTGACCCAGTGAGCTTAAAAATGTTATGACATGGCCCTTTCTGTTTCAGTTTTGACAAAAATGAGCAAAATTTAAATCCTATTCCTTAAATGAGACGATGAAAGTGTTCAAGACATTTGCAGAAAAAAAATTGATATCAAAGATTAAGTATTTTTTGATACATCAAATGATGTATAATCTAAATTTGCATTTTAAAGAAATAAAAATTCATAATCAAACATAATGTCATATTAAACAATTATTCAATATAACTGTAAAACAGAAATTTTTGCACACGGCTCTAACACTTAATCGTACTTTTGCGCACCTATTTATGAATAAAGACTTCTGGTGATTTTAATATTGCCTTGGATTGACGTTATATCAGTTGATTGATTAGTTATGTATTAACGTCTCTCTTAGAAGCAACACGAGGGTCTTAGCCGATGGACCTCGTAATTTTGAGTTTCGGTTAAAAAAGTGAGTGTCGTTCTCCTCGACAGAGGACGATGATACTTGAGCTAGCACCAAACTACTCCACCTTAGGGAGGACTTAGAACCTTGACAGAATTTCCTTGCAGCAGCCTCGCTACTTGGTGGGTCTTTAGTGGCATCAGGGCTCAAATTCAACTCTACAGAACCTTAGCCAGCCACTAACTCGGGACCATAACCTTTCGGCTATCACGGCTACTGACGATGCATGGTATTATTTTCCTTTCTTTAAATATTTTTTTCCGATTTAAAACCAAATTTTAATAAAACATTATATTTGAGAAATTCAAACATATTCCCTTTTAGATATTTCCGCAAAGGTCTAATATTTATTTTTGAGTATTCGCAGTTTGAATTACCTTTCTATCGACGTAAAGTTAAAAGCTTAACAAAATCTTAATTGCTGCTCTTTAATATAACCAGAGTATCAAAACAAGATTATTCTTTAAATAAAGCCTGTCTTTGTTTATATACCAATGTACACTTTAAAATGCTATGCTAAGTAGACGCCATCCAAAAATTGTGGTATGAAAAAGAACGTTTTTAAGAGTGACATCTTTATGATCTTACGAAACAAGTGTATTAAACGAAGCGATGATCGTAAAACAGCTTGAGTATGATGTATGGACTCAAAGAAGCGACATTAAAAGGTGACCTTTGCCATTTTTACGACGCAAGGCAATTACATTGTGATACAAAAAAATAGACTGTTATTGCTCGTTAAATGTATTTTATACCGTTGAAAACCAACCATGATTACATGATTCAAAAGTTAAAATGAGTTTTATGATTTGTTAACGGTTAGTGCGGAAAAGAACGTGAGAACAATCCGCACACGCTCTTGCTTAGTCCAAGTGTAGCTTTCTTTAACTCTAATAACGTGACTGCTTATAATAAATTACTAAATAGAGAATGAGCTACCGAAATGGTACTTTAAAATAATTATTAAATCTTAAAAAAGAGTTTTCGTAGCTATTTTCATTAAGCGTTTTTCTTAAAATTATTGTAATGTTTTAGAGCAGTGGTTTTAAAATTGTGATGCACGTAACCTTAGAGGTACACGAATGATCTCTAGACAGTACACAACCTGCCCTGCCAAAATCTGATTCTTGACGAATAGTCTCGAAACAGTTCTTTGAAACGAAGAAATATTCTTAAAAAACTGTAGCTCGAACAATTCGAAAATAACTGTCGCAATTGTCAAATCGTAAGTAACTGTGAAAAATTGAATCTTAACGAATAGCTTCGAAAAAGTATTTTCTGGGCAAAAATATTCCTAAGAAACAAGTAGCCGCTGTAGCCTAAAAGTCGAGGTCTTGTACTCGCTTCTGGGTTGTTTTCGTCTAGTCGTGGATTCGAGTTTTGATGCCATTCAAAACCCGCCGTGTGGCAAGAGCTGATGCACGTTAAGTATAGCAAAGCTCCATGTCGTCCTGTTGGGGTGATGTGGAAATTTGGAGAGGGAGATGCCAGATAAGGTGTCGTCCTCGTCACGTGACCGAGGTTCAAAATAACGAGATCTGTCGCAAACTACCCAAGTATTGCTTCGTAGCCTGACGTTGGTAAATAATCATGCATACACCCTAAGAAACAAAATCCCGAACACTAGCACGAAAATTTTGAGCTACTATAGTTGAAAGAAGAAACTATAGTTGGTCCAAAGTCTAATTTACATCCTAACTGTAAACTGAGAGAAACTATGCCTAACTTTCCTCAAACATAAATAACCACTGTCCACTACAAACTTCAAATCAAGTTATATCTTAAAAACTTATATGTATATTTGAATTGCGACTGTAATTTGTAATTATATTACATTTATGTATTTATTCTTTCCTATATATATTACTTTTAGCTTGTAGTATGGGATTTATAAACTCGTTGTGCCCGAGTTACCTTTTCTTTCACCCATGAGGTTTGTTGTCTAGTAAACACGATTGATGTGTGGTCCGAAGGAATGACCTAGCGATCTTTCTCTATTTTCGACCCTATTTTCGCCTTTCAATTCCCCCTTTTCTTGTCTTTACAATCTTGTCTGTATCAAAGATACACGTTTTTTGTTTTTTGCGTTTTGCAATGAAATATGTTGCACGTTCATTTCGAATGGGCCTAATGGTGGCAGTTATTAAAACGAGGTGCTATCTCAAGTGTAGCCCTTATAATCTAATTGAGTCTCTAAATTACGAAATACGTTGCCGATAATCTTTGTATCAATAGAATATATAAAAGCTAATAGTTATAGAACAAAGTTAATTTCAACCATCAAAATTGTCAAGAGGCGTGGTGTGGATGGCTGATGAGGATGACATTGAACAGGTACATCTTGGAAATATCTCTTCTCTCATCTAATCGAAGCTAGAAATTGCGAAGCGTATTGTTTATATTATCGCTCGCTATTGTTTTGTGTTAGAGTGACGATAATAATAAAATGTAAAGGAAATATCCTCATCACATCGCTAGAGGAATTAAATTTAACTCGACTCATGCGAAATTCTTTCAAGCGACTATTTTTGGTGGGAATAAGAAATTCGCGAGAATTGTTGATCATCAAAAGGTTACTGTAATTTTTGAATCGACTAGTTATATTATACATAGAGGCGACTTCAATAGCCGTGAGGTCATGTTATTAGCCGTAGATATTTCAATCGAGCTGCGTATTCGAACCCTGATTCTACCGACGACTCATCGTGTAGCGGGGATGATGTTGTTGGGATAAAAAGCCCTCGTGTATATATGGTGTGGAAGTTATGCGAGTAAGGTATCATTGTCATTAGGTATCATCGTCACTTGACCTTAATCTAAAATTACGAGCTCCGATACCAATAGCTTTGTTTATTTATGCAACATTCCTTCTAAGTGCAACGTTGATAAATAATCAATGATTTTTAGATTAAACATTTCGTATTATTCGAAACTTTGACCATGGAATGTATATAAATGTAAATACACCTCTTCACGGATGCTTAATTTCAGCAGTGAAGTCATCGGGTAGGGTAGCAATAAAGAGTTGGTATGAAGTTCAGGACTTTAACAAATATACAATTTTTTTTTATTTATACTGATGGCTATTTACATAAAAGCACACATGTATGAAGCAAAACAACTCAAAACGTAAAAGCAACGAACATTCCCGCAGACGGATGCAATGAATCTGAAATCAACCCAAGAAACTCGGCTTTTTTTACATATTCCGAAACATATAGAAGTATTCAAAGAATCACAGGATTTGAATTTACATGCCAATTGGCCAATTACGGTTTGGTGTGATCATATTGCTCACTATTTTGAGTGAAAACATGGTTGCAGTAATTTGATTACTTCCGTTAGGCGAACGCTTAATAAGAATAATCGTAGGTATACCACAAAATGAATAAAAGAAAAACTCTCTATCATGGTAATTAGAACACAAATTCTTTACACACACACACACACACACACACACACACACACACAC
>BMAW01042039.1:478696-498990 GCA_019974015.1 Nephila pilipes | reverse complement strand
ATATATATATATAAACACACACACACACATATATATATATATATATAGTATTGCATAAATTTAATAAACTGTGGGTCAAGAAATGAACTTATTAATGATAAGAGACTTCTATACATTTTTCTGTGCTAAATTTAGAAAACTTCTCTTTCTAAATTTATAAAGCATATAACAAATGGTAATGCCTACTATGTGTATTGAGAAAGTTTAAGAAAATGTTGTCGTTGTTTCAATGGAAGCGGTGTGCCCCTTTTGGATCAAAACTGTATACAACTATACAGAGCCGTCAAGTGTCCTGATGTCAATAAAATTTAATTTTGCCTGTAATCCTATTAATCCCTTCGAAAATTCTAAACTGAAAGGTCCTAAAATTTATTTATATATTTATTTAAGAATATAATAATATACTCTAAGAACTCAAAAGATCTAAATTAAAAAGCTTGCAAGATTGTTATTTAAATACATAAAATGATGTTATTATAAAGACAAATAATATTCAAAAAGAGTTTTCTCCATCCCTTTAATTTTGTAATTCAGTTTTCACTTAAACAGTTTTACATGAAATGATGCTTAAAATTTACATTTAAAAATTGAGCCCTTACGCCAAAATTTCAGAAACTGAAAATTAAATAAAATAAATAATGTAAATAAAGACACACAAGAATAGTAAATAGAAGTTAATATTACAATGTTTACTTACGATTTTTTAAAATATAATTTTAATCACACCTATGCATCTATTTTTCTTTTAAGTTAAGCATAAATAATTTTTTGAGAAATGTATCAGAACAGTTATTTTTTATATTAAATTTAAGTTTATGTTCGTTGCTTAATTTATGATTTAAAGCAATACTTCCAACGCATATAAATTGCTGTGAAGTAATAACTTTAGAATAATCTAGAAGGAGTGCTTACATTTGCATTATGAATGGAGCAATTATTAAATCTTCTGCCTATATTTTTTTACACTGAAATTATGATAGCGACTAAATATTCCCAACAGATTCAACCATCATTGTTGGAACCAATTAAGAACACGATCGCATCGCTTCCATACACAATACTAAGGCAAATTCTCAGTTCAATAGTAAGCTTATGCTCGAAAACATTTGAATAAGACAATTAGTTGGCGAGTTCTATGCCCTTTTAATGTTTTATCGTGTAGCAGATACTGATTTTATCACTAGCAATTTGTATTATGATTACAGGTTAGCGAATAATACATCTTTAAATCTATTACTCAGAGTTAAACATGTAGCGAGCACAAGACGACAATATTCTTTTGAAGATTCTGTGTTGGAACAGAACTAACATTTGTTGGATCCTATTTTTCAGTCCAGGACTGGACGATGGAAAATGTCTCCCAAAAGAAAGATGGATTCGTCAAATTGCAAAACTTAATGTAATCTTATTATATGTCAATTATAACAGCAACCATATTAGAGAATTAGCGATATTTTGTTCTCCAACGCTAAGGCGTGGGTAAAATATGATTTTACTTTAACTTTTCAATAAATCGTTGATATCTGAAGAAAATTACATAACCCCAACTCTCCAAACAAGAAAAAGAAAGAATAGGAATTTTGAACTTTTGATGGAAGGAGATAAAGTTTATTAGTCTCCTCCGCAAATTTCATGCCCTGTAAACACTTTTGAAGTCCAATTCAAGACATTTATACCACTACTTTCTTTTCTAGGTTGAAGAGGATGCCATCCTAAAAAATCAACAAAGATTACAAAAAATGTGTGCCTTACATTTTTTTCATTTTGTTCTATTTTTGGGTGGGAGAGCTGGAGGGAGAATGGGATCCTTTTACCATATAAATAAAAATATTTAATTACAGTCAAAGGTTGAAATACTTACCATATTTTAACTGTATAAAAAACCACCTTTTAGTTAAAAATTGTGTCTCAAAAATAAGAGGGATGCTAAATATACCCATGCTAGGAACGGCATATGAGATATTAAGAATGGAAAATGGGAATGGAGTGACTCATTATCAATGTCCAGTGATCGCTTTTCCTTTTCCTAAGAGTCCATGAGCATGGCACTCTTCGTGTTTCAGAAAATCATTACCTAAACTTTTCAGGTCCATGTGACCGTTTTTACCTTATTTGCAAAACATTCGCTGGAAGTAACTCTTTGTTAAGATTGTTGCTTAGTTTTCACGACATAATGATGAATCCATCTTTCATCGAGAGGGAGGACTCGATGCAAAATAATGACGATGACGCAGCAATAATCAAATTTTGATTTGGTATAAATATACTGCAACCAAATAAAAACTAATCGATGAATCAGTGTCAAATTTATTTCGAAGCCGTTTAAAAGATGGAAGCACATAATGGTAACACCAAATTACCTTGACAACATCATCTGTCGTCAAATTAACCACACTCGGGTGAGTGGAGTACATATGGATAGTGTTATAGGTATTGAACAAAATACTCAATTTCTCGAAACTCAAATTTTCATTACTTGTGGCATGGATAGTTTCAGGCTAATGCCCAATGGCCACGAATAAGATGAGAGCGATAAAGAGTTTAACTGTTTCTATGCTCGATAAAAAAATCATTTTTATACACTTGTGAAGAAAATCTTTTCTAATTTTAAGCCCCAAAACGCGGGGATTCTTAATGATTGAGGGTTCTATATAGATGTAATAAAATGGTAATTTTTGAGGCGAGTTTTAAATCAATCCAACGAAAGCTTTGAAGAAATTTCGTTTTAAAAATAACGCTTTTTTACAAGTCATACATAACTATAACAAATCATTTAACATTTTATCTCTTTGTCATCCGGAAGAGTATGCTCCATTTTATTATGAAACATAATAACTTATTTAAACGTGTAAAAACCATTTTTAACAAAATTAGTTATAATTCAAATAAACTCTATTCCAGTGATGCTTCTTTAGAAGTTTTTAGAAATAAAGTACTTTCATACTTTTGCTTTAAACTTTTTATAAATCTATAATATCTATATAAAATACTTTCTATATCTTTTATAAAATTTTTTTATGAATAAACTTTTTATAACTTTTTATAAATATAAAGCTTATATTTATTTTGAAGTTACAACTTTAAAATGTTTTTTTTTTTGTGTACTTGTACTTGTATCTTTAAAGAAAGGAAAATTCTATTTATTTCCAGTTGTCCGTATTTACATCTTTTTTAATTATTAAAATAAAAACTTTTTGAAATAAAATCTTAAAATTAGAACAATTAATATCATTTTTTTAACCATCTTCTTTTCACGGATTAATTTTGATTATATTCTTCGCCAGTAATTAGTACGAAGTAAGAGTTTGAAATCTGCTACAGATTAAGGCTCCCGTCTACCCGCCATTTTGATTTCGAGGACGCAATGTTAATCCAATGGAATTTCTACTTTAATTCTCACATCTTTACTATTTGATCTATTTGAATGCAATAAAATGCATCTGAGAGCGCAAAAAATAATGAATACTTCAGTGGAATCACTTTTTCCTGCCGATTCTTAAAAATATTTTTTAAAGACAGAAAAACTCGCAAACGAATCATTAAAACAGATATAAAAATATTTTTAAGAATCGGAGGGAAAAAGTGATTCCACAGAAGTATTCATTATTTTTTGCTCTTTCAGATTCACTTTATTGCATTCAAATAGATCGAATAGTAAAAATGTGAAAATTAAAGTCGAAATTACATAGGATTAATTTTACGTTCACGAAATCAAAATGGCGGAGAGACGGGAGCTTTAAATTCAACTAGAATCAAAATCTTCGCTTGGAAGTTAGGATATGACTGGTACTATGTCAGATACCATCTACGTCGCTTGATTGTGACTTAAAATAACGAGATTTGTCGCTAACAACTTCTTCTTGCAATTCTTGAGTGGCTTTAATTCATACGGAAAAAAAAAGTTTGTCTAAGAAGTTTTTAAAGTATATCATTAAGAGGAGGGAGGCGTTACTTAACGCAGCATTTTCCCTATCTCTGTATTGCTAAAATGAATCAAATTCAAAGTACATTTAAAAAAATTAACTGGTTTTACAACCATCAATTTCGGGTGTGTATTTAATACATTAATATTATTTAATGAAAACATTTAGTATTTCTGAAAATTTTTAATTTTTTTCTTAAAAATCATATATGGAGTAATATGTGAAAAGTTTCAAAATAATGAAATTCAGTGCACATTTCATCCCGTCATTTTTTTTTTTGAATAACTCTTTTGATAAAATCTCTCATTAAAGTAATTATAATACATTAAATACACGAAAAAATCAACAATTGTTCGACAGGTTAATTTTTAAAAAAAATTCCTTAATTTCGGTCATTTTAAACTTAACGGAAATTGAGAAAATTCTGACTGAAACGAACCCCCCCCTTCCGTCTCTTCTTAAATTAAGAAGCCGCAAAAGCAGTATCAGTTTATTATTACTGTAAAAAGTATGGCATAATTTTCATAGAATCTGTAACAGTTTTTTCATTTTATTTTTAATAACAATTTCAACACATAATCGCTATTTTATGTGCACGGCATTATTCTACTTGAATATGTATGTTACAAGTCCAGATAAAGTTAAGGCAGACGAGACTTGTTCCGAATCCCGATTTCATCACAAACATCTAGTTAAGGGGTTTCTTAACCTTTTTTCTTTCGTGGCCAGGAAGAAAAAAAGGTCACGGACCCCTTCTAAAATTGACTCCTCCTTCACAGACTGGTTCCTTTATGCACATGCATATATGCATAAAACAAAATTAACAAGGGAGCCTACCTTAAGGCACAAAATAAAAATATTTAAATAAAAGTTAAGTTCCTAATAATTATAACAATGTATAAATACATTCAAATATGATAAGATTTTTTAAATAAAACTTTATATTTGTAACATATATGTCAGTTTGAAGATTATTATTGTTTATTTTGAATAAAAATATTAATTCGATATAGTACTGTCGATGACACAAGTGTTTCAGAAGTCCCATGTATAAATTTGATAGCCAGTTTATTTTCGTTTCCCCTTTATACAAATCCACGCTGTCGATTGTATCATTCCAAATTTTTTATGGATGTATGGAAGGAACCGTATATATAAGCATATTCCAGCCAATTTTTCAAGTTTATTTTTCGATTACCTTTTCACCACTTTTACGTGTTTTCTAGCAGAGACAGAAATTCCCCCCTCCCCCGAACTTTTTTTTCCGTTCAAAAGAGGCACATTTTAATGAGTTTTTTTTAAATAAAATTTGGAATACTAATTTAGACTTTGATTTCAAATGTTAATGAAAAGAAATACAAATGTAATGTGCTTGTAATCGACTTAAAAGTAATGGAGTCTTATTAGTTTTTGTCCAAGACTAAATCTATTACTAAGCTGAATGTTTAATTGTTCTTTTGTTGCTTCTTTATACAAATCCATATCTTTGAACAAACAACCTCCACCCAAAAGAAAATGGTGGAGGTGTTCTGACGTCTTAATAAAGAGACGGGGAAAATATCTTTAAGTGGATTTTATATAAATTTTTAATTGCCCACTTTGTGAGAGAGTTCTTGGAGTTTTTATTTTCTTTTTTGACAACTTTTTTATGTATTTCACTTGGTGTGTGTCTGTGTGTGTATCAGTGTGTCATCAAATTTTCGATTGTTCATTTAACCAACATATCATCAAATTAGAGCTCTGAAACTTTGGGAATCGTTCTTACTCGCCTAACAATGCAATATTTAGACATTTGCGACCAGTTTTGGCTAATATTTCAATACATTTTTTAATAAACTTCGTCGCTATATAAAACCTTTGTTTTTAAAAACGTTGGTTTTTATCTCGAATTATTTCTCTTCCACTATGGAAGATTACCACTCTACCGCCATAGCTCTGATGCATATTACGTCACACACACATGGCAGTACAGTCTACTTTTGCTTCCGACTATTTATTCAACACGATTTTATTAATAAAAATAACGATTTCAATTTCTTCTCATTTAAGTCCATGAATTCCGTAAATTTTTTCCATGGAGTTGAATAATGAAATTCCTGATCCCATTTGATTTGATTTATTTTCAAAGTTCCTCTGATGATGTGGGAGGGAAGTTTTGTGAATGAAATCACAGTAGGAATTTTTCTTGTTTCTTGATTATGACTCAAAATTACGGGGTCAGTTTTCGATAATCTTGTACGCAGCCTGCGATGGTATTGAAATAATTTAACAACCTGTTTTGGTTTCTCTAATGACTGTATTAAATATTTTAAAAGAAACTAGTTTTAGAGTGAGCCTCAATTTCAAATACTATTTTAATAATTGATTCACCGAGCTCTTCAAAAAAATTAAGGACTGGTTCTACCCAACTGGTGCGAACTGGCTGAATGAGTAACTCTATCACGGTTTTGCTCTTAATTAGTGATGCACAGTCTTCTTTATTAAAAAACGTAGATATTATGTAATTTACAGGATGATTACATAGATTTTCTGTGATTTATTTGAAGGGTTCCTAAAAATATGAAAGTTGTAAAGGTAAGAGCTTGCTTCAATTCAACTGTCCTTGTGGACTTTCCCCCCCTAGACTCTAATTGATTCAAACAACTTAACTTCCAAATACGCAAAAACAAAGTTCTTATGTAAATTGAAGTATTGTGAGAAAGAGAAGGGACACGAAAAAGTAAGAGATGAGAATAAAATTAAGGTTATGGTAATAAAAGAAGAATGTTAGTGTGACGGGCTCGGAAGTATTCTGGTGTGTTATCGAAATATTAATTGTGGAGAGCATCCCCCGTATTTGAGGAGTAAATGGGTATGTCTTAGATATAACCGGCTATTTTAATTAATTAGTCTGAGCTTGAACTTAAGTTGAAATTTAGATCCTGTGATAAACTGAAAGATGATAGACGAGACGGATAATCGAATGCCATTACATAGTGACTTATCATGTATTATTTATTTTATTCTATTTGTCAGATATTGTTACAAAGAAATGTTATGAAAAGTAAGTAAAGGATTTAATCTGACGAGTGACTTTACTTAACCCTTCAATTCGTTCGATTTTTGTTGCAGCTAAACAAAAGGGCTTTAAAATTTCCTTCGTCAATTGTTTTCTAGATTTAAAGTACAGGGTTAGCACAAATGGATGTTCGGATTTTAAATATTTATATTTTCGAAACTATTACACTTTTTCAATAAATGGTACTCGAAATTAAAGAAAATATACCAAGTTTTACTTTCAATTTCAAATGTTTGATATGTGATCATTTTGTTACACAACAAATATCTAATTTGAAATAAAGTTAGTTTCAATTATTTTGCTGTGTCACACTGTCAATAGTACCTAAAGCTATTGAGCAATGATAATAGCAAATGAGTTCTTTAAGTTCTTGCTGTGTTTTCGGCATCGGTGGTGCATAAACAGTGTTTTTG
Organism: Nephila pilipes; assembly: GCA_019974015.1. Classification (NCBI taxonomy): domain Eukaryota; kingdom Metazoa; phylum Arthropoda; class Arachnida; order Araneae; family Nephilidae; genus Nephila; species Nephila pilipes. The sequence goes on along the minus strand of BMAW01042039.1, from coordinate 491,596 downwards.
GTGCAGATGTCGTAAACTTCCGTGCACTTCGAACAAAATTGTGCCTAACCCTCTCCCTCGTTTCTTATGAGACGTATGGATGGCCGCTGCTTTTCTTTCTGAACAAGAAACACTTCCTTTCAGTAGTGATTTCTAAACGCATGCTTTACAGAAATAATTGAAAATATCTGTGCACATTTTAATACGAAAAAACTTATCTATGACATTGCGACCATTTATAGATTTCAAGCACAACAATCAATGGATATGCTGTCGTCTATAGATCGACAGTGGGGAAAAAACTTGGTCTATTTTCCCTCAATTTTATGAATCACATATTGTAATATGCGTTATAATTCCAAAAATAAAAAATTTTAGAATCCGTTCATTCATTTGTGCTAAACCTGTATGAATATGCGTGACTGATAAAGCTTGCTCAAAAATTTGATTCGAAGAAGTTTGCGCTTTATTGATTAAAATGAATTAGTATTGTTTTTTAATCAACGCACAACGTCTAAGAAGTTTAACAATTGTTGAAGTTAGATGATTTCGGAGTACAATCGTATGCGAAAGAAGGAAAAATTAATCACTAGTAAAATAAATCTAGCAATAGGATCTTTGTTTTTTAAAATGCTAAAAATGATTCTTAAAAAAGTGTAAAATTATTTATCTTTTCATTGCATAAATATTGATGAGAAGTATCTGATCTTGAGATAAAGGTTGTAATCCCTTCATTTTTAATGGTCTCAAATATTAATTTTCTCATAAAAGAGACAAACTTTTACAATAAATACAAGACTGAACTTTTACATAGTAAAGCAAGGAGTAAGAAAACCATTGGAGGACCACATGCAGCTTATAGGACACGATACAAGATCGTAGGTCATAGAGCAAAATTGATTAAAATAAATTAAAAAGCTCATTTACATATTTCCTATGTATACGAAAAATTCAGAAAAATACATTCCAGACTTTGAAGGAGAAACCCAACATGGAGTAAGTCCGACCTTTATACAGATTCAATGTCAAACAGTGATTTTTAAAATTTAAAGCATGGTAATATCAAAATTTTTTGAAAGGTTTTACTTTTAAGCTTGTGCCTGAAAAAGTTTATTCTAAAAAAATAAAATACTTGAAATGTTTTGCAGAATAAGTTAACAAAAAAATTGTGTTTCCATTATAAGTTTAAAAATGTGTTTAATTTCACTCTCTTTTCGATCACTTTACTCCCTCTTTCAATGATTGATAAAATAGCTAATGGTCAATAAATAAATGGATATAAAAAAATCACAATTTTTGATTAAAGATATTTACCTCCTCTCCAAAAGTTTTGAGAGATTTTACTTACGGCAAAGATTTTAATAAGGCAGGTGTAATATTACAATACTTAAATGGGGTGTTGTTTCAGTTGAGTTGTGAGTTCGAGTCTTAATTCCACTGAAAAACCGTACTATAGCGGAATTGATGCATTTTATATAAGTCGGGATTCAAAGTTTCTCGTTGGAGATGTGTAGAAGTTTGGAAGAACTAGCTCAGGAACAGTTCGTGTCTCTAAAGACCGTGGTTTAAAGTACAAAGCACGTCGTCAATAGCCCTCATGTGAGGTAAATAAAAAATCAGTCAAACGACAAATAATTAATTTTTTTTACCAGACTGTTCTTAACAAAAACATGTTAAATGTTACAAACTGTTAAGCAGTGCATTAAGATATTTAATAAAATATATCTTCATAGTAAAGATAATTTTAATTTAATCAGAAAGTGTGCGAAATCCAATATTGATCCTATTAATATAATTTTTTAAAGTCGACTTTTGAGAGAAACATTTGACATAAAGCTATTTTGCTGATTTATTGCTAATCTATAGAAATATTTAAAATATGTTATTTAAAGTTGAAAATTAACAATTTCGAGTTTGTTTCGAAATGTAATTTAATTATCTCCAGTAGAAAGTTGTTCTTCTCAATCGGAGGTGTATCGTCTCTTCATAACTATATCATAAAAATTTATAAACGACCCGAAATTTTGGAAATCTAGACAGTCTAGGAGACGATGATAGATCGATAAAGTTGTTTTCACATCCATATATAAATAATACGTCGTTTGTCCTCCAAGTCGCTATCAAATATTTGTACTAAAATTTTCTGTCGCTCGTTACGGTGAATCAAATTAACAGATTTTTAATTTTCATTGTTCTATTGATGATTAGTCTTTTTCTCTTCCGAGAGAACAATCGAATTTTCTTAAAATGTATGCATAAGTACTGCAAATGATAGTATTATTTTTATATATTTTCACACAGTTAATATTAGCAATTATTTCATAAAGTTATAAAAAAATAAATTCCAAAGACACGTACAGTCGGCGACATATACATAAACTTCGAAGATATATTCCTATATATTATTTTGCAAACTATTATATCCTTTTAATGCAAAAATAATTATTCATGTGTTTTACATAATAAATTATAAGCATGACTGTATTGCAGTACGAAAGGCTACAGTTGATTCGAAATGTGTTAATGCATAAAGTTTGTATTTTTGCAGAAAAAAATAAATTTAAGAAAAATGTTATTTTCTAGTAATTTGAAATTTTTTTAACATGTCTTAATCATTTTAATTTAAAATAACTAACGAATAATTACAAAAAGGATTTATGATTAATATTATTTAAAACAAAAAAAAATTATAGTATAAGCATATAAGAAATTTAATTATTATTATTATTACAAGATGTATTTAGTGGGAGATATACATAAAAAATCGATTGCAAATTTATTTTTCAAACATGATTTTATCTACTATTAAAGATTTTTTTTTTTTAAAAAAAATGCTCTTAAGTAGTTTGTAATCAAATAAGTTAATATTTTCTTCAAATTGTTAACTTAAATAAATGCTCAAATAATAAAAATAAATGAATGTTTGTAACTCCACTTTTATGCTTTTTAAAAATATTTTGATAAAATTATGTGAGAGTATTTTTATTTAAAAAAACACAAAACTCTCTACTTTTCTGCCAAAATTGGTTTTAAAATGTAATATAATATTTTAAATCAATGAATAAGAGATATTATGTAAAATATCATAAATGTATTAGTGATTATTTTCCATGCAACTTTCAAGAAATGTTATCGAATTCATGAAATTATAATTTATAATTATTAATTTACTTTATATTGCAGATGGTTAAACATGCTTTTTGTAACTGTTATACAGCTTCTGGTAATGATGTTATACAGCTTCTGGTAATAATGTTATACAGCTTCTGGTAATGATGTAAATGGTAATGATGTATTTAATTAAAATGAACTGAATATGAACGGAATTTGAAAGTTTTCTACTTCTACACCGAAATGAACAAAGGACAATAATTCTTTCGGATTTCTATAACTTGCTCTAAGAAGTAATTATTAGGATTTAAGGATTATTTACAATAACTAAACTATAAAGATTATCAACGATAACAAAACAAGTAAAGTTTTTTTGTTTGATATATAATTTGAACATAATTGGAATATATATATATATATATATATGCACATATGCCTATAATTTTGGTATTCATTTTTAAGTTTTCCAAATCTTACTGTATGAAATGATCTATTATAAATCAGAATTTTTCCATTTTTAAAGTTTGTGTATTTTTCTCAGGTGGGTTATTTTATTTATTTATTTATTCTCAATACATCTCTTACATTTAAAATATTAAAAAGTTTACCACGGCATCCCCTCTGAATTAGATGGGGCTTACGAAAATATTTTTGCATGAATCTATGTATTGTAAGTAGTAATTTGCATAATTAAATGAGTTAAATAATAAAAAGGAATTAATGTGATCTGAAAAATTAAAATTTTCTCTTATAACACAAATGCAACTAAAATAAGAGGGAATTTGAATGAGAGGGAGGAAACGGAATCTTTTTAACATAAATGTAAATAAATAAAATATTAGTTTTTGAATAAAAAATATAACTAAATTTTCTCCTCAATTCTTCAGTGAAGAATCAAGTTCAACTGAAAAGTTATATCTTAGCAAAATTTATTTCTCACTAAGTAATTTCAAATGCGAGTAAAGAAATTGTTATTTTTTGGAGCTATATTTTTTATTACCAATAAACCGACACTTTCTAGTTTTGAAAGGAGTGTTTGATAGAAAAAGTAAGTAATAAATAACCCCTAGATTTCGCTTATTAGACTTTGGTTGCTGTAGACCTCTTTTACTGTATTCTATAAATAAATGGCATTATATATAATCGATGAAACAAATTTTTAATTTCGAAAAACAGTTTTGAAAACAAATACTTTATGTTAAAAATGCGCTATCTAAATTGCCCACTAACCTGAACCTACTAAACGCATTTTCTTAGAAATCTTGTCTTTCCCAGTTAAGGATAAGAGTTCAAAAACCCTTTCAGCATTTTAGAAAAGTCATTGGACTTATGAGATCAAGGTGACGAAGGTTCACTTTTTACAATTTTAGGGGAATATCAAAAGAGGAGAGAAGAAAAAAAGAATGAAAAGAAAAAAAGGCGGGAAATTTGAGACAACACGCACTTGGGTAATTTCAGAGAGCTTGGGTCGATTTGGAATAAGATCGCGTGATTCAAAACTCTCTCTTTTAGAAATGATTTCGTAAAGCACGATATATGTTCTATTAGCTTTATTAACGTATTAACACTCAAGCCCAACAGAGAACTCATTTTTCAAACATTAGTCAAAAGGAAATGGGAAATAAAGGATATTTATTGGATTTACATCATAGCTATGCTCATTTCCTTTTCTTTATAGACAATTATTTGCAAAAGAATTATCTCTTGGAAGAAGAGTGGTAGGCTTAAGAAAAATAATTTTCAAAAACTTATGCAAGAAAAATTTGATGTAGTCTAGTTCTGTTTTTTGTTTAATATGTTAATTTCTCTAAGACTATAATCTGTCGATTATCTTCAGTTAACTATTATGTTTCCTAATTTTTTTTTTTTTTAAAAAGCTGATTTTACAAAAATTTTAAAATGTATTTTAGGTTTCAGGTAAAGTATAACAATTCATTTATCAATTCGAAAGAATATGTTACTTATAAAAAAAAGTCATTTTACAATGTACATAAAATTAGAAACGCAAAAAAAGTAGGAAATATTTGTGAGTATTTAAAATATCATAAAATACAATTCTAAGTCATTAAAATACTATAATCTATCAAAGGAACACGAAAATAAATATTTAAAGTAAACATCACACACTCAAAAATTTAATGGATTCTTCATAAGAATTAATTTTTAAGATACTATTCCCAATAAACAATGAAAAGACTACCAAAGCACATAATTTAAATTAATATATAAAGTTTTTAAAAAATTCTTATTACTGAATAAAATATTAAGGATAAAAACTCTTATTCCGACTTTACTCCCAAAACAATTTTTTAAAAAATTGAAATTGGCAGGTGCTAATTTCATTTTAACACATGCTAACAGTTTTTTTTTCTTTTTAGAGATTTATTCAGGTTATAAAAGGCCTTCAGTTTTGATAGCGAACTTATTCGAAGTTCCGAGTCTTTATATTGGGAGCCATCATCTTCTCAATCTGTATCACCGGTTCACCAAAATGAATATTAATTAGCATAGAGTAGGTGTATTTCGGAACTCCAGGCTCCACTGGAACAATTACTATCTATTACTAATAAGAAACTATTACTAATAAGAAAAGAAATTACCTTATTGACATTCCTAATAAATTTTTCTTTTTACGAGCAAAAACTTCCAAAGTACAAACACGTTTCCAATGAAAACAACGAAAGAATAAAAACAGATGATTCTGCCATAAAAATCAAATATTAAATTTCATATTAAAATAAGACCAAACAATAAATTTATCAAAGTAGACAATAATATTCTGTTCGGATATTCACATAAATACAGACGATAAAATATAAATTAAAATATATCTTGACAAAGTAATTATACTTTAGCAAATTAAAAAAAAATGTAATTATTATAATCATAATGAATTATAATGTCTTTTGAACTTAACGCCATGTATGCTTTATTTTTTACTCACGCATTTTTGTTGACTCTATTTTCTCAAAACAATAACATTCTAGCCCATGTTAATAAATAAATGTATCTCAACTATAAAAATGAGTCACCAGGCAGACTGGGTCCAACTACCAAAAGAGATACAAAAATACGTTCGATTAAATATTTGTTCCAAAAAGTAAGTATTTTGTAATAAGAAAATGGTAAAAATTTTTATTTTCACAAATAATATATTTATTGCAAGGAATTATGTAAAAAGATACTTATCACACAATAGACATAACTATTCTATAATTTAGGAAAAAATGTAAATAATACACCATTGAATAAAATATCAATAAAAAAGGTCAAGAGAATTTAACTAGAACATCCAAAATAGAATCCTTTTGTATAGTAAATAGTGTCTCGGAGCATTATTTATATTAATTTACCTGGAACAATTCCTACTTATATCATTTGATAAATGTTTTAATATCGAGTTATTATATTTTTTCTATGTGTCGTGTCAACTTAAAACTTTTTTATTTTTATTTTTTCTACACATATTAAAATATTTCTTTAAAAGAAAAATTGTGTTTTAGGAAACCCGAGATAAAGAAATTAAATCTTAGTTTCGCAATTTAAAAAAAGTTTCCATGTAATTTCATCATTTAAACTTTCCAACGAGAAACATTCTTAAAGGTTTGATAAATAGTTGATAAAAGTAAAATAATATTGAAACAATTTGCTCTTCGGAACTTCAAGTTTTGGATTAGAAAAAACTACAAATGTGTAAAATACAAATTTAAAATTAGAAAAACTACGAGCAAATCACCTCCCCTCTTATTAAGGAAAGCAACTGAAAAATTGGTAATTCAAGTGTATGTTACAAAGTATTTGACAGCTAGCTCTGATGATTTATCATATGATGCAGGCACCATTAAAAAGTAGTTAATTTTTTATGATAAAATGTATCTATTTCAGAGTTGCTTTGATGCACATTTGTAATGCTTTTCCAAAAGCGACTCCATGTATTCTAGCTTATTTTGTATTAAGTAATATATTAAAGAAAATTGTGTTTTCTCTAAGTTATTTTACATTATATTAATGTAAAAAACATTCGAACTAACAAAAAAAAACTTGGTCGCAATGCTGATTTATTCCATAATAATATTTTAAAAGGACTCGGAAGTTGAAAGTTATCAGATATTATTAATGAAGTAAATAAATTTTCAAAGAAAAATTAAGACATTCTTTCAGCTTGTTTAGAAATCTTGTTTATTTAAAAAATTAATTTTAAATTCGTAAGCAAATATTTTGAGTTTTTAGATTATTTCCTCAAAAACAATGTGAAAATTTTAAGCGTTGTTTATCAAGGAAAATATTAACATATCTATGAAAAAAACTCTATGCGAAGTTTTGCAAGGAACAGATTTAGCCACACAAGGTACGCTTTTTTATAATTATTATTAAATTATTCAATTAAATTTAAGAATTAAAGTAAACGATGAAGTATTGAGAAATGGATGATAGTAAACTTTTCCGATATTAAAATTAAAGGAAACGATAAATTATTAAATTGAATATATTTAAGCTAAATGTAATTAAAATTAAAGCAAAAGATAAAAAATTGAAAAGTGATCTGGTACGTCAAAAGTGATCCAACTAAAACAACAACCTCTTGAGTGGCTAAAAAAAAAAACTAAAGTTTTAAATTAATTTTTTAACATTAATTTGTTAGTTAATTTTAGTAATTAACCATCGTGCAATCAATATAAAATAAATGCAATGGTAGCTTAGGGAATATGAACGCAAATAAAAAAAATGAATAACCGTATTCCATTTATAACCCTTAGATTTATTAAGCAAACGTCGCAATCTGTATTCCATTAAATGAAATTTTTGTTTTGAACAAGTGAAATAATTATTGAAAAACTCAGTATTATCAAACCTATCTCATTGTGTGTTTAGCGAATATAAAAGGGAAAAAAATCACACAAAACAATTCGATACTAAGAGTAATACATCAAAAAAATAACAGTTTTGTTACAGCAAGAAAAAAAAATATTCTGGGTTTTTCTTTCGGTTTCTAGAAATCGGTTGCCAAAACATAAGATTCAAGTGAAAAGATAATTGAGAAGTACATGTACAGAGAATAAGAGAAACATATTGAAATCCCAGGAACTCCTATTGACGCAAATAATAGTTTTGAAACCAATTATTCTTTGGTAGAGAGCTGTGGTTTCTAGTGTATTCGACAAAATTTAATGATTGCTTCGATTCGGAACAAATGGAAAGAATTTTACTAAGAAAGATGAAATATTCTGAAAAGTCTTTGTCTGTTAATGAGTTATTCGCACCAACCTCAGATTTTCTTGTATAAGTTTTTAATTTTTATGGGAGCACTGAAGTCTGATTGGTAAAATAAGACAAGACAACTAGTAACAGAAAAAAAAAGATATCTGCGTAGTAGTACTGATGCACATTAAGTTTATGGCCTCGGTAACCTGTAATGGTCAGGGTTGCGGACTCGCACCCGGAGTTATGGGTTCGAGCCCTGATGCCACTAAAGACCCGTAGTATAAGGAGGCTGATGCACGTTAATTCTAGTAGAGGTTCAGAGTTCTCCCGATGGTGTGGAAGTTTGGAAATGTAGAGGCAAGCTCAGATGTCGTTCTTGTCACTTGACCCCCCCCCCCCCTTTTTAATTTAGGAGACAAAATTTTAATTGTCATTTTAATTAAATTATGTTTTTGGGAAAACAATGGTAAAAATATAGTCTTTTTATTTATACTTCTTTGAGGTACCTTTTTAATATTGATATATCCAAAATATTTCCCTACAAATACTTGTACATACAGCTTTAAAATATTAGGAATTCCAAAAAACTCACTTAGAAGTTGGAGCATGGTCTAAAAAAATATTCCGTTTTTCAAAATACAAGGACTTAAAAACAAAAATGCACCTGTATTTGCATTAATACACTGAATTTGTCAGCACTATTATAAATATAAATAATTCATTACTAGAATTTTTCCCCCAGTAAACTTGTTTTTAAGTCACAGTATTTTATTTCCAATTTCTTTTTCTCTCCAAATCTTTGGGAAAGGAAAACTTTTTGATATTCATTTAATAGTTTGAATTTCTAACCAGACTAATTCATTTTATAGACGCTTGACATACGATAAAATTTCATACTTATGAATTATTAAATAGTTTTTGTTTCTATTTGAGCATATCAGAACGCAAAGATGTCAAAACTTTCATATAAAAAAAGGAGAGAAACATGGAAATAAACGCTTTGAGTGAATAAATTATATCTTACTTTTAATAATTATAAATTAAGCTTATTTACATGTTATAGTTCTAGAAGTAATCGACAAGTATTTTTTTCTTCAAAAGAGTTTAATTTATTTGCAGAGAATGAAAGATTTTTCTCTCACATAATATGAGCAATGTACTTTATTGTTACTTTAAGAACACTAATATAACGGTAAAACAGATTCTGCTGTATGATATTTAAAAATATTTTATCAGTTTTTTACTTACAGTAGAATAAGAAAAGCGCAAAAAACAATAATAATCGTCTCAAATGTCTCCTTTTATCGGTGGCTTAGCAATATTTAGCTTGTGTTCGTTAAATGGTTTTGAAACAGGAATTACCATAAGATATATACAGACAGAGCCTAGTTTTTTCAAGCACAGACAAAGTCGATACTTCATAATATCAATAAATGTTCGAGAACAATTTGAAAATATTTTTTTTTAATTTCCCTTCATCTCATATACAAGAATATTCTGGTTCAAGAGAGAGAGAGACCATTTTAAAATATTAACTTCATGAACATGTAATTGGCGATAACCCTTAAATTTTTTCCTACACTTGACGGTATCCTTCACATTTCAACTGATTCCAGTTTAATCTTAACGTAATATATTTAAATAAAACAGATATTTAAAACACAAATTTTATGCACATAAATTTATTTATATGTGTGTGATGATAAGTAAATTTATCGTCTTTCTTTTTATTTGAATTTATTCATGCGAAACTTTTTCTTCCTCTTTTAAATATGCTGAATTCCTCTTTCAACTAGCATGCGTATGAATCCATCAAGAACTTTTTCTGCCTACTAAACGCATTTTTCAGGGTATTTCCCGTTCTCCACCTCACCTATATAAGCTGTCTGTGTAATTTAGCGCCCACTTTCTTCTCTTTTTTCTAGCTGTACAAGCCACGCCGCTACGGGAATTCCTTCGTCATTTCTGGACAATATTATAAAAAAAATAATTAGCTTTAAATATCCCCGAAAGATTATCATCATGATTCAATAAACTACTTAGACTAACTTAAACTAAACGACTGTCATTTATTTGCTTCAATTCATTGATAACAACAAAACATTATATCAGATGTTTCATACATACATACATACATACATACATACATATATATATATACTTATATTTGGCCTCGACTTAGCTTAGTTCCTTACATAAGACAACTATGGATCCTCCCATGAGTAAGACAGCCTCGGAACTGGATACGCTGTTCCACTTGCTGACCTCCTATTTTACATAGGAAGAATGCGCCCTCAGCTTGATCCCTGGCCACGTATTTAGTTTTTTCATCAAAGATCCTATCGGCCCTCAAGGATCTCTTATGGGCCGCTGGTGCCCCGAGAGAAGACTTGATGTATCGGGTGTTCACCTCCTTCTGATTCGGGATATCCGGAGGAAGAAGACTCTTTCCATCGGAAGTAGTGGCCACGTAGCCTAGTAGCCATGGTCGTGAACTAGCGTCCGGCGTTGTTTTCGTCGAGTCGTAAATTCGAGCCCTGATGGCACTGAGCACTCTTCGTGTAGCGAAGCTGATGCACGTTAAATCTAGTCGAGGTCCCATGTTCTCAAAGTTTGGTATGAAAGTTTGGAGAGGGTTCCACTTTAGGTGTTGTCCTCGTCAGTTAACTAATTCTCAAAATAATGATGTTCATCGCCAATAGACCTCTTGCTGTTTCCAAATACGACGTTAACAAACGATCAGTAATAAACTATCAATCAACCAATATTTAACCTAAAAACATTTTCGAATAAACTATCAATTTAAAAGCAACATGAGGGCTATTTGTGATGGACCTTGTAATTCTGAGCCTCGATCAAGTGACGAGGATGACACTACCCCTCCAAACATCCACACCACGCCAATGGGACACTTAAGACCTCGGCATGATATATATCAGTCCCACTGCACGGCGGAACAAATGTGGCATCATGACTCAAACCCACGACTGTACGAAAACGTAGGTTAAATACGAATATGCCTATCACTTGTATTCAACTTTACACATCCTGGTTTTATTTTAGTGTACTGCTTCAAAAAACTGCAGATTTCTTTTAAGCCAAAATTTTTCAAATGCAAGTGTAATGTTACAGAGAATGGTTGAATACATTTTATTTAGTAGGAGGAAGTTAAGAAAGAAAGAAAATGGCATGTTTTAATTAAGAAAGAACACTCTTTTTGTTAATTCTATTTCGATGGAATTCTTCCCGAATAAATTCTGTAAACAGTTCGCGTTTTTAGTTGCACAGTACCAAGTTTAAAGTATTTTTATCTATAAATAAATGAGTCTTGAAAGATAAAGCCCACGCAATAAAGTTGAATAAACAAGCATTGATTTGTAAATTCTTTTGTTATTAGTGGTGAGTCAAGTTTGTTCTCCGAAACGATTTGGTAAATGTCGCTATGGCAACTATCCTCTTGGGCATGGTTGAAAAAATTCTATATCATTAGTTTCAAACTAGTTCAATGACGACTCTTAAACAAAACTCAGTTTTACATTAGAGGGCATTATTTTTCTGTTGAATAATTCTACAGTAAGTAATTTCAGAGTTAAATTAATACTTCCAAGGGTCTTAATAATCATATCTTGTAAGTTGATTTCTTTGATTAAACTATTGCAAATTGTCGGTTAAAATGTACGCGCCAAATTTGGCGATGTTATTTGTTCGATAACGATTTTATTTTGTCAAGTTTTCTTATAGTCCTTACGATAAACAAATTATCGACAAGACAAAGATAAATTGGTAACAAATTTTAAATTCGCCAAAAGTTGCAAGATTCCCAATCCGTACACAATATTTCATATTAATCTGTATTTCTTATCTCCTACGCAACAGAATTAGCTTTTATAATAATTCTACCTCAAAGTAAACGTAAAACATTAAAATAACATTAGGAAATAAATCTAAAAAAAGATTATAAACCGAAATACATTACGAAATATTTAACATTTTTTACGATTACAGTAAATTTATATGGATATTAGTAAATAGTTTTGAACTGAAAAATTAGTTGCAATCTTGCATTTTCATCGATTATGAAATATTCTTCAAACTAATTTTGTTTTAATTTGAACGACCATTGCAATTATTTTAATTTACCAGTTCACTGATTTTTACATTAAAAAAGGAGAAAAAATCTCAAACTATTATCTAATCAACTTTAAGACAAATTATTTATTTAGGTTCTATACATTTAGTGAAGAAAATGAGTGTAGGAATGCATTTTATTTCAATATCATTCTTGCTAGAGATTCGTTATATGTACAGAATAAGTGAAAAAAAAGCTTTAATTGAATATTACTTTTCATTTAATCGATTTTATGTTTGTGAATATCTAAAAAATATTCTTCAAGTGTATGCATGTATTTGTTTGTTATATTAAAAGTTCTTAAAACTTTTTACATACACATTACTTTGAAAATTTACTAATAAGCTTATAGAAATCTACAAATTATTTGAGCTTCATTTATGTTTCATTTGTTTACTATAAATATTGGATCGATCGATCGATCGATCGATCGATAGATAGATAGATAGATAGATAGATAGATAGATAGATAGATAGAT
>BMAW01042039.1:344921-478686 GCA_019974015.1 Nephila pilipes | reverse complement strand
GATAGATAGATAGATAGATAGATAGATAGATAGATAGATAGATAGATAGATAGATAGATAGATAGATAGATAGATAGATAGATAGATAGATAGATAGAGAGAGAGAGAGAGAGAGAGGGAGAAAAGCAAATTATAAGTCTTTTAATAAATTATTTTTATAAGTATTAGGGAAATGAAAATTATTAATTTTAAGAAATTACTACTTGTTAAATCTAAACAAATAGAGTTAATATTTTTTTCCGTTTTAAAGAAATGATTTTTTATATACATCCAAAATACACATTAATCCAAAAAAAAAAAGAATTCATTTGAAATAATAGGAAAAACTACATTTTAAAACTGAATAAATTATAAGAGATTTTAATATTCTCTCACAAGATTCTCTTAAATTATTTGAATATAACAAGAAAGATTAAAAAATGCGTTATTACCTGTGTTTTTTCAACTATCAGAAATACTGCTTTTAAAGTTCACTAAGCTGAAAAAAAAATTCTATTTTATTCAGTAAATTTAAAAGCTACATCTGATTACTGAAACACATTGATTTTAACAAAAATTTTATTATTATTTAACTTTACATCTGATTAGACAGTCATAAAAATTTGATTCCCTGACTCACACAATTAATTGAAAGTACAAAGAGAAACGATTAGAATAGTTCGACACTGATCATTACATGGTATAACGATTTGACAAAATGGTCAAAATGTGCGCAATAGAGTGGGTAGGCTTAACTATTACATTTTATTAGTTTTATGATATCTTTGGTCCGTTTTATTTCAATGAAAAATAGGAATTGGAAGTGCCTGTAAGAAAGACTAATTCGAATAAGCAAAAAACATGTCGAAGTGCAATTGAGGTTTAAAAAAATTATATTATTCCTTCAGAATTCTTCTTTTTCCATGCCGAATCTTTAGCTGCAGTGATAACCTAAGCCTCTTATCTTTTAAGAATCTCATCCGCCGTGTAACCGGGGCTGATGCATGTTGAGTCTAGTCCCGATTCCAAATCTTCCTTTTAACAAAGGGAGGAAGTTTGAGGAGGGAAGTGCTAGTTCAGGTGTCGTCTTCGTCACTTGACCGAGGCTCAAAATTTTGTGGTCCGTCACCAATAGCCCTCTTATTGCTTCTCAGTGCGACGTTAATAAACAGTCACAGTCACTCGTAACAATCTCCAAAACATTTCTGGAGTCGCGATGCTATGAAATTAATGAAATGTTGACCAATCGTTGCAGCCTGTTCTTTTTGTTATAAAACATGAAAGAAAAAAGGATTAAGACTTTCATCTGAGTTGATTGATTGATTGGTTATTAACGTAGCGCTGAGAAGCAACACGGAGGTTATTGACGACAGATCGAGTAATTTTCGACTTAAGTCAAGAGACTTCGATGACATTTAAGTTCACATCCCTCTCTCCGAACGATCACACCTCATCAACGGAGGGATTAGGAGCTACGACATATTTAATGTGCACATCATCAATGTTACACAGTGGGTCTTTAGTGGTATCAGGACTAGAACCCACGACAGAATAAACATTAAGAATTAGATTAGGTATGGAGATAAAAAAAAACGCAGAACAAAAATTTTAAAAAAGAGTTGAGAAGAGATAAATTTAATGCTGAAAATTCGGAAAAAAGAATAAGTTAAAATTATCTGCGAGAACTGATAAGTAAATTTGTTCATGGTCTCTTAAGATTAGGTTTTGAATCGTAGATTTCAAGGTTTAGAGAAGTATTATTAAAATATAAGGCAATTTTTGAAAATTGTTTCAATAAGTTGAATTATACAAATTGTGAGAATAGGAACAATTGTTCTAGAAGCTCAGCACAGGAGCATATGCATATAGAGAGATATATATATATGTTGAGTAGGAATTAATGTGTTTTATGTATCATTCGAATTTCTGAATTTTGAAAAGTTTTGAGGGTTAAGGTATTTATTTTTTATTGTATTTATTTACTTTGGAAAGCCTCATCGACTTGCATGAGTTTTAATAGTTCGGAGAAAGGATGTGTAAAAACAACTCCTTTACTTTCTAAATTTATTTTAGAGTTACGATGAATTACGGGATAACCTTGACGAAAGTGTGATTCGGAACTTCTTACAATTGTGTAATTTCGGTTTTTGGATATACAAATGTTCTTATATTCATATAAATAGGCAGGACGCTAACTTTAAGAACGTAATTAATAAATATGCGATGATTATGAAACAATAAATAAAAATGATTGATGAATAAATTAGAGAATGTAATAATACGTTAAAGAAAAGTACTATAATAAATCAGTTAATTTCCGAAAATGCATATTTAATTAGCAAAATACTCAGATGATACACCATAAAGAAGTGAGATGTACAACTAGACTCGTACTAGACTAGACTCACAACTAGACTCATCTATACAAAAACGATTTTTCTACTTTTTTCTGGGTTTAGCGATCTCAATGTTATTCTATTAAAAATAAATATATTAGTACTCATAGAGTTTATGTAGTATACGCCCAGATTGGCTCCATTTTTTCTTTGGCGATGAGGGGGGTTTATACCACATTCCGTGTATTCCTTTGCATTGCTAAGCCTAAATGCCGCTCATTAAACTGGCAAACAAAAACAAAAAAAACGAACTTGGCATCCGGACGTATACTGCATCTCGGTCGTGCTCATTATGAAGAAATTATTTCCTTTAAGTGTTTATGATATCAACACTCGCTTTACTGATGGCCTTGGGTGTTACAAAGTGGTTCAGATTTTTTTTAAAGAAAAATTATGTTATTTTGCTCACTAACAGTGCTATTATTATCGTCTCTTTCAAAACAAGAAGATACGTGATGAAAAGAAGCCGTTGAAGCATTTTTACATTCATATGTATCCGTTACAAATTTTTTGTGTGTTCAGGTTAAAATATCAGCTTGATTCAAATTAAGAGTTGACACTTATATTAGGTGTTGAAAATTTAAATTCATCTGATTAGTGTCTTCTGAATTCTGTTGTTAAAGAAACTGATGTTATTTACAAACGCCTCTCCCTTCTTCATGTGAGATAGATTAACATAATGAAATCTCATCTGGTGATGTTGGCGTGTTCGAATCTTACAAGTTGGCGAGCTTTGCAGTTAAGCCCCAGCATATTGGCCAGATGTTTGGTCCTTGCAGTTCGATGCGCAATTGAAACTAGGAAACACAAATGCAGACCGAAACCGAATTTTATTCTACTATTTCTGCTCTTGGCACACAATAATAATATTTTTCATTACATCAAAATTACACGGTGTAATTAAATCTCTTTAATATTAAAATGTCTACGGATAAATTGGTAGTTTATTACTTATTTGACGTGCATCATTCCCGCCGCTACACGATAGTCCTAATCTAGACTCGAACCCAAGTCTAGCCTAAAACAAGGCCGGTAGTGAGCTCGCGATTCTAACCACTCGGCTATCGCGACAGCAAAACCGCCCACAATAAGGAAAGAAGAATATTTTTATAGGTATTGAATCCTTACAAACGGTTAGAATTTCTTAGATTACATAATCCATTAACTGTGCTATATATGTTGAATAACTTTCTGAAGTATATGCTTAAAGAAAAAAAGAAAGAAAACGTAATTTAATTTTTAGACAAAAAAAAAAAAAAAATGAAATTAATAACAGAATGTTTCTAAAAATGAAAGTAATTTAATTATTGGATTGTATTTAAATTTAAATAGTTTTTAAGTACACAATTCAGTGAAGAGGAATCATCTTTACATCTCTACAGTTTTAATAAAAGAAATTTCTTTACATAATAGCTTTTTTGTTCGCTTAAATGTCTGTTGCCTTTCACAATTTTTTAAATAGAGTCGATTTCTCTGCCCTTCTTATTAATGAATATGTATAATACATATACTTCTTACAAAATTAGTCACTTTTCTCGTGATGATACAATCCTTTTTGATGTTTGAAATAAACAATCCTTTTTGATGTTTGAAATAAACAATCCTTTTTGATGTTTGAAATAAACAATCCTTTTAGACGTTAGGATTCTGAGATTATTCTGACACGCAAAACTTCATAATTCTTTTATTACGTTTATTTAAATATTAATTTATTGAAACCTTTTTACGAGTATATATATTGTATATATAAAGTTATCCTAAATGGTAATAAAGTAAGATTTTGAGTGAAGTGATCAGCACAAAAATTGTTAAAAATAAATTTTAAACATGTCTTAATTGTATCGATTTTTAAGTATGCAATTATGATAATAAATAATTCCTTTGAATATTCAAAGGTTTCTAAAATTTTCTTCCCTTGCTACTTCTTTTGCACCAACAAATATTTTCACGACTTTGAATAGTAGGTAAACCAAGAATACAATTAAATTATAAGCTATCATGATAATACATTTCTTAAAAACAATTGTTTGATATATGTATATGAATGAGCCAAACAATTATTGCAACAAACTATTAATGAAACTTTCTAATTTTACCATTTAAGATAGACAAAGCGAAATATTCTTTATAATGAAAAGGGTGGTTGTACATGTTTACAGTCGCGTAAAGAATTAAATTTTGAAGCGGAAAAAAATCTTAATTTTATTGATTTAATTTTTAAATTGTACTTTATAGTATAGTGGTTTTTCAACGTTTTCCGAATTTAATAGACTTTGATTTTGCAAACGTTAGTGAGGAATATATAATTTCGTATACTCTTAACACAATATGTTTGAAGCAAGTTTGGAGACACTTCGGCCAATATTAAAAACTCGATTTTAATCATGAATCGAAATTCATTTATCTACTAAAAATATAACTCAGTTTTAAGCATATGTCACTCGATAATTCGAGTAAATTATTTTAAATATTTAATAGTTGATGAAAATTAATCAATGATAAATTGACATTAATAATTTCAATTTTAATGGCTTTTATAAACCAATTTTATTTCTCACTGTCTCGTTTCTTAAGACAGTATCGTTGAAATTTTGTTACCAGTTATTAAAGCGAAGAAAAAATATGGAAGTATTTTTTACAAATGTTCAAATAACTTTCTTTACTTACACTTGTAATATCAATTCGATATGTAAATTCCCATCAAGAACTCTGTAAAGTCTCATGGTAATCGATTGTATATAAGTTAAAATGCATTGTTTAAGTTTTCAAATTTTGTATGTAATGATGGCGCATACACTTTCTCTTACAAAACCTCAAGAAAGTCATCGCATAGGACTATATCAGGTAACCAGCGGTGGAACATCAAGTCACTGGTCCACTGAGACCAATTCAACTCCGAGATAGCTCCATGAAAGCTTCTAAAACAGCTTTCGTGAAATAGCTCAACGAAGAACGCACGAAGACCCTTTATTGTTGATAATATAAAATTTCCACAATTTTTCTTCATATTCATGCATTACTTATCATTCTGTGTGTCGTTTATTTTTGAAAATAAGGGATTTTGAAATGGGGTGATTCATTTTGGATAACCCTGTACTTTTTTCAAAACTTTAATTTCAAATTTTGAAGTAAACAATCTTGAATTATTTTTCTAAAATGGCGAGTTTAAATTCACCATCTTTTCAGAAATATTTAACAAATAACATAGTTTTAAAAGCCAAAATTCATTGTTGAAAAAGTCAACAAGTGTGATTTCTATTTAGTTAAAGAAACTAATTCTTCACCTCCCCCCGTTCAGCTGTGTGAGTGACTGTAGGGTTTTATGGCGCAAGAGCCAAAATAGGCTATGCTGCGCCAAATTCTCCCCCTTCAGCTATGATAATCTTATAAACTTGTCCTCTTTTCAGAATTGCCATTTTTCTGCGTATAATAACTAAGTTCGGTAATTAATCCTTTCTTTGTATAATGATGGAAATTTCCATCATAATATAAAGTGAACAAAAAACCGTACTAAAAACAGGTGTACTGTAAATTAGTTGTTGCTGGAAATTTTTTTTCTCGACCATTGCATAAATAAGAAACATAGCTGTCAAAAAAAAAAAAAAAAAAAATATCACAATCATTATTGCGGGTTTGAACTTGTCATTCCGCTGTTTGTTGTGGTTGGATGAAACGTGCGATTTCTTGAATATTTTTCATATCTAATCTGAGATGTTTTTGCGATAATGAGTGGATAATGATACAAAAATATATTATTATTTTTATTTTTTTTGTACTGAGTTTAACATGTTAATTTGTATGATGATGGATATTTCCATCATACTGTTTTTTAATTATTTTGTATTATATATTTATACTAGGATGTTGTAAACATTTTTCCTTCAATCTAGAGCGCGAGTTATATCACCCTGATTTATTTCACAAGAAAAAGAAAAAAAAACATACAAAGAAGGTTAAATTCCTGTTTTGTGAAAATTTCAAAGGTCTTTGCAAAACTAGAATGTTTTATTTTACTGAAATATTTAGGACTCCAAACAGAGTCGCAATTCCCACTTACAGAAACTTTGAGATGCTCGCTATATTTCGATACGATTTTAGAAAAGTCTAAGTCAAAACTATAAACTGTTAAAAACAATTGTTCTGCTAATAATAATTTGTTAAATAGTTATTAATAATAGTTTCATACACTGCACTCTTAATTTGCATAATTTCTTACTGAATGGGTGATTGAAAAAGATAAGATTCCAAAAATATAAAATTTGTAGTGGGGAGTGGAATATAGATATTATTCCCTGAACTTTATTTTTTCCCCACTTAACGGCGGAAAATCTACTGTATTGTTATTATATGAAATGAGATAATATATTTTTTTCGCTCTACGGATAGATTGCGCAAATATTGGTCAAATGTCTGTTTTACTTTGATTTACCATATTTTTGGAATCATATTCTTTATTCGATCACTCATTCAATTATAATATTACGTAATAGTTAATCGTGATAATCTCCTTGCTTATAACTGAATGCTTGTACATTTAATTCTTACCATTAAATGATGTAATTTTAATTGGTTTAATTACTATCTTATAAAAAGTGTTTAAAAGAATTGTTTTAAGTTTTTTTGCTGAATTTATTGGGATTGCAATACATTTCTGAGTAATCCTCCCCTTTCAAAAACCATCTGCGTTTATTTGAAGGTGATTCAAAGAGCATCATATTCATGGTTCATTACTTTTTAATTCAAATTTCGTTTAGGTTTTTTCCCCCGAAGAATTTTCTTTCTTTCTCCTTCTTGTTTCTTTTATCTCCTTTTTATAAAGGTTTAGGTAATTGAGACCAGTTCATTTTGGACTAAGTCCAGAATAGAGAGTTTCGAAAAATTCTTATTCATTTAGGGTTTTGACTTTTGAAAAACTTTTATTAGGTATCTATTCTTTTTAAAACACGTGATCTGATTTAAAATACTGAGCTAATGTGGAATTCTATATTTTATGTATTTATCATTCTTTACTCATACTTTTATTTTACATTAAATGAGATAAAATAGTTTTATTCCATTTGATGTACATTTTTCTTTATCATATTTCGTTATGAAATATTTCGCTCGAATAAAGTCGAAAAAGAGGAAACAAGGAAAGTAAGTTTTCTTTTACTTTTTTTACCTAGACATTTTATCATAATTTTATTTTATTTTAAATATAATGGAACAATTTATATTTTACGGAACAAATCATTACAAATACAGGTGATTCATACACATTGCCACAGAAACATTTTATTTATCCAATTGTATACAACGGAAAAAGCGTGGGCATAAAATAATCTTAAATAAATACATTCATCGTCCCATTCTTTCGTGACATGCAACTTTGTATGCTCCATCTTTTATCTTCCATTTGTTCATGGATGAAAAGTTGAGGGATGAGAGCCATCTATTGACAGAAAAATGAAAAAGTATTTTTGAAATCAGTATTGATTTTATTGGCTTTTTATAGCTGATTTGAAATACTTGAAATTTTTATTTTCCCTCAGTTCGAAATTTTAAAATTCTAGAAATTCAACATAAAGCAAGATAAAAAATTCAGTAGTTGTCCTAAAAATACAACGTTATATTGTCAACCCAGTATTTTTTAAGCTGAATTAATATGATTTAAAATAAAGCATATATTAGAAAAATAAAAAAAGAAATCGGAATTAATAAGTACTCTATCCCAAGCAAACATTATGTATTTCTTATGTAGTTGTAGACTCTGCTTATTTATAACGTATTTTAATGTTTGTTTGATTATCAATTCTTTTGAATGTGGTGCCCCAAGCAAAAAAATTTGCTGTTCGAAAATCGTACACTATATTTCCAGATGCAATATGAAAAACTCTATCTAGGGACTATTCAGTGCAATTTAATTAATTGTAATCTTTAAATTATAATGATAAAATAGAGGAGCGATAAATATCTTTCTAAAACTAATTAAAAAAATTATTTTAAAAAAAATCCAGTATTATAATAGTCAGCGAGGTCTTAAAGCTTAAATAAGCAAAATTACGAAAAATTGTAAGGTATGATTTTGATAGTTTACCAATTTAAGATGTTGAGAAAATAAATAAGCATTTTTGTAATAATTAATATTTTTGATATGCTCGATTTTGCTACTATTTGTCACATGAGATTTAATTGCAGTTATTTTAATAATCAAAATCTTTATTATTTTAAATAAGAATACTTCATCCTTCTTCAGAAAGGATTAAAATAACCGAATGTTTTATTAGCTGTGATTTGGTTCCAATTAACTTTACCCGTGGTGTACTGGCAGCAGGATTCGTAGTATTAAATAAAGATAATTTGACGAAGACGACACTTCTCCCAATATTTAATTATTAATTAATCTGTTAAAGGCTAGTGGACAGTTTTTATTTGTGAAATCCATATTTTAATTCATTATATCTTAATTGGAAATATAACATTTGTACACATAACAGTGTTAAATAATTGTTGGGAGGCAGGGGGAAGTGAATCCCATGGACTTCTAATGAATATTACAGAATCGACCCTATTCTACGTTCAATAAAATTCGTATAAAAATCGTACGCCTGCACATGTGTAATAAGGAATGAGAAACCTTGAAAAATATTGCATGTCTAAAAAATTATTCTATTTTTAGATCATTATCATTTGATATTATGTTCCTTTTTTTTTCAAAGAGCATTGCTAAAATTATAAGCTCCAGAAATTTCTTATCAGTAGTCTTAACATGCAAACACATCACGTTTTATTTTCCTTCTTCTTATCATAGGTTACATACATAATTGATACAATATGATCTACTTTTCTCTTGTAAGCAATCTACATTAAAAAATAATACATAAAATAATGATTACATTATAATAAGAATTCTCACAATAGGAATAAAATGTAACTTTATACGTAACTGAAATTCTTTTTCAATTATTTGGAAAAGAAACTTATTTTTAAAAAAATTTCCCTCTGGTGTGTATCCAATTACTCCAGTTTAATGAAAAATTCAGTTGCTGGAAGTAGAACCAACGATATATGATGATGTAATGGTACACAGTTATATAAAAAAAATTTATCGAGGGAAGTACGTAATGAAAGACAATATTTTTTTTTAAAAATAATTAAACAAAAAGTGCTTCATATTTCAAAGAAAAACAAAAATTAATTAATTCAGGGAAGCAAAAAAGTTCAAAGAATACTATATATATATATATATATGTATATATATTAGAAAATTCGCCAAACGTCTTCATTCCTTTTATCATTATCAAAGTGATCAAATTAAAGCTTAAAGCGACCACTTATTTCCTTCCTTATTGCATGAAATCAAAAAATAACTTATAATAGAAACATCATTTATAATAAAATACAGTTTGCAAAGGTAAAATGAAACCTCACATCTTGACTGAGCAAATTCATCTTAAGGTTTCTTTTGCAGATTTTATGGGCTCAAAAACAAAACACAAGGCGAGTTGCTTGAATAATTAAGCATGTAGTACATTCTTGGCAGAGCTTCCCATTTGAGGTAGTAAACGTGATGAAAATGACAAATGATGCGAATTTCATGATAACCTTTAATTTATACACAAAAAATTAAAATTGCCGTGTGCGCACGTGCGTGCAGTTTTTCATTAAGAAACTGACCAGTACAATGAACTTGACCATGGCACTCCTTTGTCGTCGCTCGATACTCGGAACTTGGAACGCAGCTACACTTCCACGTTTCTGCAAGGCCCCGTCTAGGTGGGTATTTTTATCGGAAGAATAATCAAGCAAAAAACTCTACTGTTTTATTAAGTGCGAAAAGTAGTTTCAAAATAAGATAGCGAACAAAAATATAACGCAGTTAAGACTCCCGTCTACCCGCCATTTTGAGATGTTGAACACATCGGTGAACGTTAAAAGCATAAGATAAACTTCTAAAATCTAGATTATTGGAACGAAATATAGAGTACCTGTAAGAGTAAAAATAAGGAAGATTTTTTTTCCTTTTGTGCTTTTTCTTTACATTTTCGAAACTTTTTTTTTTCACTCTGTTTTTAGAAATTCGTCCATTTGTTCTCAGATTTTTGAAAAATATTTAAAAATACTCTCTAAAATTGGAGCAGAAAAAAAATGCATTCTAGTAGAATTCTTCCTTGTTTTTTTACTACTTCAAATGTCTTTTATTTCATTCTAGTTGTCCAGATGAAACAAATCAATTAACAATTGCATACAGAGGAATATTGTCTTCACTGGGTACACAATCACCTTAAAGCTGAATTTGAGCTTCATTTTTTTTTTTCTTTTTAAGTTGATTTTGATTGCCTTATTTATCATTCTAACTTTTATTACAAAATAAAAATAAATCAATATTATCCCTTGTTAATGATTATTATAAATATGTTTGTGCAACTATAATAATTTTTTTTAATGCATGAAACAGGATGGAAGAATTTTTTAATGTTTGAAAGCCCCATTAGAATATTAATTATTCCAATAACTTTGTCTAAAATACTGTTATTTATAAAAAAAATTTAATGACTTACATCTTTACATTATCCTACAAATCTCTTTATACTATACACAATAAATAAAACTTTAAATTATTCAGCATTTATCCTTAAGATGGGACGATGCAAGTCAAATTGAAAATTAAATGCATAAATAAAACCCATTTGAGCAGTATTTTTATGATCATTCTAGCTCTTAAAGTGTAATTTTAAGGTAGATACCGTATTTTCAAATGCGAATACTTCAAATAATTGCGACAGACAAATAAAACGAGGATCGCTCAATAAGTCCTCAGAAATTCCAATAAATGGTGCTCGTAGCATTGAAAATAGTTTTTCTAGTCAGCACCAGGACTCACTAGACAGCTGTCTAAGTCTCAATTACTCGTATTCGTGATCATGACGCCTTTTTCACCTGAAAATTTCTTAGTCACAACTTTTCCGCCCGATGAGACTATCATCGCCTTTTTCTTTTTTTGGAAAAGATTCACCGGAAATAACCCAACGTTTCGATTTTTTCTTAATTTCTGGTGCATGATGATTAATCTAGGTCCCCTCGACGGTGACAACTCGACGACAAATGACGTCGGTAACTCGACGTGGCATCAATAAAATTTTAATTTGGTAGAAAATGACTACCAAATCAAAACTAAGTTATGAATCAATGTCAAATTTGTTTCGGCTTCGTTTAGCAGATAGCGGCACCCAATGGAAGCAACAATTTACCTTAATGATGCCAACTGTTTTCAAATGCAAGTTCTTTTTGAACCCCTCTCGTACAGACAATTGAGGCTACAATTACTGGTTGTCATAAAGTGCTGATTATTACAAAGAAATAACCGAGATATTTGGATGAAATTTATCCCGCATATTAATTAATTCGTATGTACATAATGTTGCAAATGACAGCTATTAATGATGATTTTTTTTTTTTTTTTGGTTTTAAGAAGCCGTGGACTGAAACAAACCGTAACTATTATTATAAAATTTTAATAAATACTAAAAATAACTGAGACAGAAAATTAATTTGTATTTATTGTTCTTAGGACTTCTTGACATATTCACTATTCAAAGTAGTACATTTCTTCAGGTTTTTTTTTTTTCTTTTTGACATTTCGCTGGCCGTCATTATAACAGATTGAACTATCTTTTTATAAGGCGGGCTATTTCATTCTACAGTATCCTAAAATCAAACAAGTAAATATAAACAGTCGTAATTTGTATTTGCATAAAGATTAAGTAATATACAGAATAAGTTTTATACAGTATCTCGATACTTTTTTTTGTTGTAATTAACACTTAACTACACCCCTTCGTAAGTCTCAGTAAAACACCCACCTCCCGTTCGGCGAGTCGAATACCTTTTA
Source organism: Nephila pilipes (assembly GCA_019974015.1). Classification (NCBI taxonomy): domain Eukaryota; kingdom Metazoa; phylum Arthropoda; class Arachnida; order Araneae; family Nephilidae; genus Nephila; species Nephila pilipes. The sequence goes on along the minus strand of BMAW01042039.1, from coordinate 466,440 downwards.
CATGCAGAAATGGCGTTTGAGCAAAATTTATTTTTATAGTAACTATTCCTAAAATCTTGAAAATATATCTTCCTATGGGTTCAAGCCACGACGATCACATGATAGATAAAATCTCGTGTTGCCCATTGAAGTCAAAACTGACATCAGTCTCATATTTGTGGCTGAACTTGTAAATTCCGTATACAATGTCAAACTTCATAATTACGTAACGATATTCCAGTATTACGATTCTCCCAAAATGTTTTCAAAATGAGAAATAATTATTTCTTTTTTACTTTTTTTTCTTTTAAAAAACAATACTTTTTTTTTGAAAAAAAATTAAATGTATTTTTACTTATAATTTACTAATATTGTTTATAAATGTGTATTTTTACAGAAAATTCCTGTAACAATCAAAAGCTGGTGAAAGAAAATGAAATGAACTGATTGGCAAAAATGCGTGATTACATTTATCGTGAGCTCTATAAGGGACAGATGTATATAAGGGCAAGCAACTTGGTGAATATATTCGTTACAAAACTAATGGATCCTTTTCTTTTATGAGCATAAACATCAAAAAAGAGGCAGTTTTTCTTACATATCAGAAAATTTTGAATACTTTCATTGACAAAAGGAACTTCATTGTTTTCACAATGCGTCTGAACTGAAGAAAACTGCTACCGATTTGCAAAGATACAATTCCCAAACATTTTTTACAAGAAGTCTTAGTAAGCGGCAAGAAAACTGCTGCTGTTTACTGGTATGACTCCCCCCTCCAAAAAAAAAAATGCCTTCATCTTGAGCACTTTACTCGTGAAGATCTAAGACAGAGGATAATCCCCAAAAGTTCTATGAAACGGTGAGTTTTTACAATTCTACCAAGTGAGGTGTTAGAAGCTCTCAATCAAATGAGTCGGTTGTACTCGACTTAATCGGGTTTTTGAAGATAACATATATATTTCTTACAATGTTCTAGTTAATGCAACAATAAATTCCTAGATTTTATTCAGAATACTTAAATCTTCACCAATTTCTTGAACATCCTTTATTTTAAACTTTATTAAGGTACTGAAATTATCATATTGTTTGACAAAGAAATTACCTGTAGGCCTTCTTAACTCTTATGAAGCCATGAGAAATACATATCGTCAAAGCTCAATTGGCTCGTTCTGCTGGAAAAAAAGTCCCTCGTGTGTTATGCTCATTTGTGGAAAATGTGAAAAATGATATAGTTATTAACAACTTATAATACAATTTAAGTATTGGAGCCTGCAATGAGAAATAAGTGTTCAATATGAATGCGGTTTTCTTCCCCCCTCTTAAATATAAAGGTATTTTTTTTATATAATGTAAAATTTGCTATAAAATATTGATGCAATTTAAGTTCGTTTATTTTAACCTTTTATAATGATATTTGCGTTGATAATCAAACATTAATTCTTCATTTCTTATTGCATTCAAAATAACCACTAGCGGCTGTTCTTGGCAGTTGAAAATATTGGTCGTTCTAGTGCTAATAGAAACATAATCTTACGTTATAATAAATAAAGACAAAATAGAGGAGTCATATTAGGTACATTAAAAATAGATTGAATCAATCTCAAACAAATCGTGTTTTAAAATATGCTACCTAATCTTGGTCCCGTTTTTCAAAGTTAGGTGATGACGGCCTTGAATAAATTGAAATTGCTTGGTATGACTAGAGATGCATATGAACTAATTTATTTTAAAATAAATCACAATATTATCATTAATCATATCAACAAATTTCATTTTAAAGCCATTCATCAAAATTCATTTTGGAAACGCTGGAAACATTTTTCACCAGTCCATTTTTCATCTGTTACTTTATTTTTTATTCATAATTTGCTTCTAAACTTTCTTTTTTCATTTACAAAATACCAGTGGACCGTATATATCTATTGGAAGTAATTGTATACGAATTACCGCATATAGGTTTGTTCCTGGGATGAAGAGGGGGTCGTTTGCTATTTTCCCATTATTTCTATAAAAAAAGGGGGGAAGGGGGTTAATTTTTGTCCGCTTCTTTTACAAATGTGTGAATAAAAGTTCTCTGTGCTCTGACTACAATATTCATAAAATGAGGATGTTTCCGCACAGTAAAAAACTGTTAACCATAGGCTGTAACATTTTGATGCAATTTGAATACAATATGCCCGTGGATATCTTAAACGTTGAGAAAAATCTTCAACTCATTGAAAACAATAGGATATTTTAAGCCTAATCTTAAAAGTAGTATAGAAGATCTAACACTGGAAAAAAAAAAGAGTAAAATGATGTGATTTATTAATAAAGGCTATATCCTCCTACGCTTTATGTGCAGTAGATTTCTTTGATAAGTTTTAATAGTTTAATTAATGATATGGATATATATATATATAACATTTTGCAGTAAAATTAGTCTACATTCAATTTTAATTGGTGATATACACAAAAAAAATTAGTATTGTACAAAACACAATGTGGTTGCACGGCGAAAATTCTGTTAACATAGGATGGTGATTAAAATAGAGTGGGATCAGTTTAAAGGTGCTAATGTATTTATGTGATATACATGTAATAAATAGTTCTAAAATTAAAATATAATTTTGAAGCTATGTATGATTTAAAGCTATACATTTAGAGTTATTATACTTAATAAATTCTCGTGTAAATTTTATTGTTTAATGTTTATTCCACTTAAAAATTCTGAAATATATTTATTTTCGTATTATTTTGAAGCTCTTAAAAAACTTTGATTTTTCCAACTTTAAACCACAGAATAATTTTACAAATGGATCAAAAAGTTAAAACCGCTTACTCATGTTAGCTCATTTCAAGAGACAAAAATGCTTTAAAGGCCAAATAAAAATAGATAAAAAATATTTTTCAAAATATATAATGAAATCATTTCGAGCTATAGACATTTTCTGTGAGGTTTTTAACATTAAATAGAATAAATAGCTTTTGTAATAAATTTTTATGGTAACATAAGATCAATTGTCACAGCATATTTCTCCATTAAAAATTGTATTTGAAAATACACATATAGCACATTCTGCATTTATATTATTGTATGGATCAAAAATGCATCATTCCTGTTCTTTTTACAAAAAGATTTCATCAACAATGGAATTTTTCTCAATCCAAAAATGTATTATACTCTATTCCGTTTATTGGATAAAAATCATAATTCCGTACCAATATTACAAGTAGATTACGCTACACAACATTAATATGGAGTTTACTAAGTAGTTATATACTGATTTTTATGCAACAAAAAATATACTCTGAATGTAAAATTATATTAATTTCTTTTGTCACATGGAATTTTTTCATAATAATGAACAATTTGTTTGCTTATTTATTTAAATACTAAACGTGATTTTGAAATGTGATATAATAGTACCAGTATCATGATTGATTTTTAAAATAAATAGCTAAATAAGGGGGGGCAGTAAATCAATAGAGAAACTTCTACTCTTAATTGTAGCATAAATCTGTAAAATAGTATTCGTATTTTTAAAATTCTATAACTGTATTAAACTTGTAAAATCCCCATTTTAGGAGTAAAATCAAAATTAATTAAAATGTTTGTATAATTCCATAATTAATGTAATTTTTTGTAATTTGATTCATATCTTTTACGACGGAAAGTCTGTATATTCTTCAAAGTATACGAGTAGAACTTTTTTGTGTGAATTAAAAGAATTTTTTTTTGTTTTGCTGTCTGAAGAAATCAGATCTAAGTGTGTTTCAGGGAAAATATATACAATATTTTTGAAAAATTAGTACTATTCATTTGATTGGTTAAAAGGAAATATACGACGCTGGTGGGCGATTTTGGCAATTTTTGGCGACTTTTAAAATAAGCCACCAAACTATTTAAAGAGTTACCAAGATGTCAACATTTTAAAAGTTACAGAAAATAATAAAAATAATGTTTAAAATCGTTATCTTTCCCAAAAAATCATTACATTCGGCACACACCTTATACATCATTTTAAGAATTTTAATAAATATTATAGTTTTATGTAAACCCTAGAAGAATAAATTTTTAGTCTAATTTTAACCCGATAAAAAGTATGGGCAATCTAATTTCAGTACAGAAGCGACTTGAAGCAGATATAGAAGGTAATTTAATTCTTCAACTTTATCGTAATCTTTTCATAAGTTCATAGGCAGTAACTTTCCCCAGTCAGAAAATCCAAAATACGCTACCACATTGATTGGATTCCAAACATAATTCCATCCCAATATTGCTGATTATTGGTGATAGTCCCCGGCACAACTACCTTTCATCAAGTTCTTTCCATCCACAGCCTGGGGCTATCAATTTAAGGAGGGAATTCCTGTCCAAGGATATTAAATCCTGTATCACAGACAACTGCCTCAGGAGCATTGAACTGACTACATATTCATTTAGTATATCGACCACTTATTCTGAGTGACTGATAGCATCATATAGAAAGAGGCATCATTTATAACAGTTTCTAATCTTAATTCGCTTCGACTTTTGTGAGCGAAAAAGAATTAACAATTTGTTACATAGTTTCAACAAAATAAATTAGCATTCTTATTTTACTTGAAGCTGTATTTGTGAAGGCATTTTTTTTTTAAAAGTTTACTTTTAAGGTACCCGTCTACCGGCCATTTTGATTTCATGAACGTAATGTTAATCCAATGGAATGTCTACTACCGTCCTGAAATCTATGATAATTTATCTATTTGAAGGCAAGAAAGTGCATCCGAAAGAGCAAAAAATAATGAAGGTTTACGTTGAATTAAATTTCCCCCAATTTTTGAAAAATATTTTAAAATATTTCTTAAAGACTGAAAAATCCACAAACAAATCATTAAAATTGCGGGTAAAAATATTTTTAAAAACCTGAGGAACAATACTATTCCGCAGAAACCTTCATTATATAGGACGGTAGTAGAAATTCCATTGTATTAACATAACGTTCAGGAAATCAAAATGGCTGGTAGACGGGGGCCATAAGTTGCAAAGGAAAGTATGAAAAGCGTTTAAATTTGTTATAGAACTTAAAAACTTTGAAGCAGTTCTTCTTCATTTTATATTAACTTATATTTGGTAATCTCTATCATGAAATGAAAGATTCATATGAAAAGAAAAAATTGTTGAAAAACACACACACACACTTTTAAAAGAAATGTAATTTTGTATTTAATGTACAAGAGTAAATCAATTTTGTATAGTTTGAAAAAGTAACTAAATTCTTTTTGTTTTGCATTCACTTTAATTTGACATGTAATGTCATTTTAATTTGCGTATGGTATCATAAAATTGAAAAATTCCAAAATGAACACACGAATCGAAAAAAATTCGTATGTATTTTATTCCTAATCAAATTTGAAACAAAACACACTTCAAGAGGAAGAAAATTAAATGATATATTTTATAAATGAGAAAAATATTTGTAGAATATTTTCTGGTTATTTAAAAACAAATTTTGAGCAAAATGATTTAATTATAAAATTAATCCTCATAATCAAATCTAATTTTCATGAAAGTTGTGTAAGACTCCCATGTCCGACCACTTTGATTTCGTGGACGAAATGTTAATCATATGGAATTTCGACATTCGTTCTCAAATCTTTACTATTTAAATGCAATCAAAAATATCCGAAAGAGCAATAAATAAATAAATAAAATAAAATTAAAAAAAATTAAGGTTTCTGCGGCATTACTTTTTTTTTCTACTTTTAAAAATACTTTTACCTCTATTTTAATGATTCGTTTGAGAGTTTTCTTCTGGTCTTTAAAAAAAAAATTAAAAATATTTTTAAAAATCGGAGAAAAAATGTAATTCACGCAGAAGCCTTCTTTATTTTTTGCTCTTTCGGATGCACTTTATTGCATTCAAATAGATCAAATAGTAAAGATTTGATAACTGTAGTCGAAATTCCTTAGGATTGACATTGCGTCTACGAAATCAAAATAGCCGGTAGACGGGCCTTAAATATCACTTCATCAAAATAACTGCAAGTAATATATCCAGAAAAAGCTACAAAATAATTTATATTTTATTTTTTCAATCGTTTTAGCTATTTTTTTTTATTATCATGGCAACACAGCCTATAAAATAGAGGGATTGCATTACTGAAATCCTGAAAATTTTTGCAATGATTTTTACCCTCAAAATATATTCATTTTTAACAATTTTGTGTTATAAAGTTCCTTTAATGTGAATATAATGCAAAAAATATAATTATTGGAATGATCGTTCGATTCAAGAAGTTTGAAACTGCTTAACCGTAATTTCAAGGCAAAAAAAATTCTACGAAAAGTATGACCTTCATATAATCTAATGATTCAAGCACTTAGGATGTTTCAAAAATACAAATATAATTATGATTTGACGTCGTCACAAATTATTTAGTGATTAATTAATTCCGAGCACATATGATGAAGAAAATGCAAACCAATGGATATTTATTATTCTTTATTTCTCAAAAAAATTCCATTTTCATTTAACTCATTTTTTTTTCTTTTCTCGATCAGATTAACACTTATTTGACAACATTGATGGATTAATTTAATAATATTTATATTCTTTTCATTTTCCTAAAGGCCGAAAAAAAATTTTTTTTTGTTAAGGCAAAAGAAAAGCGCGACTGCATTAATTACTCACGGTTTGAAATTACATTTATCAAACGATCAAATTATTCAGACGAAAAATTTTTAAACTTATTACAAACAGGATACTGTATCAACTGACACTCCTGGACAATCTATCAACTCCACCTTAATACTACTTTTAGTTGTTCAACTGTCACAGATTAACAGTATAGTTTTCTTGTAAAATATTTTTGTCGCACTCATCCGTTATGTAACGTTTCTTGCTGATAAAAGTATGACAAGTCTCCCGGTTGTCATCCAATCCCAAGATGTTATTCTTTTTTTTTCTTTTTCTTTTTTTCTTTTTGCATACCTCTTACCCAAAAATAACAAAATGATTATTCCTCCTGAATATGAAGTAGAATTTTAAACATAAAAGTAAATATGTATCAAACATCGTAGATTTATTTGTTATTATCTCGAAATATTGATGAAATTTAACTAAAAATATGGAATAGGTATAAAAATGTTTTCTATGTTTGATTAAGATCTAAATGAATAAATATTTATCGTTGTGTTTTTATTACTGTGAAATGTGTTCCAAATTTTAATATAAAACTTGGTACAGACACTGTTGTGATATTGTTGCCTATATACGATTGAGTTTTAAATAAATAAATATTCATCTGTATATATTGTTTTAATTTAATATGAAAATATGTTAAACGTTTGATCTGAGACTTACTAATTCGATCGTTTGTAATTTTAGCCAGTGAAACATCTTCTTCAAGTATGTAATATTGCAGTATATTCGTTATGTAATTGTGTTTGGAAAATTTCTCATAAATAATGGTTTATCGTTTCAATTTGTCATCTTATGAAAAGTCCAGAACAAAAATAATACTTTCATTTTTTTTTTATCTTATGTAAAAAAATGTTTCGTAAATAATTTAGATAACTTACAAAATATTTCCCAACTTGATATGTTAAGTGTTGTTTCTGTTATTTCTTAATATTCAGTATGAGAAAAATAAGCAAAATAGTTAAATTCTTCTCTCTATGGTATCTCTTTTTATAACTGATTATGATCTTGTTATGGTTTGCAAACAAGCCACATTTTTAAGGCTTTTAACTGTTATAACTGAGAATGTAATTACATTATAAATAAGTCACTTTTATAGTTAATCATACTTATTTATTTTTTGTATGATTACCATGTATTCCTTTCAGAAAAATCTCCATTTGTCATAATGAATAACGCATTATTACTTTTCAACTACTGAATTTCACCTGAGATAAATAAAATAGAAATGAAATGCTTAAAGGCATTATCTTGACTAAATAAGTGTAGCATTTTTAATTATTCAACGATATTGTAATCTTTGCATAATGTACATTTTGATGCTAATGAATTTTCATAAGGTAAAGAATAACAAATTGAATTATACTCCTTTTGACAAATTTTTGAGTAGTGTATAGAAAGTTAATGAAAAGTAAAAGGTTGGAGGATTTCAGAGAACTTTCAAAATAATAATAACAATGTCCATTTATATGATTTCTACTTCTGGTTAAACTTCTTTTAATTTGCATCAAAAGAAATTCTTACCAGTTTAGAATAAAAAGAAATTGATTTTTAGCTTTAGTTTAAAAAGCAGTAATATAGTGTTTTAAGTGGAAAAAAGGAGATAATATCCAATGCTAATAACACTATTTCAGTAGAAATAAAAATAAACAGAATTTATCGTGTATAAAAGGTAAACGTATTGTTTGTTTTCAAAATATTGCTGAATAGGATCGTTAAAAATTTATTGCAGCAAATGTCATAAATTAAAATACAATTTTTGCTTGATATTGAAGATTTGAAGGACGCATTTTTTAAATCATATTTTCTTTTTCTGTAGGTAAAAGTAATAATTTCGCTCTGTGGGATACCTATTCATAGGATTGATATCATAACTAACTAGGTATTACATAATTCTATACATCATCATCAACTACAACAAAATCGATTACATCATTTGGGGAACAACATACTCACTAGCTCCTGGATACCTTGATTAGAATTAATTTTGAGGTTAACACTAAAGCACATTATTTGTATTGCATTTATTTGTAAATTTTTATTAATGCATTTATTTGTATTATGTACAATAGAAATGAACAGTCTTTGTTTTAAAACTGGAAAAATAAACGAAATTTATAATGATTTTTAATTAGGTGAAGACATAATTTCAAAAACTTAATGACTAACTAGTTATTTGAAAAGTACGCCAAATGGAAATTGAAATTTGTGCACCTAATGGGTAATACAGAATTTCACTTTCGAACACAATACCAAACGCATGGGAGCAGCACTAACCATTTGTTCCAGCACCTGAAATGACTCCTGAACGGGCAGTATTTCTAAGACTGACGACGACTTGCAGATGTTGTCACACGTTGGCTCCACTCTCCAGTAGTGGATGGCTTAGACAGAAATTCGAACAGAAATTTATTTCACGGCATGACGCATGCTTCCATTTTAATGGTTCTTACGTTGCGAAGTAGCTGAAAAAGCACTATATCTGTTTCAATAAATGTTTCCAGGAATTATGTTTTGTGTCTTTGCACGGTCTTCGGGAAACTTACTTTCTGAACGAACCAGATATATTTCTAGATAAATCGATCAGAGGCCTTCCCTAACTAGATCTTACCAGAATCATATGAATCGGCCTGGGACAAAAGATTTTAAAACTACTATCTGTATTAGAATCTAATTTTAGATCTTTAAAGGAATATTTCAAGCTGCATACCGTATATTTCCGCAGGTAAGATGACCATCAAATAAGACGGGGTATAAATTTTCATCTTATAGTTTTTTTAGCATGCATCTATCCTATAAAATTACACTCAAACTATCACCGGCGTATGAATTTAGTTTAGAACAGTGATCATGAACCGGAACAAATTTTATATTTTTGCATCTGGTAGCACTGCCTATAGGAGCACGAACTAACATGTATCTCTAACAAGTTTCGTTGAGGTTTGTGGCATATGCTCAAACAATTTATACTATGAGGGAAACGGCGTAAAATTTATTAAGTGTGGGCTAATCATAGAATCAATGAAAAGAAGGAAATATGAAACAAGTTTCAAATTAAAAGTTATAAAACAAGCTAAAAAATCGAACAACAGTACTACAGCAAGGAATTTCAATATAGCAGAGGTAATGGTAAGAGATTGGAGAAAGAATGAAGATTCTATTAAAACATATCAATGAAAAAATTTTATATGAGGAGAGGAAGGGTTTGCTGGCCAGATTTAGAAAGTAACATTGCAGAATGGGTATAGGAATAGAAGTAGAATTGGTATGTTGTTACACAAAATATGATAAGGGCTTATGCTTTGAAGTGCGCATGAATCAATCCAGAATAAGGCAAATATTTAGAATTCTTTCTGAATTCTTTTCCTCTAAAAGCTATTTATTACTCTGAAATAGCTATCTATCTCTCATTAGTTATTTATTACTATAAAATATCCTTTTTATTCACACTCTAAATGAGGAGACTCTAATTTACCGAAAATTAATGCCGTTTTTATATGAAAGAACAAAGTTGCGATAATTCTAAAACATATTTTGTCCTAACACAAAACAAAGGCAATGTTGAAATTTTCTGAAACATAAACTGTATAAAACATAGATAATAATATGAATAGATAATGAATTACAAAATCTATGCAGTAAAGAAAACGATTACATAATCACCTTTTGAAGCTCGTGCAATATTACTCAGAAGTTGCAGTTAGAAAAATGTAAACAAAAATATGAGAGCCAAAATATAGTTCAGCAAAACATTCGAAATAATAGTAGATTGATGCAATCGTTTTATGAACAGAAAAAAAACCTAGTAATACGACAATAAATAAAAACTGCGTAGAGATTACCACAAGATCTTCACCGTAAAGTTACGAGTTTTTACTGAGTTAAAGTTTATTGCTGGAATGGAGCAAAAATAAAACTTTCCACTATCTGATACTGGAAATATGGATGAGACATCAATTTACTTCGACATGATTAACAATAGAATTGTGGAAACAAAATGCGTAAAAACTATTCAAGTTAGAAGTACAGTCCATTAAAGATCAGATTTATTGTAGTATATAGATTAACATGTATGGGAGATACAACAAAGTTAAAACTTATGGCCGTTTTCAAAAGGAATACTTCTACCAAACTAAAATTCCTGCCAAGAATTTTCACACATTTTCATGAAAAGGGGTGGAGTAACCGAAAACTGGGGATGGAAAATGTGTGGCAGAGGCGACCAAGGGCTCTACGAAATTAAAACTGTTTGTTGGAGTGGGATATATTTCGCAGTCACGTAACAAAGAACACTAAAAAGATTTTAATACACAATACTAAGATTGTTGTTATACCGTGTGGTTTAACTTCGATGCTACAACCTTAAGACATCTTTTTGAATAAACCATATAAAGATCGCATGCGTGAGCAATGAAATAACTGTATGATGAGTGGCAAAATGTCGTATACGAAAGGTGGATCTGTATGGGCTACATCACTTGATGTGCTGTGTAATTTCGTGATCAAATTATGGGGGAAAAGATGATCAAATCCTTCCAAAAATGAGGGCTTTCTTTGCTACAAATTGCACTGAGCACGGCTTGTTATAGGATTATCATGACAAAGAGGAAATCGACTCGCTAGATATAGAATGAGATCCGTATAATGAGCTTCTTAACAACGAAAGTGAGGATGTACTTGAGGAGCTTTTTGGTTTGGATAATGAATGTGAAGATTTTGCAGGATTTTAAGCAATGGTGAGGGATTTTTTATATTTTTTTTATTTATAATATTTTCACTCTAATTTTTTTTGTATCTGTCCTATAGTACGAAACCAGATTTTGGGACATTTCTTATGATTCATATATCGTTTAATCTGTGAAAATATACGGTAATTTATATCAATATTATTTTAATATTTGAAAATCTGACTTTATTGAAAATAGTTTTTAATTTCTTTTTTTTTTTTCAAATAAGAACTAAAAGATAAATTCTGCATAATTATCATTTTTATTTTAATGTACTTATGAAGAAAATGATAAAATATGACACACCTCCCTCTTATTAGTTTATCTTACAGTTTCATTTAAAATAGATGTATTTACTCATTTGTTTCGATATTGTGAAAATTTTTGTTTTATTTTTTTCAATGGATTTGAAGAAAAATCAAAACGGGTCGTTTTGGAGACTAAATTATCGGTGGAAAAGAATAAAGCTTGAACGGGACAGCCATTTATGATAATCAGTTAATGTATAGGGCAGGCTAAGAAATTAGGGCTGAGCCAAAGTTTATTACAATAACCTAAAAATAGAAATGCTAATTTCATGTAAATAATGAATTTATATCTCGATCACTCCAAAAAGTATTATATGGAATAAAGGGTTTACTGAATGTCAACTCATTTGTTCATTAAAAACCTCACAAGAAGCAGTGCAAAATCTTAAGTAGCGATGTATTAGCTTCGCGTTGCTCTCATTATTTGAAATAAAATGTCCAAATAGGACAGTGATTGATCTGGTTTCATTGACATCACCATGGACTATTGGCGACGGACTTCTTAATTTTGAAGCGCGGTCAAATGACGAGAACGACACATGACCTGTATTTCCCTCCCATAACAAACAGTGGCCAAGGTATCTTAGTAGTCATAGTCCAGGACTTGAGGCCGGCAGTTTTTGCCTAGGTTTTGAGCTCTGATCCACTAAAGACCCGCCGCATAGCCGGGGCAATGCACTTTCAATCTATTGAGATTCCAAGTCCTCCCTTTGGAGTGATGTGGAAGTTTGGAGAGGAAGGTGCTAGCTCAGGTATCATCCTTGTCACTTGACCAAGTTTCAATTTTTCGAGGTCCGCCGCTAATAGCCCTCGTGTTATTTCTCAATACGACATTAATAAGCAATCATGATAATTCCTAATAAATAAGGACCAAATAACTGAGGCTGCTTGATGGATATATTGTGCAAGATTCTAAAGTGAATGTCAGGATTTCAAACATGTTTCGCTCTTATGGTATGGGTTTATTTATTTTACAAGTGGGTATAATGATTATAAAATTTAAACAATTGTTGTAATGATTTAGATACATATTACTACAATATATTTTAATGTATAAGTACATACAACACGTAAAAATAATTCATGTATATATACATGCAACTACACACACACACACACACACACATATATATATATATATATATATATATATATATATATATATATATATATAAAACGATTTAAATTTTTTTAATTAAATAGATATGAGTCGAAGTCAAGTTCTAACACTAAATTGTTTATTCTATTTTTGTTGAGAGAGAGAAAAAGATCATAGCCTCACGGCTGTAGACACGGCTCCGCCATTTCAAGAGCGCTGAAGAGAGCAGATTGTTCATATATTTAAGAACGTATAAACTGCGCAGTATCCTTTGCATGGGTGAAGTGAAAAAGAGACCAAAAAGCTCTAAGTTTCTATTGTTTTAGGAAGAACTTAGCAGCTCAGCCTCCTCCTCAGCCGAGGCAAAAAGAGAAAGCGTTTCAATAGTGTTTTTCATGCTTTTCAATATATACAAGGAAATTTTTCTTTAGCTCACGTGGACTAGGGGCAGGGATTCTTAGGAACTTAAGCAGTAGGTAGAAAGTCTAGTAGGGATTATCTCTACTACTTCGAGGCTTGGGATTCGCTGACATTGTAGATTTTAAGTGAGCATGACTGCATAAATTGAAGTTAAAAAGGACTGGTATCAAGAAATAAGAATGAAAGCTTTACTTTTAAGTGAGAGAATGGGATAAATTTGGAAATTAAATTATTATTAAGAGGAACTATAAGAAATTAAAGTTCAATCATTACATACGCACACACACACACACTCACATACATAGAAAAACAAACGATTAAATTTTCTGAACAATTGACTGATTTACTTCAGAGATTGGCCTTTACAAAGTGAAGAAGTTAATAAGGCGTTGGCCCACCTCTGACCTGGATGCAAGCTTTCATCCGGCGTGGTATAGATAAAATTCCAGGTTGGTGTCCTGCGGAATGTCGTGCCAAACTGCCTTCAGCTGTTGTATCGTCAACCTTCAGGGTTGGTTGCAATCGTCTTCCCATAACTTCCAAAATGTGCTCTATGGGAGAAAGATCAGATAACCTAGCTGGCCAAGGAAGTGTAGAGATAGCTTGCAAACAATTCATAGCAACACTTGCTATATGCGGCCGGGCATTATCTTGTTGAAAAGTACGTCCTGGGTGTCGCAAAAAGAACACTAACACAAACCGGCCGTAGAATGTTGTCTACGTACCGCTGTACTGTCAGTGTACCAGAAATGACTAGCAAAGGGGTCCGGCTATCAAAGGAAATGGTATCCCAGACCATAACGTCATGTTGTGGGCCAGTGTAGCGTGTGATAGTGAGGGCAGGATCCCCACGCTCCCAGAACGTCTCCAGACACGCCTGCAGTTGTCGTTAGAACACAGTTGGAAACGGGACCTCTTCACTAAAGACTAGTTATACATCCCCAGTCAGTATAGTTCCAGGTTGATCGACCTCGGCACCACTGTCATCGGACATGATGGTGTACAAGCGTGAGAGATAAGCGGCGTAACCATCGGCGCGAGCGTAAATTCCGTTCTCTCAGTTGTCTATCGAGGGTCATGTTGGACACATGTGTGCAGGCCACTCGGTGGACAGTTGATAATGATGAATCCTCTGCTGTGACAACTGCTGACAATCGCTCTGTCTTCCCATTCTGTTATGGTCCTTGGTCAACTGCTGCCGTTCTGACTCTGATATCTACCGATGCTAACCAACTCTTACCAGAATCGCCGCATCTAATTATAGAGTATGTATATATATATATGTGTGTGTGTGTGTATGTGCGTGCATTTTTCAAGTTTTAAATTTACTTTCGATGACATTTTTTTCGAGAAAGGACCAATAGAATTTTAAGGATACCCTCATCCTCTTACGTTTATGCAAACGCGGCATATTTACGAATGTAAGCGAATTAATGCATAAGCCGAGATTTTTTTTAAAATTCTAGCCAAAATTCAGAATTCCTATATAATCCGAAACAGGAGGGGAGGGGGCAACTTTTAACTTTTTTTCAACTTCGTAGCGACTGAGAAGCAACCGAGTGCTATTGTTGATGGACCTCGTCATTTTGAGCCTCGAGTGACACTTCAGCACAACAGGAGGACTTGGAACTTCGACAAATTTATAGTGCATCGGCTTTTCTACACGTCGGGTTCTTAGTGCCATCAGACTCGAGCAAACGACTGAACGGAAACAAAGTCGGATAGGTCCTCTCTCAGCCTACCGCGACCATATGAAAAAAAATGAATAAGATCTTAATAGTACTTATATAGCTATTTTTTTCTTTTTCGTAAATATTGCATTCAAAACACCTAAAATGTAATTTTGAATATTAAAGTAATATTCCTCTTTCAATGTTATTTTTACACGTGTATTATTTACGGTATTCGACTACTGTTCTTAATGTACATTTTGGGATTTTTTCGATAACCGGGTGCAAATTTCGCCAACATCAGATTTTCCGTTTCAGCGACGGCTGTGCAAATAAGTAATAATATCCTCTTTCGAAAATAAAGCAATGCATATTCTTAAAAAGAAGGGCCATTTCACTTAGAGTTATATTCCTCATAAACTTAAAAAATAAAAACTTGCTGTACTTCGCAATTTTTCTCTAGCGCGCAGCTAACAGAAAAGTAATGTCATGTAAGTAATATAATTTTTTCAACATATATATATATATATATATATATATATATATATTCGATCTAGCAGATCCATATATAGACCCGTTATCTAGTTAACAAAAATTCTCAAAATTCTGGGCTAATATGCGTGAAAATATACAGTACTTTTCCATATTTTAATTTGTCAGAGCTGCATTAGAGGTAAAAAAGACTTTCACGGAACCTTTCTTGGGTACAATAAAAATTGTCCCAGATGTTGAACAAATTGTAAAATTATTTTGAAGTTACATATAAATATTTAAAATCTGTATTAAAATTTTCATAGAAATTTATTTATAGTTCATA
This sequence comes from Nephila pilipes, assembly GCA_019974015.1. Classification (NCBI taxonomy): domain Eukaryota; kingdom Metazoa; phylum Arthropoda; class Arachnida; order Araneae; family Nephilidae; genus Nephila; species Nephila pilipes. Next base: position 450,755 of record BMAW01042039.1, on the reverse strand, counting down.
TTTGTATTATTTTAATATTTTCCCTCTAAAATAAAGATCATTAAAAATAATTTTTCACTGAGATCTTCAAAATCAATCCAAATAGTTCCTTATTAGTTTCACGAGTTTTAATTACATGTAATTATTATTGTAAATAAGACACAACTGCATCATTGTGATTCTATGTAATAGTGCTATATATAGCACTATTCAATTATAATTGAATTATTACTGTACTTGGTTTTTATATAGTGAATAATCATGTTTCTTTAAACAAGGAAGACTAATCAATTGATAACTTAACATGGGTAAATAAAACTGCATGTATGTTAATTATTCTCCATATATAGTTCTCTAGTTATTTACCTGTTCCGTATTACGGTGATATCTTTCAATTTTATTAACAGTCACAATTGTAAGACCGCAGAAATCTCGGGAAACCTTTTCTACCCTTTTATAACAAAAAAGAATATCCGGAAAATTAACGATTTACATTCCAATATCATCGTTGGAAAACAGGTTTCCTGAGTGTTTGGCATTCTTTTTGATTCAAATCTCAACTTGATTCAAATCCCAACATCTTGTGAAATAATCGTACACTTTTATTCATTATGTGATTCACGTAAAATCACACGTGCAATACCAATAAAACATTTTTGGTTCAGTAACACTGATGTGTTATTTTTTATCTGTGTAGTAAAGATTAAATCGAAATGAAAATAAAGGATGATTAGTTTACATGTTTAAATCACTTACAATCGTATTTTTAGAAAACATAATTAAAAATTTTAACAAAATTTAAAGTTTTCTGAGAGGTTCCAAAATTTAAATAAAAGCACATTTTAGAATGAATCCTTTTCAGAATTTTTTTATTCAGTGTATTATAATTAACTACTGTTGTAAATAATATAATTGCTAAGATTTGTTTTTCTTTTTTTTTTCTTAAATTTCTTTTTATTTATAATAACCACACAAAATAGATAATATAAAATAATAACATATCCATTATTCATGCATATTTTTATACATAAAAATAAAAAAAAAAATATTTATGCTTAGTAATAAAAAAATACTTTATTTTAACTGTAGCGTTTACTTATAAAATTTATCCCCAAAATAGTTGAAATTCAGGAATTATTTTATTATTTCACAGATGGATGAAAATTTACATAGCTCAACGATATATTGATGAATAAATTTTTATAATAGTTATTCTGTAACTAAAAAGTTGCTGTAAAGCTTAAATTTTAAGTAATAGTGAAATTATGTAGCTTAGTAAGCAAAAATAATTGTTGGAAAATTTAAAATCGGTAGTAATTACGTAGAAAAATGTAATATTGTAAACACATATTATTCAGCTTCAAAAATTCTAATGTTAATTTTGTATGGGATTTTTATAATTCCATTAATAACACGAATTCGTTAGCATAATAAATTGCGTACTACGTATTTAACCAACCAACTATAGAATTACTCGTACGTTTATCAATCAAAAATTATGATAGTTTATCTAATATGACGTTAATCTATCTCTGACTGTCAAATTAGAATTAGTTTCGTAAAGCGTCAACTTAATGTTGAAGGATCTCACGACAAATCCCGCTATATAATCATAAGAACAAAGAATTTTTTGCGCAATACAAATTTTATTGTTGAAATGATTCATCATCTTTCATACCGCTTTTCTTAACCACAGAGATTCTTATAGATAAAAATCAAAAACATTTTAAGGTTAAAATAGCTAAAAGTAACTCTTCCTCGTGTTCTGTTAACCATTTTCAGTCAATACCTGCTGTTATAAAACCCTTTTATTTTGTTAATGGAAAGCATTTCCGTTATGGAAGCAAGGTCACTTAAAAAGTGCTGGAATTTTAGTGCATGACACCTGTCAAAGATTTCCATCTTTAAATAACCATGATAAGATGATAGATTCAGACATTTTCTTGAAGACCATCACCAAGGTAATCACTTCCTCTTTCTATTCTACGTCTGTGATACATCCGGGTATGATTTCTTTTAATTGTGTGCGCGATAGCCTAAATGGTATGTAACATAAATCGGGTTTCTTTGGAACAAAAATCTTCGATTCATCACTAGGTCACATGCTGATTATAAACATTATCAAAAACGAAAAACGTAAGCGATGAAATAGTATATGCTTGGAGAAGTCTGCGGTTTTGTTGCTTCGTGTTCAAAGTTGATCAATGAAGAAAGTATTTTACAATAGATAACATTTCACTATTAAAATATTAAAATTCAAATTCACAAGTCTGAAACCTTGACCGCGCAACAAAGCGGCTATTGAATCAAATTAAATGAATTACAATAAAAGTTCACTTCGTATGATGAGCGAAAAAAAAAAAGCTATAAAGTTTATTTTGTTTTAATGTTTCTCAAGTTTCTTTTGTTCAAATGTTTCAGATTTTTTTTATTTTACTTCTTTTATTTCAATATAATCACTGTATTCCAGCAGATATCCGTTGCATTTATAAAAAAGTTCCTTAAAAATGAATGAGAGGATATCATTAAGTTTTAATTATTATTAAGAAATAATCGAGATATCGGGATAAAATTTATTCTACATATTAATTGACTTTTTTGTGTATAATTTTATAAATTACAGCAATTAAAGTTGATTTGTTTGACTTCAGGAAGCCTTTGATTGAAGGAACCCGCAATGCTGCAAGGTTTTAAAATTACTGCTAAAGGTAATAGAGACAGAAACTTAATTTTTTGTTTATTATTTCTTAGACTTTTCTCTATGAAGTCATCATCCACAGTTAAACATTTCTCCCTGCGTTTTTCTTCACCTTTCAAAGGCCCTCATTGTAGAACTCAGCAGATTCTGTCTTCTCGATTCTGCACACAGGTTACGTCAATATACTCCATAATGAGGGTTATTTCAGTCTTCCTGAAACCAAATATATTCACATTAATAGTACATATGGATCAATTGATATGCAGAATAAATTTATCGAGATATCATTGTTATTTCTTAGTAATAATTAAAATTTTACTATACCCCAACGCGTATAATCATCAAATTCACTTTTTTAGACGTTGCGTATGTCCTCGAGACGATGTAGTTCTATGTGTATAATTACAATGTATTTTCATCTGTTTCTTAATTTTTTCACGAGCCCTTGTCACTCTCTAACTCACAACAACTGAGTAAAAATAACCATGTGACATGTATGCCACTAACCCTACAACCTTTGCTTCACTTACACATTTACAAAATGAAGTGAAGAGGTTTTCTTTTTTTTTTCCCTTTCGAATTGAAGAAAGACGAGAAAAAGCAGTAAACAAAAAGGAGAAGTATCGGTTGCTGGTGTTGTTCAATTTGGAATAGAATGTCAAATAAGCATCTGAGCATGCACTGAGCTAGGACTAAATAGTAGTTTGGGCACTGGAATTTTATAGGAGGAGCGAGATAAGATATATTTTGAAATCTATTATTTCTCCAAGTTCTAGAAAAATTTGAAACTGAACTTTGTTTATAAGAATTATTATACACTTTAATTCATTTAAAAGAACACAGGGTTGTAACACATATTAAAGTAATTTATGGCCAAAATGAAGGCACATCGGCAAACATTCTACTATACATATATCTTTTCTCTCACACTCTTTGTCATGAAGCACGCATTTTCTTAGCGGCTGGATACAATTTCTATCGGCGACTTTCAAGAGGATCTTTTCTTTGGACGAGAACATAGTTTTTCGAGGTGGTGTTTGTATGGCTCTGAAATGACGGAGGGAGATGTCCTGGAGTCCATCAGATCACGGAATGGATGGTTGTCGACAACTACCTCAAAATGATTATCGGATATCTTTGCAGCGAGCGCGGAGGATTTTCTCCTTCGCCGGCATCACCTTTTAGGTAGATTGCGGTTCCTAGTTTACCTCAGTGCGGCGGCTGTATGAAGAGCTGTAACGTCGATACAGTGACAGCGATCTGAAAGTAACGTCTTTTTGTGTCTCAGGAAGAGTATGTTACATTCTTCTTAGACATGTGTATTAAACATTCCGAAAAAGTTTTATCTTTCTTTAACGTGTACTCATAAAGATTTTTACAAATAAACCTTTTTATCAGTTTCCTCTCCTATATTATAATTTTCTCGTAGAGCGAGTTCATTAATTCCCAATAGCTGTATAATTTTCATTATCTATATAATATAATAAAAGCTTTTTTAAAATTCATTTAATTATTAACATTGACACCAAAGTATAGGTTTCTAAACAAGTCTCTCGCACCTTCTTCATTGACACCACACAAATATAAATTTCTGGTATTTGATAGAGCCTTTTCTAGACTTTGGAGAACTTGTCACACTTGGTGAGACGTTTTTTCAGCATTTGAAGTCTATCTCCGTATAACTATTGTATATTTACGCAGATAAGACGATAGCTGATTCATTAAGAAGGCCCCTAAAATCCGGGGTCGTCTTATAGGATAGATACAAAAGAAATAGATTGCAATTGAAGTAAATTATAACCATTATAAATTAAAACATATCGCATCAATATATTTAAAATTGACAAATTCATCATCTAAGACCAAATATCTCCTCAAGTATACACACACGCGCTCAATCCTCGCTTTCCTTATTGAGAAGCTTGTCACATGGGCCTTATTATGCAATTAGAGTCGATTTCCGCTTCAGCATCTCACAACAAGTCATCCTCTGTGTCATCCATAGCATAAGAGATCCCATACTTTTTGAAGAATTTGTTAGAGGTACATATGAGTTCGTGATTCGGCATGGGCTTCTGTAGGTAGTTCAAACAAATGCAAGAAAATAAACTTGTTACATTTAGAGACATATTATTTCTTAACGTCACACTTGGTTGACGTTAAGAAATAATATGTCTCTATATGACGTTGGGCTATTGGTTAAGGATTCTGGAAATTTTTAACATCAGTCGAGTGACGAGGACTACACCTGAGCTGGTACTTCAATCTTCAAACTTTCTCATCACACTAATGGGAGGACTTGGTACCTCGACACATTTAACATCCATTAACCCCGCTACACGGTGGATTAGTTAGGGTTGGGTTTATAATGGGTCAGATGACTGGAGAGACGCCCGAATACATCGAAAAAAAACTTCACATGTTTTGAAAATAAGCTTTGTGTAACGTAAATAAACGTCATAATCAAGATTAAATCAGTTTCTGACTGCCTTGGCCTTTCAAAATCAAACCATGTATATTAGTAATTAAAACTAATGAAACGTCCTCTGCTTAAACGGATAGGCCACGTAATGGAAAAATCGAAAGCTGATGACAAAGACATCAAATACTGCTACAAATTTCCCATAAATATATTCATAGCATATGAAAAATATTCAATAAGCGTATTTCGTAGATCCTTTTCAAGTGCAATTGATATGTATGGGAAAATGTTGTGTGTAACATAGAAACAAGTTCTGCATGAATCTTTCTGGGCTATGTATTATGGGGGTGCCTATTGTAATCAGATTTCAGTAACTTCCTTATGCTTAGTTAAGTCGCTGCTGCGTTTAGTCTTAGTGGTACATGCCCCAGAAAATGCTGTGTAACTAACTACAACCAAATTACATGATAATATGAATTTTTTAAAAAAAATTGAAATCGCAATAGAGAATATAGGAAAATTGGAATTAAAAAAGATTTGATGTCGGCAAATTTTTCAATACCTTGGTAACTTTTAACGTTGTCAAAATCCAAATGATTACGGCGATCCAGTCTCTAAATGAAATATATTTATAACCCTTCATATAAGTTGTTTGAGAAATATTTGTTTACATCGTTGTTGAAGAAATGCTTTTTGAGAGATTTAGCACGCATATTTTGTTTAAAATGAAAAATGAATTTCATGAATTAGAATCTTTTCAAAAGTTTTGGTATTCAAAGAAAAATTAGGGACACATGCAACAAATTTTTACATGCGGATAACAGTACTGTGGGAAAATGTAAGTTATGACTCAGCCTGGATGTTATAAACATGAATCCAAGGTCACCAATAATTATCTTCACCCACTTTCTAAGTTGCAACATCGTTACTTTCTGCTTCATGGTGATCCAGCGAATTTCAACCGCAGGCTGAAATTTATATATTGCTTCTACGAATATTTGTGTTCAGAGTATCCTCAAGGTCTACCGCAAAAGGCCGCCGGCCAAAATAAATTCAAAAATAAAGAAGCGCCGTGTTTGGGCCGTCATATCTTAGCTATTTCCGGCAGTTGAGAATTCTGTCCGAACATGTGTAAGGACTGTCAAAATGAAAATAATAATTAATTTAAAGAAGTCTTCTCGCAATGTTGCATCATTGGACAAAATTCGAACTCTTAACTTTAGTCAACACCACCTACCCGAAATATTTTTTTTGTATCGCAGTTATTTTTATTCTTATCTTAGATGCTGGAAATTCAGATTAGAAGAAACGATAGATAATTAAAGAGGAAATGCCAATGATAACAATTTTCGTCCATTACTCTTCATCCTTTTTTTCTTATCAAATCTATTTGAAGAGGATTGTACACGCTATTAAAAACGAAACAGAAAATCAGAGTTCAAGGAAATGAATGATATGAAGATAAAAATGATTTCCTGTTTGTAAAAAATTAGTAGTATTGTTTAGAATGTCAGGTAGAGAGAGAGTTGTATTTAAAGTCTTGTGTCTGTGTGTGTGAAATATATTGAAACAAAAAACTTTCGGAAGTAACTTCCAGGAGAATATTATAAATTGGTACTTTAAAGATAAGAGGATTATTCTTACATGTATTTACTCTTGTACTCAGGGGCGATCCTAGAAAAAGTGAGGTCTGATGCAAAGTTGCCGAACAGAACTTTTAAATAATAATAATACAGTTTTAAAAACAAGTTATTTCAATGGTATACATTTTTCTATTTATTACAATAAATTCATTTGGCAAGATGCTTGTGAATTCTAAATTATTGCTATTTAAATAACACTGAGATTTTTTTCTCTTTCCAACAAATTAATTCATAATAAAAAGTATTGCTTTGTACTTACAAATTACAAATTTGTATTGACTAAAATAATGTAAACTAATTCAAAATTATAATTAAACAATAAGAAAAACCAAAGTTTTAACATGTCAATTAATTTTTCCGGTTAAATGTTTCCTTTACTGAACTATTGATATCTTGAAGTACGGGGGGGAATCTTATCGCTTTTACAAACGGCTATTCTGAAGATTTTGCTCAATCGCAGAAATTGATCGAAGTTAAAATTGTGTGAAAAATTAATATCTCATTCACTATTCTCATGCACTCTCCTCTCTGATCAGTCGGATTCTTTGTGCCAAAGTTTCAACATGCAGAAATAGACTCATACAATAATTTTCAAGTGATTGTTTCCATATAAATATTACATTTTGACGTTACAGAGTTCATGGATAATTATTTCACGAACTCTCTAAGTACTTTCTTCATCTGACACTATTCTAACAGTCCAGGTTTAATGAATCTCAAGCCTCTTAAAGCACTTGAAATTCCTGATCGCTTAGCATATTCTTGTATGAGAAGATAAAGTAAACTCCGACCAGAGTTGATCGTATAATTTCTTGTGCTCACACATCTCCTGTTCACATCCTTATATAAATTATAATTTGTACATCTGTATAGTTATTGCTATTGAATATTAAGTATTTTAAATTAAATATTTCTCTTGAAGTTTTTTTTTTTTATGCTACCTTTGATTTTCCTATAACACGGTACGCTGCGTAACGCAGATTTTCTAACTTCAATTTCCTTTTAACTACTTCAAATACATAACCGTTTTATAATTGCGTTGAAACAAAACGTAATCATGCTGATAGTTTCCACTTTAGTGAACTAATAAGTAGAAGAGAGAGAATGTGTTAACGAAATATATCGCAATTGAATTTTTCTATTTTTACTAAACTATTAAAAAGTACGATTTGCTTGTCTATTTATAAAATTAAACTACGTACATTATTCCGATTGTTTTGAAACATTGAGCATTTGTCTGTCTTTGATTCTCCATTGTTCTTCTTCAAAGCATGAAGTTGTACAACAATTAATTTGAAATGCTTACTATAAAATTTACTATGCCTGCTCCCAGATAAGTTAGAATGTGCTTAGAAAAAGGTACAGAATTCTCAATGGAAGAAAAACAATGAAATTTCTGGTTACTAATTGCACTATCAGCAAAAGATTTAGTTCAAAGTACATATAAATTATTAGTAATCCACTACCAGAAAGTCGAGTATAAGATGTTGCAGTGTTTCTAATAATTTGCTCTGATATGGTAGGACCTTTCTTTCTCAAAGATAACAAACATAACTGGTATTAATTTTTTCTTGACCGGTATGCAGAGCAGTTTATTTCAGCTTATTACTGCGGCTTCTAAAGATGCTTTTTTTCGTGGCGTTTGGAAGATTTATAGCTAGCTGGAAAAGATGCATTACTATACACTGTGATAATGGTCCAAATTTTAAGTGAGCTGCTAATTCTGAATCATCTGAACTGAGCCGTACATAAAAGCATGAATCTGACATCTCTACTGAATGAAAGTTCAGCCCCCACACAACTGCTTCTTGGTTGGTAAATGGTGGGAGAGACATCTGAGAATTCTGAAAAAAAATCTCTTTAAAGGAGTATCAGAACTAGGATATCTGAAACACAAACAAATGGCAACTGTTTCCGCAGATTGGAAGGTTAATAAATTCAAAGCTTCTGTCACACTTCTGTCATTTAGGTTCTTAGATGAGGCTCTAAAACTTATCTCTCCATCAATGTTTCGTCAAAATGTTCACGAATGTAGTGACTGATATTGATTCTGCTGAAGAAATTTCTTTAACTAAAAGGCTCAAGTACAGACAAGCTTTACATAAAATTTAAAAAAAGCGTTTTCAATCAGATTATCTAGGTGTTCTAATTCAATGAAGGAACAAAAAGCACTTAACCATACTGTTGCTGATGGCTGTATTGTTCCGTAGAAAGCAGTTAATACAACGAAAATTAGTTGATCTTTTGGATGTATTACTGAAATTATCCCAAGTAAAGATGGACATATACGACTTGCTAAGAGGAAAATATTACACCATGAATTTCCTTGTTTAGTTCGAAGAACGGGTCACTTAGACACACCATTCTCTACAGGTTGTCTTAACCATATTGCATTTGGTAATTCGAATCAGAATTCTTATCAAGCTGTAAAAATATTTGTTGTACGGTGACGGGCATCGATTTAATGGAGTTGGAAGAATTGTAATTCAAGATGGACTGAACTTATAATTGGTAATTGTTTATTTTAATGAAATATTTCTTGATTTATTAAAAATTATTTCTCTATTTGTTTTTGTATTGAGTGCAAGAATTGTACAACTTTCTACATTTTTAATGAGTGAACCAGAAATTATGTTTTACTTGCCACTGAAAATCAAAAACTGTGGGAAAATGCTGGGAAAAATTCGATATATAAGGATTTATTTTATTTATATCTATGACAGAGCAATAACTAAGATTTTCAAAAGAGTTATTTAATTTAATAATTTATCGCTTGCTTTAATTTTAATAAGTGGGCAAAATATTATAGACAACTTTAATAATTTATTACGTACTTTAAAATTTTATTGTTTGCTTTAATTTTAGAACCTGAGTACTAATTTGCTTGTGTATTGCTGAATTGTTTGTTTTTATTCCTTTTGTTGTTTAATTTGACGTTGTTTTTGTAATTTATAATGTTTGTATTTTTTGAATGGTTATTAAAATATTTCAGATGAGGAAGAATAAAGATGCTAGATGATTGCTGTCCTGTTTAAGTATTTTGAACTTAAAAAGTGAAAAAACAATCTTAAGATACCTTGAAGCTAATATGAAAATTACTTTTTTTTTTGTAAATAATTTCCTTTGTAGTTATAATTTTTAAGTAAGTATCTAAATTATTTTACGAGTTTTTAATTAAAACTATGTTTTGATTTTAAGTTTGGAGATTCATTTATTGTCATCAGCTTATAAGTTTTTACTGTGGGAAGCCAAGAAATTCGGTGATTTATTTGAAAACAGGACAACATGTGTAAATAATTTCTTTGATATTTAATAGAAATTTTGGGCAAATAAATTTCAAAATCGTAATTGTCCTAAAATACAAATGTCAGCTGTTTAATATTTTAATCAATACCTTCATAAAGTTTATCAATATATTAATAAATATCACGCAAAAAAAGCTAGGCATTTATATGCTATTGAAAAAATTAGATCTCAACATAGTTTGATACTTTTAGGTATATCAACATAGTTTGATATACCTGTCGATTGATGCATTATGTAAATTTGTTTTTACAATAACTCAAGAAGTTACTGAAAATAGGGTCTAATTATTAAATTTTTTAAAACAATTGTGAGAGCGGCCGCTAATTTTGTCTTGAGATCTTCAAATTATTATTATTATTATTATTATTTTTGACCTAGCTTCTTACTTGAAAGGTTTTGCGATCAAATATGATCTTGATATTGTAATAAATTACCACAATAGCACATTCTAAAGGAGGTATTGATCTGGATCTTATTTGAACAATTATATATTTACTAAGCAATTGAATAATTATTTACCAAAATAACCTATCACTTACGTATATTTTTCGTAAGGAAGAATAAGTAGAGAATCGATAAAAACATTTTAGCACTTCTCTTTTGGATTTATATTTTGATTGCGAAGTATCATTTTATGAAAAAAAAAAAAAAAATTACAACCCTCTCGTATACTCGAGTACTTCAGCTACTAAAATATAATATAATATAAAGCAAAACGTGTTAATATTCTGTATAATAATCAGATTGTTTTAAAAATACTTATACATATATGAAACATGGAAAGTTTTAAGAGTTGCAGTGTGAGTTTCCAACTCAAGATCTTTAACACAAAATGAAAAAGACTTGACTTTAAAGTTTTATGTAGCATTAACGTTGGTGTTAAAAATAACACCGGTAAAAAAAAGGCGTTTTTTAAACATGGGTTTTCTTCCAAACTTCATATTCTTTGCGTAACATATTTTTTCATACCTTAAATTTTAAGTAACATTCATTTTCAGTAACATTCATTTGTCTTGAAGATGGGGATTTGCCGATCACACACACATTTGACGAATAACTTGGCGTAAAGTTTAATTCTTTAAATAATTAGTCTTAATCAACGAATTTTTGTTAATTATAATTAAAATATCATATTGTCATCCAAATTAATCGTGTATAGAAAATCTCAGCTCAATTGAGTGCTTTAAAATACGAGAAAAAAGTTTTTAAATGTGTGCTACAAAGTTACAATGTGAGTAGAAGAAAACCCATTAAAAACCAAAGGGATATATTCTCATCCTCAAAAATAAATAAATAAATAAAAGAGTTGCACCCGTAAGGAATCAAAGTACTTAAACTCAAATTAAGATATTGTTGAGAAACTGAAGTGTTTGTGTTTAATCCATCGCTTTGAAGTTCAGATTGCTTTTGAGAAAAGACGACTGCAATTTGAACAGTTAGACGCATTTGCGTAGGATCACATCATAGGATTACATGAAGGCGGATAGTCATCCGGTTGGATTGCGTGTCATATCGGTGTCGCAAATGTTAAACGTTTCATGCTTTTGGAGGAAATGGGTGCAAGGAATTATCGCTAAGATTAGTAAACTTAAGGAGAGCTACCCGAACTGCAAGTAGGGAACATCAAAGAATTGTTTGAAGATATCCTAATAAATATTTCCAATGTTAAAATATGCACGAGTATCTCGTTATTTTCGCTTAAATTGGTCTGAATAAAGTAAGTCTAGAGCATGGGTTGGCAAATTTGTTTCGGAAAGGACCAGATCGCAAAATTTTCAGCTCAGTGGGGGCCAGGGAGCAGACTAGAAGATATTTACATGGGCAATTCTACTCATAGAGTAACAATATAAAGATTCAATTTTTTTTTTTAATATGACATAGTATTTTTACGTAATATTTACATACGTATGAAAAAAAACCGAATAAAATAATTCTGTTTATTAATAAACGCATTAAAGATCTGACTAAATTTTGTGCTAATCCGGTGAATACAATTGCTTTTTTTTAAGATAATATTTTATTGAACTATTTGAAGTTCGAAATTAGTACTACCTAAAAGTAAAGTTGTTTGCAAAAGATCATTTGATACAAATGTGATTTTCTCTACATGATTTTCGCAAAATATCTTTTCACATTGATGTTTCCATATACAGATATACATCCCTGAGCAAAGAACTTATTTTTGACTGTATTTATTGCTCAAAATATATTTATAGATCTGAGATCAATTTCTTTAGCATATTATCATTTTACAAATAAGCTCTTTCAACTGAAGATAGACTACGATAGCCTAATGATCATTATCGCGGATTTGCGGCCAGGTTGTTTTAATCGTGTCGTGGGTTCGAGCTTTGATGCTACAAAAGACCCGCCGTGTATCGGGACTGATACGCATTAAATCTGTCGAGTCCCAGCTCATCTCTTGGCGAGGTGTGGAGATTTAAAAAGCCAACTAAGGTGTGGCCCTCGTCACTTGACCAGAGTTCGAAACTACTAGGTCCTTCGGCAGTAGACCTCGTGTTGCTTCTCACGGCAACATGAATAAGTAATCACACTCCAACTGAAGGTATGACGGGAATTTCTCCATCTCATAGCCCAATGGACTTTGAAATTTGGAAAATGTCTTTTGTTTTCGCATCAAGATTCGAAAAACTCTGCTGTAACAATTTTGTTCTGTTATGAATTTTTTTTTATCAACCTGCGGACTAGATTAAAAATAAACTATGAGCCTTAGTTTGGCTACCCTTGATCTAGCATATCAAACTCAAAGCTTAACGTGAGGGAGAAATATAATGTTTAAAACCTCACACCCTAATAATGTTTTATCCCTGAGTGTATATATATATATATATATATATATATATATATATATATATATATGTGTGTGTGTGTGTGTAATGATTTAACTTTAATTCCTATTAGTTTCTCACAATAATGATTTAATTTTCCAATTTTTCCCATTCTCTCATTTAAAAGTAAAGCGTTCATTCTTATTTCCTGATACCATTCCTTTTTAACTTTAATTCCTCTTTTAAGAGCGCAATCACGCGCTCTTATTGTAATGTCAGCTGTCTCCACGGCCCCAGACCTATAAGGATGATCCATACCAGACTTTAGGTCTGCATTTAAATTCCCTCGAAATCCCTCCATTAATACCACATGTTTTATGACGTTTATAGTGAAATTTCCCTGCTATATAACAAAAACACAGCGAAACGCCCTCTCTTACCCATCGCAAGATCAACTTTTTCCCTCGTGGAACTTCAAAATTTTCAAATACATACTCATTAACTGCTCAACAGATAGCGCCAGCTATGCTTGGCTCATCAATCAGCTCATTTCTCAAGAACTTTTCATCTCTACTCTCCAAAATTTTACCCTTTCATTCGCAAGAAATTCCTCTCTACAATGTAAATTTCCATTTTATCCAAAGGACTTAATAAATACCAGATTTGGGCTTGTGGAGCGCTCCGCGCTCCTGGCGCCCATGGAATTTCAACGTCAACACCCTCTCTTGCTTACTCTTGATTTTACACTCTTGCTCTCATAATCTGTATACAACGGCGGAGTTGTGTAATTCCCGCCGTGTGGAAATGGTCTCTCTCTCCGCTACAATAAAATAAATTATACATGAAATCGGCTTCGATTGTTTTTATAAACTGATTTAACTAGCATTATTTAAAATAAAGTCATATATATATATATATATATTCTCAGCCTTTTTTGCCTAGGAGAGGGGCGATAACTTCAAAATGATTATTTTTCAAAGTAACCCAATATATATTAAAGAAATTCTAAATCTGAAAAGCGGGAAATGACTGCTCGTGGATTCGATTGTGATTGATTATTAACGTCACACTGATAAATAACACGAGGTCAATTGATAATGGACCTCGAAATTTTGAGTCTTAGACAAGTGACAAGGACAACTCACTGAGCTAGCCTGTCCCTTCCCAATTTTCCACGCCACTATAAAGAGAGGGACTTGGGATCTCGACAGATTTAACATGCATCAGCCCTTATACAAGGCGAGTCTTAAGTGGTATCAGGGCTCGAACTCACGACTCAACGAAACGCCAACCGCAAGTCCTCGATCGTGTCCACTAAGCTACCACTGCCACTTGAAAATTCGAAAATTAAAAAAAACGGAATAACTTCCTATGAAAGTTTCAAATATTTTTAAGCATAGCTGGGAAATATTTGCTAAATTTAACTAACATTAGCTCTGAATTTATTTAAAATCTGAAATGGTGACCAATGATTATTGAATTCCTTATCAGCATCTATGAATAATTGAAAATTCTGCAAAAATTAAAAGCTATCCTACTAAAATTATTATACACCATATATTAATCTTGGGTATAAATGTATTTATTATAAACTTCATGTATTCTATAAGCGTGCTTCAGAGCAAATATATCGAATTCGAAGCTCAACGAATAATTATGTGGCTCAGTCAATGTATATCATAATTCAATTCTTAAAATTTCTAATTGTACATATTTATTGATAAGGTACCACAACAAGCACTATTGAACTATTAGCATTCATTATGAATAGACGCAACATTTCTCCCACCAATAGTCTGAATATTTTAAAGCATAATAAGAAAAATAAGTTTATGTGTTACGTTTATCATTTTGTAAAATTATTCTGTGCCTGATAAGTTTAAGTTTGAAAGAAATAAATAATTTTATTAAAATTTTTACATTGTGTTAACAATAATTCATATTTTTTTGGGTCTAGCCTTCGGTTAGTCTTGGACCCGTGTGCTGACCGGGAATGACAGAATAGTTCCACTATTGCTCATGCATGTCGTAAGAGGCGACTAAAATGAGTACCCAGCGTCTGGGGGTATAGCCGGGCACCCTGCCCCTGGGGATTATATCAAAGGACCTCAGGGACTTGCCTTCCTTGGTAAGTATGGGCCTCATGACTCCGAGGCACCCTAGTGATCTTTTTCTTTCTCATGGGGTTTACTATCTTTGGTAAACACGGGTGACGCACTCCCGGGATACCCTAGCGATTCTTCTCTATTTTCGACCCTCCTTCTTGTCAACCACTTCTTATCTTTTTTCAACTTCACGTCTAGACCACAGTTTAATCTTGTTTGGCGCAGCATAGCCATAACTGGCTCTTGCGCCAATAAACTTTACATTCACTCACTCATTCGGTTAGTCTTGATCTAAAACAGATGGTGGTAAACCTAAATGAAAAAATAGCCAACTAACAACGGTATTTCCAAGAAAAATGGGAATCGGAGTATTTTGTTATAGCATAAAATATAGCATAATCTGCTTGATAAGTAAAAATTCTATTAGTGTGCCAAAAAGTTGTATTATATAAAATGAAGAGCATGTAATCGTAATAATATAATATAAATCGTCACTATAAGTAACATAAGCATTATCATAATGCATGTTAAATCTGGTCGAAAATCTAAGTTTTCCCGTTGGTGTGATGAGAAAGTTTGGAGAGGGAGGTGCACACTCAGGTGTGGTTCTCATCACTTAACTGAAGCTCAAAATTAAGGATCCATTGCCAGTATCCCTCGTGTTGCTTCAAAGTGCGACGTTAATAAAACAATCAATAATCAAATCTGCTCTGAAGGTGAACAAAAAAATTAAAACCACCATTATAACTACAAATAGTGAGGCTTGCCTGACTTTCATTTATTAGAAAGTAGCTTGTGTTGACTAGAAATGAGTTTGACACCTTTTAGAGATGATTCAGTGTTGTCGGTGATTGACCTCGTAATTTAGAACATATACCCATTCTTTAAATTTCCACGTGGAATCTTTGAAAACCAGATCAATTAAATATGCAGCAGCTTCTTTGGGGAATCGGGATTTGAGACTCTCACAAGGCTTTCACTGGCTTCAAAATTATCGACCTTAATCGCTAGACTTTAACGGCATTCGTGCAGATTGTAAAAACCCATTACAAGCACATACATCTCATAGGTATCTATTACACCGGCAGATAATGCATAAACTTCTATAGAAGCTTTTACAGAACCTTTCGATATCTGTGGAATATACAGGGGCTACCAAAATTGAGTAAGTAAACACCTATCTTTCTTTTCTTTACTTTGAAAATACAAACATATGACAAAAGGTTTTATGTAAAGTTTTTTTAATATAGGGAATGATAAACCACTCCTTAAATAAGACATTTATCCAAAAAAGATAAGCATGAAGTTAATATAATAAAATTATTTGCATTGTCTGACTAAATAAACACGAATTGATGTCACGAAATTAAGTAAACACTTTGCAGAAAATGACCACAAACTAATAAATTAGTTACAACTATTTTACTAAAGTTTTTGAGTTTAATACTGACATTGGATTTAGATCCAAAAGTACAATCGACTTTTCATTGACTAACTTCCCAGTATGATAAATCCTCCACATACAGCCATTCTTCACCACAGTTGCAAGATACGGGATTGAAGGCCGCAAGCGGCTTAGGCACCCGCAGAAATCAACATCAACATCACAATCTAAATGTATGAGTTCCTTGTAGAAATATTAATTTTTAATCTTCAAAACGGGTTCCAGAATGGAAATTTCAGTTCAAGCTGGTTGTTAAAATGGCTGAAGAAGGAAAATCTTTTTGAAAAAAAAATTGCAAAAGTAGCTCAGCGGAGTCACGCATGTATTCAAAAAAATCATCAAAAAGAATAAGGAGTTGGGACACGCTAAAAATATTCCTGGAAGAGGACGAAATGAGATCTTGGGTGACAGAACCAAGAGAAGGATCCTACGAAAGTCACCGAAACTCCAAAAATTACTGCAACCACTTCTATGATACAAAGACCTGTTTCTGCAGAAACAATTGGATGAGTACTCAGGAAAACAGGCTTTAATGGTCGTGTAGCCAAGAGAAAATCATTCATTTCTAAACGAAAGCAGCAGAAAAGGCTTTCATTTGCTGAAAATTGTATTTCGATGTCTCCAGTCTTCTGGAATAAAGTTATATTTAGTGATAAGAGCAAATTTAATGCTTTTGGAGATGATGGGCGATGCTATGTTTGACGGAAGCCTAACAATGAGTTGCTTCCTAAACACCATTCCTACTGTAAAGTATGGAAGTGGCTCTCGTATGGGGCTGTATGTCAGCCAATGGTGGGGAAAGTTTAGTGTTTATTGATGGAATCATGAACAAAATTCAATACTTGAACATTTTGAAAAATAATTTAAGCAAAGTTCTGAAAAGTTGGGTTTAGGATCGAGTTTCATTTTTCAACACGATAATGATCTTAAGCGTACAGCTAAAATTGTCCAATTGTGACCATCGTACAACTGTAGAACGCAGTTGCACACTCCACCACAATCACCTGATCTGAATGTTAATAAAAATGTATTGTTACAGATGTGGAAAAATTTGTCCAAAAGCATCATTGAGTAAATACCATCTGTATTCGTCTTTTTATGTTTTCCTTTAAAAGTTATGCTATGTGTATACTCAATTTTGTAACTTAATATGCTGTACTTTCTGCTTAAAAATTATATAACTAATTTATTAAGTGGGTTTCATACTTGTTTCAAAGTCCAGTATATTTCTTAAAAGTGTATTTTGTCACTTAGGTATACATGAATTTTATATAAATATTCAATATTACTTTTTTATACTCTTAATGTCGAAACAGGAAGGTGTACACTCAATTTTGGGATCCACTGTATGTGTTGGAATGGTACTTAGAAAATTAAAAAGTGCTTTGAGAGTGTAAAACATCTCAAGGGGGAAAAGATACTGAAATTATTTATTCGCCTGTGGAACTATTTTTAGTAAAAATTTAATTTATAAAAACTCGAAATGTGATCTACGCTGTCACGAAGATATGAGGAAAAAAACTGAATTATGATTAATTAGGCTCGCCTGTACTAAAAATGATACAATGAATACAAATTGATGAAAAAGGACAATTAAGCGGTAACTACAAAAGTGATTAATATCTCGTATATGATGCATTACACAATACGGAGTTAAGACTTTAATGATATATGAAAGTATTGAAAGTCAACTTATCAATTTCCGAGATCAGCACGAAATCTGATCGCCGTTAATGATCATACAGCTCATTTTTCTTTTTGGTGCTATTAGTTTTGGTTATGAAAAAAATATATATGCCGCAAAGAGGAGATATTATAATTATAGAGCATTCGTTTTCTAATGTGGAAAATACTGTAGAAATTCTTAGCTTATATTTTTGGTACTGGTGTATCTATTTTTTTTTTTTTTTGGTGTATTGGTATTTTAAAATTTCCTCATTTTAAATTTCAAACATAGATGTTATAACCGTGGTAACTGAGTAGTCATGGAATCGATATCGGTGTCCAGTGATGTTTCAGTCGAGTCACGAGTTGGAATTCTGTTACCACTTAAAATCCATCGTGTAGATGTTGATGAACGGTATACCCGTGTGGTGACAGGATGTGACAGAATAGCCCCACTGTAGCTCATGCATGTCATAAGAAGTGACTAAAATTGGTACTCAGCGTCTGGGGATATAGCGGAGAAACCTGCCCCTGGGGATTATATCAGGGGCTTGCCTTCTTCTGGTAGGTACGAACATCATGACCCCGAGGCCCCCTAGTGATCTTTTCCTTTTTTATGGGGTTTACTCTCTTTGGTAAACACGGGTGAAGCAACCCCTGAATTCCTTGGCGATTCTTCTCTATTTTCGACCCTCCTTCTTCTTATCCAATTTTTATCTCTTTAAAAATATTTCACGTTTAGATCACCGTTACATCTTATTTGGCGCAGCAAGGCCACATCTGGCTCATGCACCCTTAAACTTCTTTTTCACTCACTCTCTATTTTCGAGCAATATATTTTTTTCAGTGTTTTAACATCTAGATAACAGACTTGCCTTATTATCACGTCATATGATGAACGGTAAATCTGTCGGGGCTCAAAGTCCTTACTTTGATTAGGAGTGGATGTGGAGAGTGGAGTACCAGCTCAGAAGTATTGTCCTCGTCATTTGACTACGGTTCAAAATTGCGAGACTAGCAGGCAGGAGCCATGACAGATTTTTAATTTTGGGAGCTCTAGGTTTTCGAACCAACAGATATTATACCCTTTCCCATATTTCCCTGAATGATCTCATGGATGTCGTTTCACCTCTGGCTTCACTAAAAGGATTAGAAACAACTTCTACACAATAGGACCTTCGTTTAGGTTTATTTTGGGATGCTTCGTGGTGCACTCAAATTAAAGAGTATTTTGAATTCGATTTCACTTTAAACCCAAGAATATTTTAAATTCGACTTAATACACAGCACTAGAAACTACACGAAGGCTACTAATTACTTTTTATTTTCAACGACGATCAAAATCAAGTGCAACATCTGAGCTGAAACCTCATTCTCCAAAGTTAAATTCTATACCGCGAGAGGGAACTTGAAGTTCATTTCGATTCAATGAACCCCATTCTTTCATACTACAGGTCTTAGTTGAAACAAGGATTCGAACACTCAAATCAAACATCACCGATCCTAAAATTCGCTTTTGGGTATCCACCTCATCATCCGATCTCTGTTCAAAATTTCGAAGTGTGTTGTCTGCGTTAAGTGAACTTTTAATTCGAACATAAATAGACAATCGGAAACATATTTAACAAAGTTTTTGACTAACAGCACTAGGATACTGTGGTCCTATTTTGTTTTACAAAATCACTGTATCAATTACTAGAGTATGAAAATAACACCATATAGTCACATATTACCTGTAAATATCCACGATACCTTCCAAAAGTGCTGCGAAACTATAATTAGAATTATTCGCGAAAGCAATGTGTTGTAGAGATTGGTAGTGAAGTTTACTGGCGCAAGAGCCAGATGTGGCTATACTGCACCAAACAAAGCAAATCTGTGGTCTAGACATTAAAACAATGAAAAAAGATTGGTCGACAAGAAGGGTCAAGTGAGAAAGTAAAGTTTATTGGCGCAAGAGCCAGATATGGCTATGCTTCGCCGAACAAAATTTAACTATTGTCTAGAAGGGAAGAAATTGAAGAAAAGACACAAATTGGTTGACAAGAAAGAGGGTCGAAAAATAGAGAAGGATCGCTAGGGTAACCCGGGGGCGCGTCACCGTGTTTACCTAAGACAATGTGTTGTTGTAATGGGATAAATAAACGAATTATGCATTGAAAAGAAATAAAGTATAATGTAATTGAAAATATTTCATAAGTACTTTGTTCTGATTGAATAATTTTATTTTATTAAATTAATGATCACAAATACTTCAAAACTGATAAAAACTTCAAAGATTGTTATAATAACTATAATTATAAAGATTGTTGGTTAGTTGAATTTACTTCACACAAGAAATTATGCTAGAGCTCGCATATATTGACAACGAACTTCGCTTGATCACAGTAGCTCAACTGTTGAGTAACAGACTCGTAACTGATGGATAACGGGTTTGGATCTTGCACTTTCAAAGACTGTCGTGTACTGAGATTGATGACCGTTAAATCTATCGAAGCCCTCCCGTTGGCGTAGATAATGGGGTGCTTTTTCGAATGTCATTCCCTTCATTTGAACGTGGATCAAAAGAATGAGGTTATCGCCAATAGTAATTGACGTTGCTTTTGGCTCGACGCAAATTAAAATATAATCAGTCAAAACAGTCGTTGGACTTAAAAATTTTGAATAACAGTCAAGAGACGAAACCTTAGCTGGTACTACTTTCTTAGACTTACTGTACTACATCATGGGAGACTTGAAATGCATTTCTACTTCATGTCAGTAGGATCCATCATTGTACACGAGAGGGATCGGACGCGTGCCATGGTTGCGAACTTGGGCATTGTTTCAGTTAACTCGCGTATTCGAGTTCTCATTCCGTTCAATTCCCATTCTGTAGCGAGTTAATGCATTTTAAATCTGTCGCAGCTCAAAATCCTCTTAGTGGCATGGTGTGGAAATTAGGAGAGTGATGTATTAATTAAGGAATCGGAATTATATAACTTTAATTCCATAAAGGAACATGGAGCAACGCATATATCTATTAATCATACAGCATCGCTAAAATTTTGAAATATTTTATAAGTAACCGATTTATTCTTTTAACAGTTCAATTTTGTGTAATTATGGATTTAGTTTAGTTTAAATTAACGTCGCACTAGAAGCAACACGAGGGCTATTGGCGACTGACCTCGTAATTTTGAACCATGGTCAAGTGACGAGGACGACACCTGAGCTGGCACCCCCCTCTCCTAACATCCACACCACGCCAACTGGAGGACTTTGGGCCCCGAACAGATTTAACGTGCATCAGCCCCGGCTACACGACGGGTCTTTAGCGGCCAAGGATCGAACCCGCGACTGAACGAAAACCGCCGGCCGCTAGTCCACGACCTTGACTACTAGGCTACCGCGGCCCCCTTTGGAAGCATGAGAACCAGATCCGCTAGCGAGTCCATTATTTTACAATGTAACTGCAACGGTCTCAGTAACGGTACTTTAAATATTCTTATAATAGATGAGGAAGTAGGGGTCATTTTCCTATCTTACATCCTAATTAACGTAAGAAACATTAATTCGCGTTAACCACCCATGTGGAATTACTTCCGAATTGCATATTACAATTTTTGGTGAAATTGATTTTACAACCAGCAAGTATCCAGTGTGTATGGTGTTGAAGTTTAATAGAGCAAGAGTCAGATGTGGTTATGCTTGTGCCAAACGATGTGTATCTGAGATCTAGATATTAGAAAAAATGGGGGGGGGGGGGGCGAGATAAAAATTGATTCACAAAAAGTTGGGTCGGAAATAGAGAACAATAGCCAGGGTACGCCGGAGGCACGTATCCCGGGTTTGCCAAAGACAGTAAATTCCATCGAAAAGAAAAAAAGTCTCAAGGATATCTTGGGGTCTTGAATTCCGTACGTATTTAAAGAAGATAAGCCCTTTATTGAATGTTTATTAATTTAGAAGCAACACTAGAGCTATTGTTTGGTGTACGCTATATCTGACAAGGTCCCGGATCTTCCTGTGGATGTTTGGAGAGTAAGGTGCCAACACGGGTTCCGTCCGCGACACTTGACTAAGGTTCAAAATAACCAGGTCTGTAGCCAATTGCCTCGTTTTACTTTTAAGTGCGATGTTAAAAAACGATCAATGAATCAATTAGTGACATTAGGACTCGATGAAAGCAACGCCGGCCGTGATTATGACCATTCCTCTACTAAGGTCTACATATTAAGACTTTGAGGGGCACTCAACTTTTGAATCATGGTGACTAAATTTCTTATAAATAACCATTTGATATAGATGCAAATCCAAATTCGTTTTTTTTTCTCGCCAAGATTGTCTTTTTTTGTATTGACTCATCATCTATACATGGCGACAGTCAGATTTGAAAAGCTTCATCGCCAAACAAAAATAAAATGGTGCCAACTGGGTGAATATTACATCTGTTCCTAACATTTTGAATGCATTATATATATATTTTCTAGATAATAACAGGCCACACACGCAAGTAAGGTTATTACTTCGTAAATTTTATTATTCAGTGCATTTCACCTTTTTGGCATTACTAATGAATTTGTCTGGAGTGTAAATTTTTCATTGTATTTTTAAAAATTTTTACGTTAAATTTTTCTGAAGTACAATGTGTACTTATAAATACTATCATTATGAACTATTTTTTAAAAGTATATTTATCTGGTGCTTTTGAAATAAATTTTATAATTTAATTAATTTGGCAATTTTTAAAAAAATTTAAATTTTAATATTTTGAATCATGAACAGAAAACATGAAATTAAGTTTTTTTTTTGTTTCTTTATAACATTAATCAATCTTCAAACAAACAGTATGATCTATTATGTAGCTGAAAATAATAGAATTTAATGTAATATATAAATATTAACTAAAACTTGGTAATGGATTGCTCATTTGCATTTATTCATTATATATTCCCAGATTTTTATTTCAATAGGCAATTAATCTTTTGACTGATACACTGCAAGCTTTTCTAACTAGTACATAACTCCTAATCATAGTTACATAAGATCAAATATATACTTAAATTTTTTTTTATTATCAAATTATTTTTTTAAAATAATTTTTAAGACACCCCCCTTGAATTGTACAAACAAGATTCAATTGTAAATCACTATATTTGAGAACAAGATTGAATGCATTGATCTTTATGACATATAAAATAAATGATAATTTCAGGTAATATTTCAGTTCATATTTTTTCGTCTTTCTAATTTATTTTTAAGTTTTAGAAATTTAACAACTCATTTTAAAACATTATTCAGAGTGTCTTATACAACATATATATTGCTATTGTAGTTAAATCAGCATGGATTTATGAAAATTAGTGATTGACTGCAAGAGTTTAAAGCACAAGAGCCAAATATAGCTGTACTGTGGCAAACTATGTATTTGAAATCTAAATGTTAGAGGGGGGGGGGGAATGGAAAGAAAGGTAAAAAATGGTTAACAAGAGTTGAAAGTAGAGGAGGATCACTAGAATATCTCAGCTGAATGTAAGAGAATTGAATAAATATATTTAAAGAATAAACAAACAGAAAACTTGACAGTGCACGCATTCCTTTATTGAATAAAGAGTAGTGCGTAGCTTCGCTGATCAACTACATTATAATTTATTTGCAGCAAACTTCATTTCTGCATTTTCAGTGCCATCTAAAATATATTCGTACATATTTTTTTATATATATGTATATATATATATATATAGAATTTTTAATATATATATCAACTCTAAATCATTTTCTAACTCTTAAGTACAAACAACACTCTTCCGCAACAGTAATAAATATCTATCATACACAAGTCAAAGTATTCTTCTTCACATAATACTTAGAAGAGATGCCACTTAAAGTAACCCAGAGAAATGACAATTTTTTTTTACTAGATTCATCACAATAGTATTTGATTTTTACATTTTTTCAAACTTTGCAATTTTAAAATCATAAAATTTTACTGATTCATTATTTCATTTCAACAAATATTTGAAATGGTAAACAAGTTTTATTTTACACTACAAACAGCGATATTTGTAATAAATAGTAAATAAATAAACATCATTCATTGCACTTAAATATTACACATGTCAGAACATAACACTTATCATTAGAATTATTATAAATTATAATTAAAAACAATTCAAAACTTCAATCTCATATAAACTACACAGAACATCAAGTTATTTGCCACAGACAAAAATACAGCACAATATAACAAAGTATTTATTAACATTTTTTTTCTTACTAAGTAAATAAATTAATTGCAGTTTCTCCTTCTAAACTGATATCTAAAAATAAAATAAACAAAACAGTCAAAAACAAAATAAGCATAAATAATGTAATATGTTAACAAATACGAAGGATATTAGATACAATAATATAAAAATAGGTTTCTGAGATGATTAAAATATTTTTCATTTACTCTGAGTTTTTTCAGTAGCATCTAAAATAAAATTAAAAAAATACACATTTTAATGATATAAAAACTATGAATGACATTGACCTCATTCAGTAATGTGGTACCATGCTTAGAAATTTCTTTATAATTCTGAAATAAACTACATAAATTTCTAGAAAAGGCATAATTAGTTAAGATAATAGTTGATAATCTTCGAAAAATTCTTATTAGCTGAATAAGTGTATTATAATTTTGTTATTAGTACACATAAAAAATACAATAAATTTGCGATAATTTTCCAAATTTTAAGTATGACAATCTTATTTAAATATACAGAAAAGTATAATCCTGCATAAACACTCTTTTAATATAAAAGAACACCATTAATACATAAAAAAAAAGAAAAGAAAATCTCTATCTTAGCTTGACACCACATTACTACAATCAAACAGTCTCTAAATTATAAACTGAACACTAAAAACTAAATAACTACTCCACAAGGAGTTTAGTATACCTATTGAATTCTATTTTCACAGCAAGAAATATTGCCTTAATTAAGAATACTGATTCTATGCCAAAAATACACAACATGCCCCTTAGCAATATCAATTTACAGACATATACACAAAATAGATATATTTCTAGACAGTTCTTCATGAGAATCCAGAACATTATTTGTTGCCAGAGTATTGTTGTATTCAGTACATCTGACAAATATTTATATAATTTGAAGAGTTAAGATATTTTGGTTAAAAATTTCAAAATATGAATAAATACTACTGCAACAAATAACTTTTTAATGAATTCAAAATAACCGTAGTAAACTTTACATCAAAATGTTTTTTAAAATGTAATTAAATATGCAGAATACATTTCAAATCAAAGGCAAGACTAATGATAATTATTATAATTAGATGATAATGATGAAGGATGCAAATTACTAAAGCCAGAAAAAGCATATAATGTAAGTAAAAAGAAGAAGCAAAAAGTTAATTTTTCAAAAATTTATACGAATTTCTCCATTTTCAAATGAGATCTTGAAACTAAAAATAACACATATAAAGCACTTAGATTTACAATCAATTCTGAACAGTAAAACATTAGTATAAAACTTTTGGTTAAAAATCTAAAAAATTAACACAAAGAACACCAAAAATATCACCCATTTAAATATGAAATGTGAAAATACACAAATATATAATTTATTGCCTAATACATTTTTTACATCATTTATCATACAATTCATAATTTACAATACAAATGAAAAAGCTAAAATCCAATATTGCTTAAATGCACGAAGAAAATTAAAATCAATATAAATAACAAAAAATTGTTTAATTATGTTAGATGCTATAGAGCATTTACATTATGAACAAAATAAATACAAACACAAAGAATTTAAGAATACAATACATCAAACTCTTAAACAATAACAAACATCATCATGATTAATATGCCTTTCAATATCAGGCAATACTCGATTAAATTCAAATATACTGCAATTTAAATTAGTAAAAACCTGAAAAAAATTATGCAGATATAGTCAGAAAATAATTTAAAACAAAATTTTTACCAAAAAGGACAACAAAATTAAAATGGTTATAATATTGGATTCAATATATAACATCTGATTATTATTTTTTTTATCGCTGATTGTCAAACTTTTTTATACTTAAAATCTGTAAAAATTTCCTTTTTACACATACATTGATTTGTATTTCTGAACAGTCAATGAACACTCAATACTTATTACTGAGCATTCATGAATTTATAAGATAAAAAGTTTTAATATTAGCTTGAAATATTCATTTCATTTAAGTTGCATATGAGATCATAAACATGATTTATTTCATATACAATTTCTTTGAAATAGAATATATATAAATATATTTGATTTCATGGAGATTTAAAACTTGATAAACTTTATTGATTTCATTAAAAATAGTATTTATTTTGTTTAAGAACTTAGACAATATTTCCCATTTCAATATCTTTCCTTTAAATGGAAACATATTTACAATTACAGTACTTGTTTAATCAAACTTTTATGTTCAGCATTTTTGATACCACCACTTTTACACATCTAATGCAAGCATAACTTACAACATACAAAATGAAAATTGACATTTTTTAGATTGAAAAATTGATATTTATGCAGACATATATGTAAAATAAACAAAGGTATTTTAGAAATGCAAAGTATTCTTCCCTTAAAAATATTAAGCAATAATTATCTTTTAAAACACAAATTCCTTTCATTTTCCAAATTGGAGAATTTGTACCTTTCTACATATTTCTCCTTTCTTAGGAATATGTATTAATTATTTAGCTTATAAACATATGAAAATTAAATAACTTATGTTCTTTGATATTACTTTAATTACATGCTCATTTTTCTAGTGTATCTATAAAAGGGGGGGGGGGATCAGCAGTACATTTGATAAACTGAATTTATAAATATTTTCTGATTTGTCAAATTTATTTAAATTGTTTAATGTTCTTGAATTCTAATATATTATAAACAGTAACTAACAAATTTCAATGACACACATTCAGACAGTTGACAATATATTTCATATAACAAAATATATTGCTAAGTAAGAAGCACAGCTATATTTGAAATATGTATTACTCTCAATAAATACAAAATTAATTCATTCAAAGTATATATATAAAAAAACCTATAATAAAATGAAAAATAATTGGTGATAATCACATTAGATTCCATCTCATATTACAAACACTCTAATGTAATCACTTTTATGAAAAAATACATTAAAAGTAGATTAGCCTAAATAACAATTCTTGATTTAATGATCCCCTATATATTATAATTACTATCCCAAACTCTTACTTGTTTACTATACAAATAATTTTTTATTGAGTCTAAATTCATGATGAGCTTCTAAATTAACAACCTCATTTTGTCTATCAGTGACAGATAGGTTATCCTTCTAGTTAAAAAAAAAAAAGCAACAAATTTTTAAATAAAGCAGTTTTAAAAACATTTTTATAATGTTCAGAACACTCATATAATTATATCAGCTTCAAGGACAATAAAAATATTTCACATTTAAAATTGTTTCAAAACACATTAAGTTTTAAATTAAAAGAAATTTTCTGAAAAGAACACTTGTGACAAAATAATACTCCAAACAAAAAAACATTTAGTTTAAGCTCAGTAGGAAACCTTAATTGCAGTATAGATTCCTACTAATTTCATCACAGTAGAAAAAAGAAGAAAAAAACTTGTATTTGTTAACTTTTACTTGAAAAAATGAACAAAAATTATAAGTATTTCAAAGCGCATAAATTTTTGGATGTAAAGAAACTCAAAAATAGAACAATACAAAATGCTTAAGTATTTCAAAACTTGAAATATGAGATACTTCACGAGAGATTGCACAACACAAAAATGCTAAAATAAAAATGGTTTAAATTAAGTGAACATTCATACATAAAAACAGTACTTGATATTGAGAAATTTTCAAGTATATTTCTGAGACTAACTATCCAAAAAATTTTGAAAAAAAAAAAAAAAAATTAAACTTTTAGCGAATTATTTACGAATTCCTAGAAATAATTATAAAGAATCATAAGAAAACCACAGAAATTCATGAAATATACATTACAGATGATAACTTTTCAAATATACATTGATTAAGAATATAATTACAGATTTTAAATTCTTTTACTTATTAACTACAGATATTTAGTTAGTTACCTAAGGTATTAATATGTAAATTGCCTATTTTTAAAAGTAAACAAAATATTTCTTACAATTAATAATTGATTAGTAAAACATTGTACAGTCAAAATTAAAACATGACATTAAAAAATGCATTAAATACAAATGCTACAAACTGAAATAGAATAAATGATTGTTTATTGTAATAAAAATCCATGTTTAAAAGTTAAGCACAGTTGAGTGTTCTTTTAATCAACTTTATATGTAAAAAGTTGAAAAATAATAAGATGAACAAAAACTCAATGCTTTAAAAAAAATTCATTATTTGCCAGCTGCAGCAATAGATAATTCTAATGCTACATATATGTAATACTATGCACAAATATGTACACGATATAAATATGTAAAATATTTGCATTTTATTATCATGGCAACACAGGATGCTTTGAAGAAAACAATTATATTGCAAAGTAAAAATGTACATGTAAAAAAAGCCTCATATGTGGATGGAGTATTACATCAAAAATAAATAAAGTGGTTTGTAGAGGCACAAACATATATTACAAGTATTCAACTGCTTTTAATGCAGTATACTGGACATATCTCCTTTAATAAGCTTACTTTAAAGGGATATGTAAATGCTTGAAAGTTTTATTATAAATTTCATTTGTTTATGAAATAACAGATTTAAAATTAAAAAAAGTAGCAGAAAAAAAAGTAAGCAATTTCACTGGAAATCTCTCACTTTAATACAAGCATTTTCTATTATATGTATTAATTCTGTAAATTTAATACCAGAAAATGCGTGAATTTTCCTCCCTACATGTTAGGATAAAGTTTTCATTCATGTTACATAGAAATGATCTATCTAATTTACAATTTTGTATTACTTTAAATCTTACATCTAGAGCAAATTTGAAATGTTGCATTAAACTTAATATACTAACAATTTTTGAAAATATTTAAAAAATTATATTTATTTTTTTTAAGTCTAAAAGAATTAATTTAAAATAGTTTTTAGTTTAGTGCAAATTTGAAAGGCAAGAATTATTCTATATTATCTATAAATATTTCTGAATTTATACTTAGGCACTCACAAAATTTTGATATCACTTTATGCATTCTGAACTACAGTATTTATTGCAAAATAATTTTTAAAATGTAATTAATGTAGTGAAGTTAAAAATTAATTCAATTGTCTTTTTTTTTTTTATCTAAAAGAATAAGTTGAAAACAAACTATTATTGCATAAATTATATCAACCTCTGAGGATTCAAAATTTTAATCTTATTTATTGATTTATACAAATGTTAAAAATTAGAAATAAATTTTCAGTAGAAATACATTAAATAATTCTTAAGAAAAATTCTGATGTATTTCACAATTTTGTTTATCTGAAAAACTATTTCAAATTATATAACAAAAGTTATGAAACACACAATAAATTTTAATAATCAACATATTAACAAATTATAACAATTCAAATCTTTTCAGTATTCAAAATGCATATTTCCCCCCCTTTTCCATTTAAGTTCAGTTCCTTTAGCATGTAATGGGGTTCTCATATGATTAATAAATGAAGATTGTTATACATACAAAGAATTGAAAAGTTGTTTGATAACATTATGTTGTACAACTTAAATTTAATAATTTTTGACTCATTTATGACTTCAGAAATAAGAGTGACAACAGAACAAAAATAATAATAGCCTTAATAACAAATATAAGTCACAAGAATAGTATATTAAAAGAGCAATTAAATTATTCTTAAAATATATCTGTATGCATCATTAAATTTCAGATTTAAAGATAATATTGATAAACCTATCTCAATTTTATAATCAAAGAGTCTCAATTCAATACAGTAAAATATCTTCATTCATAGTTTAATCTAATCTGGATTGTTCAAATTTAACCAATGATTCACTGATAATATTACAAATTATAAGAATTTTTTACTAGACATTTATTTTCACTTTCTATTTTTTTTTGTTATCAGCAATTTAATTAAAAGTCCTGGTTAGTTAATCTTGTTACAATAAGAAACATTCAATTTACATTCATTTTGATTAAGTCAAGATGTTTAAATTTAATTTTTTTAAAATATGTTTCCTCACTCACATTATTGTTAAAAGCAAAAATGAATTTTAATAAAGAGGGAGGGGGGGAATCAATTATTCGTCCCAAAAGTAAATAAATTAATCATTAGATACAAAATTATTACTACATATGCAACTTTCAATGAAAAAATGACAACAAAAGACTAACTTAACTGCAACTTTAAAAATAAATCCATCCAAATTCAAATTGTGAGTGCCTAACACCCTAGGAAAGTTAAATGCTCCCTGAATATTAGTCAAAGTAAGAATTCCAGCATTATACCATATCCCTTTGTTAGAATAACATTTAGTAGTAACCATTTACTATGGACTCAGTACTGCACTTGCAGAGCTGTCCCGTTTTGTAAGTCTTTTGACTGTCCTTGGAGGATGTGAAAAGTTCTCTTCTTCCATTTCTAGTGGTACAGCATCTTCTGGAGCCTCTTTAGAAGGATCAACAGTAATGTCTCCCCACCCTGTTGTGGACAATCGGTCCAATGATATTATGGAAGACACAATCTCTCCAACAGTCAATGTTGGTGGCTGTTCAATATCTTTCTTGTGCTTCCAAGATATAAGCATCCAATCCAAAAAGAATAAAAGACCAGATGCCACTTTTAGGCCAGAACAAACACCAATATATCTAGAAATAAACATTTTAAAATTCATGAATGTAAGGCATATATATTAAAAAACAATAGAAAAAGTTTTGTTGGATATCAAAATGTTCATAAAGAATTTTTGAAAAATGTAATTGTAATGTATTTTTACTTAATTCAAAAATTCAAATGAAATGTTCTAACGCTAAAAACATGAAACATTTCATTACATGCTATAATTTCAATATATTTACAACTGCTTTTTTACATTTTAAGTTACTTCTAAAAAAAAGTTACAAAACAGCAAATAAAAGCTTGACTAGTATTTATTTTGTTAATTTAAAAAAACTGTTTGTAAAATTTACTGTATAATAAATTCAAGATTAAAATACGGGGAAAGATTCAATAATAATATAAAAGGCAAAAGAGATGGGAAAGCAGTATAATATTAAGGTACATTTATTTACTAACTGATATACAAGGTTAGGCAATTATATAATGAAACTGATGCTGTAAAACTTTTTATTTTGATGTCACACATATTTACTTATTATGACCTTCAATATATGCCATATATATAACATATGCACAACAATATGTTAATTGTAACACTTATTTTTCTGGTAAAACAAAAAAAAAAAAAAAAAAGACTAATGCAAAGGAAGGATACAAATATACAGATTTGTTCACAGTAATGAGAGGCCTTACATTAGAAATAGAAGGTTTCATGCTAAACAGCTGACAGCCACTGGCATTTGGCACGTGTACTTCTGTAGCAGCATCAGTCTCGTTATATAATATAGCTATACCTTTTATATCTCAATACAGAACCAGATATTGGTTGGGTTTAGAAACTAAAGATATATTTATAGAAGGCATAAGAAATACCTAGAAACTAAAGGCATAAGTTATATTCACAACTAAAATCTAAAGGCACAAGAAAAAATAACAATTTATTGCCATCACCAAGTTAATAGTTCAATCCCATGCTGGTACCACTCATCCAGTTTGATTGCAAATAACTCATAACAACTGTTCATAATATATGCCACATTTTGGAATTGCTGTCCATGCAGTGAGCGAGTGACTGTGGGGTTTTATGGCACAAGAGCCAAAGTAGGCTATGCTGTACCAAACATTTGTTAAAATCAATTAGAATAAATTATTTTAAAAATATGAAACAAACACAACATGATAAAAGAGACAAAAAGTTAAAACTTCAAATGTAGTGTAAAAGGCCAATGTGTTTTAAAAAAGCAAATAAGATGTGGTGGGGTTTTTCCACCACCAAGTTAGATAGCTTTAAAACTGATGAGTAAAAAAAAATCCGGCGATGATGATCAAACAGTAGACAGTCAATTAAAATATGATGAATCACATAAGGGACACTTGGGAGCGCTCTTTTCAAACAAAAGATGTTTATGAGTGAATCAAGTATGTTCAATGTAAAGGTAAGTCAACCTGACATCTGATCTTCACATTGGAACAACAGGCCATTCTCCAATGATTGCTGTCCATGCCGAAAGGGTGGCAGTGACTGAAAAAGATGGTAATCAGATGGTACAATTTCTAAACTGTAGACAGGGCATGTGGTAACATTTCAACACCTTTGGGTTCTTGGAGTTTAGACTAAGTCAGTTGGGCAGTACGTGCTGAAGCATTATCCTTGCATA
The DNA here is from genome assembly GCA_019974015.1 of Nephila pilipes. NCBI lineage: Eukaryota > Metazoa > Arthropoda > Arachnida > Araneae > Nephilidae > Nephila > Nephila pilipes. The sequence goes on along the minus strand of BMAW01042039.1, from coordinate 418,233 downwards.
GTAATGTGCATTTTCTGTAGATAAGTGTAAGGTACTGGGTCTTCAGAATGCCCTGCATATGTTACAGATGCTAAATATTGAAGCCAGCATACATTGCATCAGCATAAGGAAAAACTCAAAATGCAGTATCCCTTTGAAATTCCATTAAACATACAACATGAATTTGTGAATGCGATGACATCAAATAATTGGGAATTTCTAGACAGTGCCTGTGTACCAGCTTAAGTTGGTGGTGTGTTGATGATTGATGGTGCTTTGGGAAGGGCTCAAGTTTTGTCACTAATGCACGGGTACAGATTGATGACTTGGAACAGATGTTCATTATTGAATACGAATGGCTGTCTTGCTTGTGATTTGTCTTTGAGTCTGGCATCAGTTGTTTTTAAAAGTTTAAGCCAGTTCCAAGTTGCATATTCATTTACAGTTCTAGGAGCCTCAACAATATTGATTTCTTTTGCCACTATTCTTGTGTTCAGCCCATTGCTATACAAAAAATGCAAAATAACATGAATTGCTAATTTTTTTTGTATGCCATTAGTAACGAATAATGATATAAACAAATGAGTGAACTCTTTTTGACTGCTACTGACTATCTATTGCCAACCTATTCTAGCAAAATGGTACTTTTGCACAAGAATTAGACTATGTTTGTGTTTTTCAACCATGGGACCAGAAATAAGACAAAAAAATTTGAGTATTAAGCAAAGTTATTGTTGCTAAAGGATATAAAATTTAATTTTTTTAATGATTTAAACTCCTTGAAAAAAAATTGAGTCACTATAATCTTTTAATAAAATGATATAACTACAAGAGCCTAATGTAAGTTTACTGTAGATTAATTCATCATCTATGTTGTAAATTGATGTTTTATAACATTAATATTGAAATTGTTATATGCACTAGCATCCAAATGCTTTTTCCCAAGAAGTTATCAATATCTGGTGAAAACCGCTAAATTGTTGATGCAAATTACTTAAAAATAAAATGCATACAAACATTTATAAGGTAAATAAAAGCAAAATCAACTTTTTTTTTATTTTTAAGCATAGGATTTTAGAAACATTTTACAGTTAACTGAAATGAATCATCCTTCATAAATAAAATATCTGTAGGTAAATTATTTTCTTGTATAACTTACTTAAGCCTAAAATGTTCAATATTGTACATGAGGCAAAAACCACCTGGTCTACCACAATGCGCTTTCCACAGTATGCACGTAGAATCAATTACATTTCCAAACATAATAGGCGATGGTATGTAACCTGCAAAAAAAAAAAAAAAAAAAAAGCATTTTAATAAAATATTTTTTAAATACTTTTAGATAATTTGTTCCTGCGTTATCTAAATAGTAAAATACAATTGCTTGAAAGATGTGATAATTGAATGTCAATTATCACATCTTTTACAATAAACACATTTTTTTGTCTTTCATAAGCTGCATTTCATTTTCATTTCACAAAAACAATAAATTAAAAATTTCTCAAAAGATTACTTTTGTAGCAACATGAAGTTAATTAGTCCAAAACTTTGTAACAAAGAATAACTATTGCAAAATACTAGCATTAATATATCACTTGACAACTATAATGTAATACATGCATTATTTAAAGATTTATCAAATATCCCACCCCAAATCATTAATCAATTTTATTGATTATAGAAGCCAAACAATGCACAATTTTGTACAGTAAAAATTTATAATGTTTTATAGAAATGTCCATTTTGAATTTCAATTGAAATTTTATGGACTGACAGAAAACTTCCTAGGTTTATACTAATCCATGAGTCTCAACCATCAGTCTGCACTCTAATATTGAGTACTTAAATGTTATAAATATATATCAACTTAAGCAGCAATTAAATTGGTGAAATTTCTTTGAAAATATGACTTACAAATTCATATTCCTTGCTCTATATGTTATGTATTAATCATTCCCCTCACTAGTTTATGGAAAAATTGCTTTAATGGAATTTATTTTTTGGAATCAGTATTTTAAACTTATAAACTAACCTATTTTCTCAGGAATCTGCTTGTATGAGGTGACAATTTTATTTAAAATCAATCTTCATCCTTTGAAAGGAATTGTTTGATAGTTTGGAATCAGTGGTTTCAATACATAGCAATTATATACTAAAAATTGGTTCATTATAATTAACTTTTTTCGGAACTGAATTTAATGCTACATACTTTTAATAACATTTATTTGATAAATTAATTTGTTATTTAGAAATGATAAATACTCATCCGTTGATTGGTGATCTTTATAAAGTGTTCAGCAAATATTTTGTATTGTCTCGCAAAATTTTAAACAGAATTTCAAGAAATTTGTAAATACAATCAATTTCAAGAGAGGAAAGAAAATCATGAGGAAATGACATGCCTAGTTATAAAAAACCTTTTTAGAAGATAATTAATTACAGTAATTATGTTAATTAATCTTTCAAAAGAGTTATTCAGTTTCATTTGATCAATAGATATTAATGCTAAAAAAGTTTAAACATTATGCTTATCAAATTCAAGATACATAAATAAACTTGAGTTATTTTTTAAGTCTTTCTTAAAAAAGATACATTACTAGACAAACTTCTTATTACTGCAAACTATTAAATGAAAGCCCCCCCCCTCCAATTTTTCTTCTTTAAAAAATATACTTTTTTCAACAAGATTTCAAAGTTTAAGGGGGGACATGCTAAAAAGTCTTTGAGGAACTACTCAGAATTCAAATTTAAAAAAACATCTTATAAAAATCAGTTACAGATAAAAGTATACAATAGCTGATAAATCACACATTTAAATTCTTTTATACTTCTACATTTGGAAATGTCAATAAATTCTTTATTGCTTTAAATAAAATTTAAGTTAAGGAACCTTTTCAACTGAAATCCATAATTTAACATCATTTATTGGTTTAATACTTCACATAAATAGGAGAAGAAAATTACAATCCATTTTGAGAATTTTCAGAGAAACTGTGTTGAATCAAAATAATGTTTATAAGCTCTATTTTGATGTTTCATATTTTATGTAACATAAAATGGCAACATCTAAAAAATTAAGTATAAACGAAATGGAAGTTAACTATTTAAAATACTGAGAATAAAAAGTATTTACTATTTTATATTGTGGTCACTACAATGCATTTTACTGCAACAAAACATCACTAATATAAAATACTTCTTCCTCTCTTGTTTTAAATTCCTTTTCTTTCAGTCTCTCTTCCATTTTAGCATATTCTGAACCTAAATTTTTTCAAAGTTCCATACACTCCACAGTTAATGCAATTTAACAATACAAAATATTTATGAATGCTATGTCTTCGGAAACATGAAATTTCTACTGATAAATTATTTAAAATTATGAATATCAACATTTTTAAAAACATTTTAGTCTGGACTCTTAAAAAGTATAGGTAATTACTAAAATAATAAATTTTACATTCAAAAAATTCACAATATAATGATCTATTTATTAACACTAAATTGAAAAGCAATATTAATTTTCTATTTAAAAATCCTTATGTATGGAAGAATATTAATATGTGCCTGAAGTTCTGGAATTGTTGCAAAAATAACTATGAAAGCCTGATGCATTTCTCCCTGATTCTAATGATACTTCTTCCTTACATGTATGATACAACATTAACAGGTATTGTTCATATATATATATCTGGTTTTGATTCCTTGCACACCAGATCATATTTTTCTAACTAAACTAATTTGAAGCAAATCAGAATTTAACATTCATAGATGATTTATTAAATAATACAACCATTAAAAAGTTTTTTAATATTTTCATTTCTTTTCCAAAATAAATTTTTAAAATATTTTAAATATACTAACAGCTCTCATTATATTTACATATATCTGGTTATTAATTATATCTTCACAATGCCTAAATTTTAAAAAAATATCCTTTTTGCTTCCTTAATAATAGATTGCGGAATTTTTGCAGTAGGGAAGAAAAATGTTTACCAAATAGACGGAAGATCACAAATTGCATTCCTAAGGCAAATGCTCTCTCTTCTTCATCAACAGACCTGAACAAAGGAAAGGAAATAAATAAAAGTTATAATGTGTGTAAAATAGCATATGCACAGTTTAAAAACAATATAGCTTCCAGCAACTAAAATAATTCCCCCCCCTCAAAAATGGTATTTAATCATAAATATATTTTTAAATACACACTCACCTGAGAGTAATCATTAGAAGGGGCATATGTGTTATAGAGACAACAAGGGTCATAACAAACAATAGAATCATAAAAGGGATTATAACATGACAAACAGAAGGACAAGGTCCATTAGTTGCAAGAGGAAAAGCTAACACTTCATGGGTCCTTGTAGTGTTAGCTAGTATACAGGCACAATTGGAATAACTCTGAAAAAAATAAAGAACATTTACTCCCATGAAAATTAACAGGAAAAAAAAAAAATGTTCAGCAATATTACGAACATTGATTTTGAAAAATGCAGCAGCTAATGAGCAAGGAGTTTTTCCTTTTATTTTTTCTAAAACAACTTTTAATGAATTTTTACCACTAATTATTGATATAACAACATGAAACACATCACACACAAACAAAAGAAAACTTAAACCAAGACCATTTAACCATTTTAATGCGAACTTTAGTAAAAAAAACCTTATTTTTCTTTAATTATAATAAAGTCTCCTTACAGAGTTATTTTTGTTTTAATACAATTTCAGAATGATACATTAATACAAGGGTATTCAACCTCTCACACTTTAAGAAACCCTTTGAGCTTACCATTTTCTTGAAGGAACCTCTTGATTCAAGAACAGAAAAAAAAAAAAAAAAAAAAAAAAGATATCAAAGCTTTATCCTACTCAAATTTACAAAATTATAACTGCATCTTTATTTTATCACAATGCAAACAATCTTAATAAAATAATGAGTGGAAAGGTAGCCAATAGCATTTTTTTAAAATGTATTCTATCAATAATAAATAAAAGCAAGAATATTTTAAATTATGACAAATTCATACAAAAAAATATTTTAATAACTTTCATGTGATTGTTTTTTATTGTAGAGTCTTTTAACATCTGGAATAATTATTGAAATCTGCAACCTAAGTGTCCTCTTCAGCATCCAATCTGTTTCTGTATTTTGTTTTTTGTCGCAGTGTACAAAGAAAAAGCTTTCTCACATACATAGGTTGAAACAAATAACATTAGATGTTTCACAGTTCTTTTGGGAATTTCAGGATATTCTTCTCCAATGTCAATCTAAAAATGCATAATATCAACCTGACTAAATTTTAGTTTCAACTGAGTGCTGGTCGACATCTCAATTTGAGATATATTGACTGAACCAAAGAATGGAGATAAATATGTGACCTAATGTGTCTTGATTAAGATATTTGAAGCATGTGACTATTATGAAACTTTATTCGAAGATTTTATTTCATCCATAAAACGGTTATTTATATTTATTTTTACATCAAACTGTCTTTAAGAATTTGATATTTTATAAAAATTAAAATTTTACTAAAACTTTGGCATTTTAATTCAGCAAATAGTGATCACTCGCAGAAACCCTGTCAAAGTTCTAGGGAGATCCCTAGGGTTCTGTGGAATCCAGGTTGCAGACCTCTGCATTAATGTATCAGAGCAAGAAATTCTCAAAATATATAAAGCACATTTTTGAATTTGTAAATAATCCACAACATAAGTAGTTTTAGATTAAAAAAAAAAAGCTTTAATTCATATGAATTCAATATATTGGGTGATACAGGAAGACATGCAGCTTTTCAAAACAAAGCACAGTTTTGTTGAGTTATTTTGCTACCACTGATAAGGACCTTGAATGGTGTAGATAAGAGCATTCTAGCTTTTCTGCATAAATTTTGCTTGTACTGTGACATAATTTCTATTTCAGAGCAATGCTAAGAATGGAGAAACAAAAGTTCATTCTCATCATATGCTCTTTTATTTCAATAAAGGCAAAATTACTATTCAGGCTGCTCATAAATTTATGCAGAATAAGAACAAAGTGCTGTTTCAGATGACAAAGTACAGACATTGTTTGAGAAGTTTAAGCATAGAAATTTCAGCTCCAAATATGATGCATGCTTTTGATGATCATCCTCTATAAAAGAGAAGCTGTCACTGAATCACATTAAACTGCCAAAAAGTTATCATATATACTAAATATACCTAAAAGTACAGTGCACGATCATTTGAAAAATATTAGGTACATAAACTACTATGATGCATGGGTACACAATACTTTAACACTGCAGAATATGTTAGCTCAGATTTTGACATGAGATTCTTTGCTGAAATGAAATGAAGAAGTTTCTTTTTTGAAAAAGGCTCATTAATGGCAATGAAAAATAGATATTGTACAACAATGTTACAAGGAAAAATCATGGGTAAGCCAAATGAACCTCCCCAAGTAACATCAAGAGGTCTATATCCCAAAAAAAGTAAGACATTGTGTATGATGGGACTAACAAAGGAACTATTTATAGTAAACTTCACTCCAATTTATACTACACATCCAGAAAGATGTTGTTCCTGACAGGCAGTTTTGAAAACAAAAATCGAAGAAAAGGAGGTCAGGACTGCCTAATTGTCAAGGTGTCAGCAAGACAATTGCTTGACCCCACATGATGACGAATATTAGGCAACAACTTATGGAATATTGCTGAGATGTTTTGAGTCACCTTCCATATTTGCCAGAACTGGTCCTTTGGAGTTTCACCTCTTCAGGACACTATAAAATTCTCTGAATGGCCTAGAATTAATTTCTTTGAAGACTGTTACACTTCTTCATGAATAAACCTACCGATTTTTATGTAAAAAAAAAAAAAATCCAACAGCTGAAACAACATTGCACTTATATAATTTAATAAAATTTTATGTTTTTGTATTGCTTAATTACTTACCATCAAAAAACCACATAATTTTCAGATGACCCAATATTTCCCAATTCCATTTCAAAGGGGAAATACAAGAATCTCATTATAGGAAAAAAAAATTCATTTATTGCACATATTAGATTTACCATGAATTATTGTATAAAAATAATTATACAAATCAATTTTTTTTTCTTTCCTAATACTTCTTAATTCTATTTTTCTGAAAGTATTATACTCACATTTAATTTGTGATCAACTTCAGCTTTACAACCAGCATGACAAGGCGAGAAATATGTAATCCCATTGCTCCCACAAACTGGTTCAATATCGTTTGGACTACAACGACAGCCCATATTGCAATCAGCAGTAAGATTGACTTGAAAAGGCTCAAATTCAGCATTAAGCGTGCTATATAAATACAAATTGTAATGTTTTAAACTTGAAATTAAAACTCAATTATAGCAATCATTTCAAATAAATAGCACATACTTATTAAAATATGGAAGTGTTGCACCAGCCATACGAATGTTGTCACAACCAAGGAAGTAAAGAAGAGTATACAATCCCATGCACACAATGTTAAAGAACAAAACAAATTGTATTGCACCTGAAAGAAGATAGCCATTAAAAATTTAAATAATGAAATAATAACAATTAAAAACTGGCAGAAAAATAATGGATGAACCAAATTACAAAAAGTAATAAAAAAATAATTATAAAATTATAACCATGTACAATTCAGAAATTTAACAGAAATAGTTATAAATTCATACAAAATATATATTATTTGTTTCTTTAAAAATATCATTGCTTAAAGAAACTTAGTATATTCATTTCTTATTTCAAATGAAGGAATGATATTTCTCTAATTTTAAATGCTTATCCTGTAATGACTGCAAAATAATTAGAATACATAGAAATTTACCAGCAAACTATAAATGTCGCAAAGAAGCTCAAAATATGAATTTATTTTTAAATTCGAAGCATTCATACTGATATAAAATGACAATATTTATATAATTTAGTTTGAAGTTTTAGCAGCATTAAGATGGAGCTGACATACAAGGTATGGATATTAGATAACGAGACTTACACTGCTACAGAAGAAGTATGCATGCATCAAACACCAGCAACTAACAGCTGTTTAGTGTGAAGACTTCTATTTCGAATGCAGTGTCTCTTGTTTCAGTAAACATAAATCTATATATCTACAGCCTTTGTTCAAATTAGAGTTACTTTTTGTTTTGTCGGAAAAATGAAAAAAAAAAAAAAAAAAAAAGAGCAACAAATTGCAGGGTAATTTCACATGAAACTTGGAAAAACCACTAATGAAACTTATATTGAAAGAAGTGTATAGCATTTAATGACTTTCATGTGCAAGTTCTTTGAATGGTTTAAGTGTTTTCAAGATGGCCAAGAAGACGTTGAAGATTATTTAGCTGAGGCCACCCTTCCAAGTCAAAAACGAATGACAATCTGAAAAAAATTGGTAACCTGGTTCAATCTGACCCTCAGTTTAGTATTATTGCAATTGCTGAGACTGTAGGAATTGACAAAGAATCTGTAAGGCAAAACATAACAATTTTAACATGCAAAAGGTGTGTGCTAAAATTATGCCTAAAATTCTCACATTTGAACAAGAAATTTGCAAAAACCGTTTGTACTGACACTTTAAATGCCATTGAAAATGTCCAAAACTTATTGGAAAGGATAATACCCTTATACCAATTGTGATTTTTTTTTACTTGGAAGAGCCCATCTTCACTGAGAATCAAAAAAGCTTGAATGAGCAAATCAAAATTTACAGCAATAACAATTGATTTTTTTTGACATTCATGGCACTGTGAACCTTCACTGAGCTCCTGAAGGTCAAACTATTAATCTACATTACTACCTTCATGTTCTTGCTGAACTCTATGAAAGAAAATAAAGAGAAAAAATTGGTTCAAATTGTGGAAGTACTTGTCATTCCTCATCCACTTTATTCGTCAGATCTTGCGTTATGTGACTTCTATCAGTTTTCTACAGTGAAATCTGCATTAAAAGGAACAAGATTTGAGTCAGCTGAAGCTGTGAAGGAGAAAGCAGCACATGTCCTGAAGGAGCTGACAGAAGAAGACTCCTAACACTGTTTCAAACACAAGTAGTGTTATAAGGATAGAAGAGGGGTATATATATTGAAGATAAATAAATCTGTATGAAATCAAAATATAATATTTTACAGCATCAGTTTTGTTATTTAATAGCCACATCTTGTAGTTTATGTTAATAGTTGATGTTGATGCATTTCATCTTTTCACAGAAAATGAATACTGCATGAGATAATATTACACACACAAATTAAAGAAGTTTTATCATATTCCAAAATATGAAAAAAAAAAAAAAAAAAAAATATCATTGTAAAAATTAAAAGCTCTATACTTGGAAACAATGGTTTCAAATTTTCATAGATTAGAGTGTATAGGATGTCCACAAGAACAAGAGCCTACTGATTAAGTCCTCGATAATAGCAACTGGACAAATGTAATTTAATGATCAAATATTTAAAATAATAATAATAATAAAAGCATACACATTAACAACAAAATTATAATAAAACAATACCTTTAGGTTTAAGCTGAAAACGTTTTAACAAATAACCACCCATAAAAATTCCAACACAAGCTCCTGGAATTGCAATTCCACCTGAAATTTCAAAATGCAAACATCAGAGATTGAATTAAAGTCAAAACTAAAACAATTTTGTGCTGTGTACCATCTTTTTATTTACAAAAAAAGGTGCAAATGATGATAGTTGTAAATTAAATTATTTCATGGGAATTGAAATATTTTAATTTATAACCATTTATTAATTATAAACAGCCACAAATTCAAATATGTGAAAAAATGCACTCATATACTCAATAACAATAGCACATGAAGATCGCAGAATCCATTATGTCAGTGGCATGAATGTCCTTGAACAACATCATATGATAACACTGAATTTCCTTGTACCATCACTTGATAACCAGTGACAGCATTCAGTGAAGTAATAGGAGGTGTAAATACAACAGATACTCTTTCAATTTTTTGTAACATTCATTCTTAATAGCATAACATTTGCTCCTATATCTATCAACATTAAACAAGGAATGTTGCTGAAAGAACCTTCTATATAGAATCCCTTCTTTTGGGTACTCAGAATGAAAATTTCAAATTCTTTTACAGGGGTATTTTTCAGAAAAGACAGGCTGTATTTATTTTCCTAATTTATTTCTATATTGAGCTAAATTACCTATTGGACAATCTCTTTGAATTTCCTTTCCGATAGCATGTCTAGTATGGGGTGTTTAAAAAAATGCTGAGTTTTCCAGTCTCTTTTTACATTATCAGCTTTTTCTTAACAAATATTCCAATCTATGAATTCAAGTTTCCATTGATGACTGGCATATTCTTCAAACATATCCTTTACGATTGCATGTCCAGGAAATGATATTAAGTCTCCCTGTCAGCCTTTAAGTAATTTTTGCTTTTCATCATCAAAAATTTGAGCTTCCATTGATGACTGGTTTTTAGAGTTTGTATCCTCTCTTTTTGTGGTCTGTATGTATCTGTAAATTCAGTTTACTGAAAAACCAGACTTATATTTCAATTCAAATATTAATACTGATTTTAGTTCCTTGGCATGCAATAAAAGAATTGCTTGTTGTGACTCCTTGTTACAAATTGCATCTGTGAAATACTGAACAGCCAGGCTTTTGGACACATTGACAAGGCAGAAGTTTTTCACAAGCTTTTGATTATGTGCTTTCCATCTGCAAGGTATCTATCTCCAAATCAGCATTCAAGAACTTTTACAATTGTAGGCAGATCACTTAATTTATTTGGAGAGACTGAATGAAGGACTTCTACAGCTGGTTCATGGAGAGAAGCAACAAGTTAGCTGGCCCCTAGTCAAGTCTTCATTTATTGTGATCAAAAATGATTTAAATTCATTTTTAAATGCACACCCATCGAAAGTTAATAATTTAATATTGCAACAAGAGAGTCCTAAATTTAGAAAAGGAGTGTATGAAGGATTTCCAAAGCTTTAATTTTCTTTTCAACTTCCTGGAACTTTATTCCAAAATAGTTTTCAACTCAAACATTTTGTCTACCATATTGTTTTGAACTGTTTGAAAGCTGTCTTCTATAACGGCTTTGAATTTTACTTGTTCTATTTTAATTTGTTGCTGGTTGTCATGAAACGCTTGTTTTGTCTTTTGGAATTCTACATTTTGTCAAGCTCATGACTCTTTCATCTCAATCACCAATTGTTCTTGTCAGATTTCCCACTGTTCTTGTCCTACTCACATTTCTGCCATATCTTTCTCTCTCAGTGAACAGCTTTTCAAATTCAAAATACCTCCATAAATCTGTTCACAAGCATTCAGAGGAAAATCCAATCTGACTGCTGACATCAGTTGTTGAATCGAGTTCCATCTTTTTACTTATAAAAAGGAGATGTTAATGATGACATAGGTTTCTTGGATTGAAATGATTTAATTAAAGCAGAAACAGTACACAGCCACAATTTGAAATATGTGAAGAAATATGCTTATATACTAAGTAACAATAGGGCAGAAATATGGCAGAGTTCACCTTACTGGATAACTTGACCAATTCTATGACTGACTTCAGAACAGCTGTCTACCTTTTACAGTTTGGCAAGATCAGGGACCAAATTTCCTAGAAGTTTTGTTATATCTCTAGAACTGAGCCTATTGAGAGGCCTAATTTAACCCTAATTGATAGATTAAGCCACAACTAACTTAAAGCAGAGTAAAATGGACACTAATATTTTAAACCACGTTTTATTTTCATTTAAAAGAAACACATGATCATCTAACTTGCCAGGCATTACCAGTTGATTAACTAACACAATCTGGATATAATACAAACAGGAACATCACAGGAATCTGAATCAGCTTCGTCTGTGATACAAGTATTCTATTATATACATCAGGAATCTGCATTCGACACAGTCAACTTGACAGTTAAGAATCAGCATCCAATCACAAAAAATATAACATATGATGCAACAGAAAATAATATCAAATCCAAATTCCTGATTCCTCATAGCCAGATGTGTGAGATGACATCATATTGGCAACATGTAAACCAAAATGTATTACCACTTGAGACTGATTCCATTCTGCCTGCGATATGATAACACCTATTAACTGCTATTCTGAAACATGCAATGGTGACAAATTTGGTTATCAAGTCACCAAAAAATATCATCAAGTCTGAAACTGTCACAATAATACAGTACTTTTAAAGGTAATTTTACTGTTTGCAAAACTTACTTATGTTTATTAATGTTACAGAATAAGATATGTGCACATGTATGCTCACAAAAAATATGAATTTATTAGATAAGATATTCAGATATAGTAAAGATAATTCTTAATGAAGGAAATAAGCTTACTAAAAAGTATATATAATTATTCAAATAACTTATTAAAGAATATTTAAAAAAAATTAATAGTAATGATACTAATATTATGAAAAGAAAGGAAAGCCAGTGTGTGTATCTATATATACACACATATAACTATTACTTTTATTCTAACAAAAGAAAAATGCCCCAAAACCCAAAGAAAAAAAAAGTGTACAGACACACAAAGCTCCCCAATAATATCTACATTAGTAAAACAAAATCTAAGTCAATACATATGAATCCATTAATATTTCAAGAAACTAACTAAAATATAATCTTCTTATTCCAGGATAATTAAAATATATTAAATAAAAAAAATGTTTCATTACTATAAATCTAATGTTAATGAATCAATAACTAGAAAAGTTTTTTTTTTCAATTAGGAAGAGAAAAAGATAAATGTTTGTTTTACAGTAAAACACCTTTCAAATATGATCTGAATTAAACACAAGATAAAATAGTATGAGCTTGATTCTATCATATTGATAATGTAAATTATATTACAAAATTATATCAATACCAGTAAAAATGCTTGCTTGCGATTTTCCAATGCTGAATTGCGTTTCTAAATATTTAGGAAGGAAGACAAGGAAACCATTCACAATGGACAGTTCCATACATGAACCAAGACAGGTCACAACATAGATAGGATTGCTTAAAAGACGCCACATGGAAGCTGGAATATCTGTAATTGTAAAAAAAAAAAAAAAAAAAAAAAAAAAAGTTCATAAAAAGATGTGCACAATATTACAGTTATATCTAGAAGGTCAAACAAGCTAAAACTATTTTATTTCTTTCTAAAAAAGAGAAAAATATTCCAACATTATCAATTAATTACTTAAAAAAGATAGGTAATGTTAAAAGACCATCCATTTAAAGAATGTTACCAAGAAGTAAAATACAACTTAAATAAGACATATAGTAATAGATTTTCCATATCATAAGTAAATGTAAACAAAGAGAAATTTTATGCATGTACATGCATGTATAATTTTTCTTCAATTTCAGTAATTGACAATAATTCAAGACATGATTTGCATAATAAAATATCAGAAATAATAAATTAATATAATTAACAATACCTATAACAGACAAATAATAGCATAAAAATCTAATTCCTTCAGTTGTATGGTATTTACTTTACAAATTAGTTTTTGAATCTCAGTACTTTACAAATTAGAAATGAATATTAAATAAGGAGATTTGTAGGGTAATTATCAGCACAGTTTTCTAAAAAAAAATGTTCATTTTGAAAGATACATTATTTAGATAAATATATAAATATGAACATATATAATATACAAAATAAAAATATAAAAAATAAGCAAAATGTTTTTAAAAATTTAATTTACAATTGCTCTAATGTTTTTGAAGCTATACAAATCTAATCTTTTTCAAGATAATATTTTCTTTCAAATTCTTTACAATTAATTAGTCAAAACTCAAGCTTTAAAATCACACTTCGTTAAATACAATTTAAACAATTTTAACCTTTACATTTCCAAACAGCTAAGATTGAGTTTCTAATACGTTTTAAATTTATTGATTTATTGCTGGAAAAATAATGCTATTTAAAATTATTTGATGAAATTAAGTTGGTTTTTAAAAACTACACTTAGTATCACAAGCATAAAAATAATACAAACAGAAAAACACTAGACTTAACCTTTAATATCTTTGCCATACTCTTTTGACTTTTCCTTGACATTATGCCCAGTATTTGATTCAGAATATGTAACCATTTCTTGGCCATTTTGTCTTTCTAAAGTATTACTCTCACTTTTCAGGCGTCTGGTACTATAATATTCTCCTTTCTGTTCCCAGCGTAATCGCTGTTTTTCCCTCAGTAAGACTTTAGGAAAAGCAAAATATGGAATGGATACCTAAATTAAGTAAAATTATAATTTTCTTAAAAATATCACCAGAAACAAGAGTAAAGTCTGTATAAGACACATTAAAATTAAACTAAAGATACATCAATACATCCAGAGTATGATACATTTTAAATAAGAATTCAATTTCCTTTTCTTTGAAATTAAAATTACATTAAAGCATTTTTGCAAATATTAGTTAAATAAATGAAACTATTATTAACTTTGCATTATATTGTATTTTAACTTCAATTATAATTAAATTTTATTGCATTCAACTCCAATAAAAAAATAGCAAATAGTCATAAATAACATCCATTTTATTCATAAGACATTTATTTCGATTTCCGTAAATAACAAAATTATTTTAATTTATTATGAATTCACCACTATTATGTATGACCTTCTCCCATCTTCATGACAGCTTATCAATTTCTTCATTATAAAGTATGGTTACTTTGGACTGAAAAATATTTTCTACAACTTGACTGACTAGCTCTTCAGATTAAAGGTTTTTTTTCCATTCAAAAATTTTTGTAAGAAACAGAAAAGAAGGTAGTCTGTTTGGGCAATTTCTGGAAAGTAAGGTTGGTGTGGAAAAAACAGATAGTCCAAGCTTAATAATTTTTTCTCGAGATACTAAAGTAACCATTTTTTTTTTTGTGATTGACAAGTACAGGATGCTTTTCGTGGAATTTCTTTTTCTCTTGGCGGCTGCTGAACATATGTATATGCACTAATCATTAAATTTGGCTTCAACAACTCATGATGAATTATACCTTGAAAATCCTACCACATACAACAAAATCTTTTTTTCATGGATGTTTGCTTTTGTATCTGGTAGGGTGGTTGATCCTTATCAAGCAACTGTCTTTTGCAGACATTAAAGTCATAGGCAACCCATTTTTCTTTACCTGTCTTAATCCTGGTAAAAGAAAGGCTTGATTTTTATCCATGACAGCAGATTTGTGATGACTGATGTGATCTGTTTACTGAGATTGTGAGATACCTATACTCCTAACTTGCCGACTTTCCCTAATTTTTCCAGGTGGCAGAAAAACTAGTAAACTGTGATGTAATCTTTTGTGATATCTTTTGTTGACTTATATGGATTTTCCTTTCATAATGCCTTTAAAAGGTTGTCATTGGGATCAGATGGACATCCCACTTTTGGTTCATCTTTCAAGGTTGCATCTGCAAAACGGAATTTGGCAAACCATTTTCTGACCACCTAATTGGCTATTAGTCCTTAGCCATATACACTGCATATTTTTTCAGCTATTGCTTTAGCATTACAACAATATATGTTTTTAGCTGTTGCCTTAGCACTATTCAAACTCTCAAAGCATTATGATGAATAGACATTTTTCCACACACTATTTCAGGGTTAAGAACAACAGTTTAATACAATGTATACCACTCAAAACTATTGTCAAAAGACTAACTGAATCCTTATCTGTTTAGTGAAAGCAAAAGCTTGTTTATTCTAGTTATTCATAATGGACAGTTACAAACAACAGATTTTACCTAGCTGCTTAGGAAATTATTTATGATTCAATTTAAAATATACCATACATCTTAAGATTTACCAAATTACACTGCAAGTCATGAAATTTCTCATTTTTAACATATTTCAACTTTCAAAAAATAATGATATATTTTTTTGTTTCAAAATTACTTTTTTATTAACAAGAGAAAATATTTTTAATTTGATAAAACATGAAGCAATTAACAATTAGGATTCTATCAGAAGATAATTATAATCAGAATCACTCAACTGAAACTGTACATATCATGAATTTGGAAAAATTTACTATTATTAAATTCAACTTTCACTTCAAAAAGAAAATAAAAAATTTACTAGGGAAAATTAATAAAAACATTTTTTTAAATTTTGTTTTCTTTTTAGAAGAGATGATTAAAATCTTTTGTAAAAGTTGAAAAGGCAAATCTTTTTGCTAATTAGAAAGTAGTAATAGCATACCACAAGAAATGTATTGTGTAACAATGCAAGTATTAGAACAAAAAATATTTAGATAATTATTTATTAAGCTTTACAAATCCATAAATTATTTGCTCCTTTCACAAAAAAGATATTGTGAAACTTGGTCATTTTTTAGTTATGTTCTATACTTGGATTTAAAATAGTACATTCATTACGTTATTATATTTAAATGAAATGAAAAAGTGGCAATGTATTTTTAGAAATAAAATTATTCCTAAAAGGTATAAAAATGTACAAGATCTACAAAATAAAATTTTTCATAAAATGGATATAAAGCTTAAATAATCCCTTTATGTATATATATATAAAAAAGCTGAAAAGAGCAAAAACTATAGTAAAAATACTGATAAAATTTACAAAGGATAAAACTTTAAATAAAAATTAATTTTGATTCAAGTTGATGGGCTTTTATTATAGCATACAATCATCCAAAAAAGTGCAGTTTTTTTTAAAATGTTACATCTAAATTAATTGCTAAATTTAACACTGAAGAGAAGGAGGGGGGCGGATTTTGGAAAATACCTTTAAAAACATGGTTTATTGTATCATACATATCCAATCAATAAACATATATGTGTGTGAATGTGATGGAAAACCATCAACTATTATTTAAAAAAAAAAGTTTTAATTGGAAAAGAAATTTTAATTGAATTTTAATCATTTCAATAATTTTTTTGTCTATCATTTTATCAGTGATTTTATTTCACTGAATAATAAGGAAACAAAGACAATAAACTATTTGAATATTTAATTTCCTTGATTGATAGATATTTTAATTAACAGTCATTTTTTGAGTATTAAAAAAAGTATATTATGAGCAATTTTGATGATAAACCTAATGATGGTATGTAAGTAAATGGTAAAAAAAATTATCCTTACCAATAATAACAAAATACCACAAATGACAAATCCTGCCCACCAAGCTCCAATCCATCTTGGATGACCAGGATATAAGTTTTCAGGCACAGTATTATACAAAAAGTAATTTTCGTGATACGACAGTAAATAGCCTCCAAGAAGGAAGCCACACACAAGACCAAATGCCACCATACTGTACATACAGCCTACAGAATAAAAGAATCTATGAAGAACCAAAGCAATTATAATTGACTGCATAATGCAAAAATATCAAATAAACACATTCAAAACATCTTTCAATAACAGTGTTCTATGCAATTTGTTTTTCCTTTATAAAGAATAATATAAATATTGATTACCAATGTACATGGAAGAGCTTTCTTTCTTGACATGGTCATCGATATAAGTGGTTCCCAATGTAAATATGGGAGTCCCTCCACTGCCTATTAAAATTTGAGCTATCATGAAAATAAAAATATATAAAGTATTGGAAGATCTTCCTTCATTGCACACAGTGGGATCATTCTCGTGAGATGGAGGATTGATAAAGTGCCTGAAAGGTACATAAAAAAGTTTCATAATACATAAATGTTTCATATATATTACTTTTTAATCATATTTTATCTTTCACCATAAAATAAATGTTGTAATCTCTTAAATAGCCAATTACATTTTATAGCTAAAACAAAATTATTAAAAGCATAATAATTTTCATTTCCACAAAATACTTAACTTGGTTATTCCATAATTATTCTTATTCCAAGTAAATGTATTAGAAATAAATGTATTTTTTAAAAAATTGAACCAGTCTTTAAAAATATTATGTACAAACTTAAATGATACAAGTCCCACCCCCTCCTATCCACACTAGTTTAAGAAATATTATTGAAAGAATTTGTAACTTTCATAGAAAACTAGTTGCTACAAAAAAATATCACAGAATTTCAACAAATTAAGTATAGATATGTTAGAATTATAGAAAAATTTTAAGAAATGCAAATGCATTACAATTTACAGTAAAAATATCATTTACATTAATCTTAATACAGATTTTGTTGAATTTAATGCCAACAAAGACAAGTTGCATTTACCCTGAATGCGCCGGCTGAGAAGACTGGACGGTGGCTGTTGGTAGCTGACATGTATTCTCATCCATAGGATGAGTGAGATTCTTTACAGACACTGTGGTAAAGTGTTGTTCCAGAAAATAAGGAATACAAAAAACAAGTGATCCAATTCCCATTACAATAATACCTATAAAAAAGAATTATGAATACTGCATGTCCTTATTTTTTTAATATAAATTAAAGGAATATATTTAAATTTTTTTACAGTTTTATATTAAAATATTTATATTTTGTCAATTTAGATTTATGTACAAATAACATTAGATAATATTACTTATTCTAAAAAAGAAATTTTTTTTAGCACTAAACGTTTTTGGTGCTTTCTGAATTACCTGAGTGAATGAGCAACAATGAAGTTTCATGGTGCAAAAGCCAGATATGGCTATGATGCACCAAACATGGTGTAACTGATATCTTGATGTTTGAAAAAATGGAGAAAACATAAAACAATGACAAGGAAGAGGGGGAAAACAAATAAGGATTGCTAGAGTACGCAGGGGACACATCACCACTGTTTACCAAAGACAGTAAATTGCTTGGAAAAGAAAAAAATATCTCTGGGGTTTCTCAGGGTCATTATTTCCATACTTACTGAAAAAAGGAAAGCTCTGAGGGCACTAATTACCTAAGCCCACATGGAAACAAACCAATTAACTGATAAATTCAAAATTGATACAAAACTTTATCTTTACAGCTCATGGGGTACAGTTTTGTTTATAAATAATGAAGAGAATTTTATTAGAAACAAAAAAATTGCACAGGAATTACAACTTCATAGGATGCAAATTATTATAATCTATAAAAAAAGGCACATCTATTAAAAAATCTATTTTCTTTTTCATTAACCAATACATTTAACATTATGATTCCTTTTGTCAAAAAAAAAAAAAAAAAAATCAAGGGGAAAGATGGTTAAATAAATACATGTGTAATCAATCAAGCAGGTAAGATATGCATATAAGTAGATTAACCATCATTACTTGTACCCTTGAAAATATACCTAAAACATGGTAATGCTACTAAATGCTGAAGCTGAAAGTACAGTACTTTTACTTAATCCTTTGGGACAGAGGCCCATGGAAAGAATTGCTTCACAGGACCGAAATTAGCAAGCACTGACTGATAAATCAATGTTTAATATACTATAAATTTTGTGAAAAGTATGCATTACATAATGCATAAAAAAAAAAAAAAACACTTTATATAAAAATGAAACTATTTTTAAATAAGTGAAAAAAGATATAATACTTTCAATCATAATAAAAAAATTCACACTAAAATACTTGATATTTGATAGTAAAAAAAATTATAAGTTTATTTTATTACAATATAAAGTACCAAAATTAATACCGGTTAACTGATGCAAAAATAAAAATAAATATTTACATTTAACATTATAAAATACTTCAAGAATATTTTAATAATTAATATTTCAAAACTGCATGAAAAATCTCAAGGCAAAGATCAATGCAGAGACTGACATTACTCAATTTACATTCACAGTGTCTCATCTTTTATCTCTCTTCGAGTAAACTACACCTCTTTTAAGTCTATCATCTTTTTCAGCACACAATTTCAGAAAATGACAAGTACTAGGTCTCAATGGATTTGTATTTGGAGATTTTGTAATTACTTTAATATATTTTATTTCTAAATTCTTAACTATGACTTGATGAATGAGTGATGGTGATATCTGATGATGTAAAAACCATAAATGGCTATCCTGTGCCAAGCAAGATATAACTGCAACGTAGATGTTTGAAAAATAGGAAAAAACAGATCAAATTTATGAGGCAAAAGAATTGAAAATAGAGAAGGATCACTAGGAAATCCTGGGAGTGCATTAACTAAGACAGTAAATCCCATGGAGAAAAAAAAATCACTAGGGTTTCTGAGGTTGTGATATCCATCCATATCTAACAAAAGTAAACTCCTTAAGGGCCATGATTTCCTGAATTAAGTGCATTTTAAATTCTTAAAGTAAAATAGTCTTAGTTTAGTTTATATTAATATCGCACTAGAAGCAACACGAGGGCTATTAGCGATGGATCTCGTAATTTTGAACCACGGTCAAGTGACGAGGATGACACCTGAGCTAGCACCCTTCTCTCCTAACATCCACACCACGCCAACGGGAGGACTTTGGGCCCCGAACAGATTTAACAAGCATCAGCCCTGGTTACACGGCGGGTCTTTGGTGGCCAAGGATTGAACCCACGACTGAACGAAAACCGCCAATTGCGAGTCCACGACCTTGACCACTAGGCTACCGCGGCCCAAGTAAAATAGTCTGGGTATGGTGTTTTTAAGAAAGAATAGAGTTATTATAAAGAGTAATGATACAAAAAGCCAACAAATAAGTTTCTCATACTGGAAATGCTGGATTGTGATGCATTATATTGAATCCCTAAGATTGACAGCTCCCATGTATTGACTGTAATCCAGTACACACTCTGCTTAAAAAAATTTCATTACGAATTTTTTTGGTCCCCCATGATACGCAATTTACATTAAGACATTTTTTATCATTGATATTAACCCTTTTGGGATATATGTACCAAATACGCAACACTCAGGATCATTGTTCCCAGAAGGGCATCCCACCTCTGCATCACTGGAGAATGAGTTCAGGGGCCAGGCGATGCATAATAGCATTTTAAAGTTGAACATTTTTTAAAAATCTCTATATGGTGCTCTGTGTCCATTACTTTTGAACTGAATAAAATTTTAGGATCTTGACCTTCAGTTTGTTCAGTCTTAATGAATTCCAGTATTTTGCTCACCAGCTAACATGGGGGAGGAAGGAAAGTGTATAGTAAACAAACTGAACTTGGCTCTTTAAACTTCCACATGACATACAATAGCGTTTTTGGTTTCACTCCAAAAGCTTTTTAATTAGTTTTTGCTATGCATTTTTTCTTTCTTTTTAGAGTTTTACCATGCGTACCATTTCACTTTGAAGAGCTTTTGGATGGATTTTGTTTACTTCCCATTTTATTTTGGAAAGCCTTGACTCCTGTTTATAATGGCAATATAGCATTGTTTATCAAAGGAACATATTCAGGTGGCCAACGAGTCAATTAATGATGAGAGTGGGAAAAAAGGTTTGAAAGCAATATTTCTAGTAATTCTGATGCGGACATTTTGTCAGAGACGGACAATACTATGCTTCAAGAATTACCACATTCAGTCTTCACTTTAAGTTTTGTTACTTCTTGTAAATAGTCTTTCTTGTATAATTTTTTATTAAATTTTTTTGATGTATTTTGTCAATAAAATTTCCGAATACTTTCAATAGCCGTTTTGAAAATTATTTCTCAAGGTAAGTGTTTTTTTATATACATTTTTTCTGTAAATTAAAGGAAAAGGATTTCTAAAAATGCTAATTTTAAAATATATAACAGCTTAAGTCATAATCTAAAATATTACAAAAATTATAACATTAGGATAAAGAATTTTTGTTTTGTGATTTTTTTTTCTAAAGTTAGGCTTAGTGATGCAAAAAACCAGTCCTGCAAAACAGTTCCTTTTGATTGTCCCAAGGGAACATCCTAGGCTAAGACTTGCCATCCCAAATGGATTAATAATGTTCATCCCATCTTTTTGCAGTATAAATATTTCATCTTTTCAAAATGTCAGGAAGAAATTTTTAGGCATCCTTCTATGGTCCTTCATTACAGTTTCACATACTTTTGTTTAACTTTTTTTGAAATCCATAAAACCCTTTCTAGAATATCCCCCTAAAAATCCAAATAAGAGAAGAAATTATACACAAATAAAATTAGTGAAAGATCTTTAGCATGTGTTCCTCTTTACAATCATGAAAATCCAATGATTTACAAGACACTTGACTGGCCCCAATTTGACCTCAGACAGAGAAAAACTAATACACATATCTTTCGAAAGAAACATGGTTTAGTAATGCCATTTGATTATAAAAGTTTCATTCTAAAAGCATGATCCACCAATGATTCGATCATCTTGTTAGAGGAAGTGTTACAGTAATGCAAAGATGCAGCATTCAGCCTTGAAAGAAATTTAGAGCAAACACACATATACATCGTTCATCCCAAACAAGTTTAAAAAAAAATCAATGATTTTATATAAGAGAAGATGAAGGAAACTAGCATGAATACTTAATAATTGAAAAAATATCAAAATATAAATATTTGGTTTTACATTTTGAACAATTTAGACTGACATAAAACATAACTTTTTAACTTATACAAATATAAGCTTGGTTTATATAATTATATTTACCTTTCCCTATCCACACAGGGATGTGTCTATGGCTGCCAAGGTAACTGACAAAAATTATGGTAAAGAGGTTACCAATTTCAAATGTACTTGCAATAGCTCCAGACACTCGACTGGGAATATCAAACCTTTTTTCAATAGTAGTGATAACACTAAAAATAGAGGGAAAAAAAGATTTTATTCAATTTCTGAACTCAAAACAAATGCATTTTACTTTTTAAAAAATCAGAATCCTACTATTATAAATTATTTGTCATTTATTTTTCTCATATCATTATAATGAAATTAAATAATTTCCAGAAAAAAATAAAAAATAGAAAAATATAAATTCTTCGCTACATAATGTTAAATTATTTGAAAATTTTTATTCATTAGTTGAAATTATTTATAAAATTCTTATATACTTTTAAACTTAAATAAAAGTAATTTTACAACAAATGCTTAGTTTTTCTTAATATAATAATCTCTCTCTATTTATTAAGTATAACATTCATTAACTTTACCTATTGAAATAACCTGAAGACAAGGCTTGTTGAATAGTAACTAAAACACAGGACAGGAAGACAAATATACGGATACTGGCAAATGTCTGCAAAAAATGCGGACGGAAAGAAAGTATTCCACATTCTCGTAGGTCATAATCATCTAAAAATATGAATACTAAAATTGATTATAAGAAAAAACAAAAAATGACAACTAATACTTAGATAGATTATTACAGCTCATACTTCAAAACACATAAGTTAATATATATTCAATAATATTATATGGTTAAATATCATCAGGATTTTTCTTCCTAGAATGATTTGTTTTCTTTAAAACAGAACTGTTCTATGAAAAATTAGAGCAAGCTGCTCAAATAGCTGTACGTGTATGAAGTATTTTTGTAAAATTCAGTCAACTATTTATGTCAAACCAGAAAATGTCACCAAATGATACGATATTCTGCTAACAATGGAAAAAGAGATAAACACAGTTTTTCCTACTTTGCTCTAGAACTTGTTGCTATAAGAAAGTAACATCAAATGCATGGTTTTATGTCCCCTAGTTTGAACATAACTTTAAACAAGAGTTCTATCAGCAATTATCATTAACTACTGTATTCCCGTTTTCCACCAAACATTTTGGGAAAAATAATGAAAATTTTGAACCTTCTTACAACAGAACAAAACTCAAGAGTGTTTTCAAAGGTATGGAAATATAAAAAAAAAAGCATGTGAATGGATATGAAATGCCATTATATTAGAAAATGGACAAGCAATGGTGTTGTAATGCTTAAGATTGCATCAAGAAGAGCATTTGCTGATAAGAATTTCTGACATAATGACAACTACTTTTTTTCTAAACAATAAAAGAAAATATTGAAATGGATCCATTTTCTTTTTTCCAGGGCTGATTGCCACCACTTGGTTTCATTTATAGATGAATTTAAGACATCAGATTCACAAATGTCATGAACCATTCATCACGTTTTTGAATTAAATAAGTTCTGCTGGAAATGTGCCAACTTTTTACACCAAGTACTGTGTATATGTGTTCCCATGTATGAATGTATCAAAAGTTGGCTTTGCTGGAATTGCACCAACTTTTATGGCTGGCAGGATTTTACACAATTACTGTGTATATGTACTACATATATATATATCAAAATATGGATTAAATTTTTTTGAGGGGGGGGGGGGAGAAAGTATATCCAGATTTTTACTCATTGATATATGTAAATATTCACAATTTAAATAAAGCTATTAAGAAACAAATTAATGAACACCAAGGAGAAGGGCCAGAACAATGTTTTACCAATGTGTTCCCCAGATATAAATTTATTTATGTATATGAATTCATATTTCACACATTCTTCCATTTGAAAATACATTTTTAAGATGAAGTAACTCTATAACACTTTTGCTTTTTATATTTTGAGTAATAATTGTTAATGTTGGTAAAATATTTATGTTGCAGATATTTTTTCAAAACATGAAAAAATATAAAACAGATTACAAAATTATTGAGTCTTGCAAAAATTTCATTAAAATAAAGCATTTGAAACTTTTAAATTTATCCTTCACCACTATCTTAAGTTCATGAATGTTTTCAATAAAATTTGAAATTATAGAAATTAAGAATATGCACATGGTTTCTACAAGACAAGCAGTAACTGACCCTGTTTAATTTCTTTTATACTCAAAGCTAAAGAATATTGACATTTTTATGTTAACATGCCTTGGTAAATATTCCTTTTACACTTAATAGTGACTATCACTATATTTCTTTCAAGTAATATGACTGAATCATTCGAAAAATTTAAAAAAATGTCAGAGTATACTTTTCTTATGAAGCCATTTTAAACACATAATCAACAACTAAAAAATACCCAAGTTTTCATTAAAATAGACATTGAACTTATTAATAACTGAGAAAGAAAATTGGTTATTGCTTTTTTGCAGAGTAAACAAGGGTTTAATGAATCAGGTGAACATAATGGTATTCCAAAAATACGCATGTCATAAATGTTTTTTAACTTTATAATGAATATGAACTCATTTCTCAATCACTTCAAATTCACAGACTAATCTTTCCTAATGCTGAAGATTTTAGATAAACATTACAGATTCATTTCATTCTAAAAAAGGTTAGCCTCATTACCAAATTTTAAGTTATGTTACATTATAGTCTGCATTACATTGCACAAGCCGTCTGTTTTTCAAATACAGACATGGAACTATTTTACAAAACAATGAATTACATCAGCATTTTATTTTTTATGCAGACTAACTAATATTGCTTAAAATTTAGATGACAAATGTCAGTAATAACTTTAACCATTGCAGGTAATTTTCTCTTTTCACAATGAAAAATTAATCTTCAATTATGTTCTCAATAGTTATCTAAAAATTTCAGTCATTTATTAAATTTTCATGAATTCATTTCATTGCTATTTATTTTCATAATATGTAGTAGTATTACATATTGTCTATAATAGATTCAATATATTAAATAAAACATTCAAATTTCCCAGAACATGCAAAGAGATTTTTATGTGGAGTTCAAATGCACATCATAATTTCTTTACATTTTAGTGATAATTTTACTTTATTTACATTTTTTTCTAAAACATATTTAATGTTCTAAAAATATCTCCACTGTTCAAATACTTTTAAAATCATTTTTAACAATATTTTCAATAATTTAATTAAATGTTTAATAAATTTTGGCTATTGCTTTGTTTTAAATAAACAAAGCAATAGCCAAAATTTAATCAAAATTCTTTTCTATAAGGATCATCAATATTTTATATCAAAAAGGAAATGAGAGGGAAAAAAAAAAGTCTAGTAATTATATTAAACGGACACACAAAAGTTATAAAAACTAGACATATATATGAATATGGAAACACTAAATATTACTGCTATACATTTTACACTTTAACATTGCCTATGAACATCAAAAAATAAAATAAAAAGTAAAGTCATAGTTAAAAATTTCTTCACTGAATTAATTACTAGTATTTTTTTTTAAAAAAAATATTTTGGCACATAATTAAATGCAAAGTTACTACTGTTAATTAATGTTCTCAAACTATATTTATAAAATTGAAAGTTATATTATGGCTGTTTCAGTTGAAGGTTATCATAAAGACATATTTATAGTAATATTCTTATATTTAAAGAACGTAGTATTTAATATTAGTAAATGCAGATATAAAAAGTAATGTCATAGGGGTAAGGAACAACAACAACAACAAAAAAAAAAGGTTGTAAGATGAACTGAAAAATGTTACAATGTGTTTTTTGCTTATTGTGTATGAATACATATAATAAATAAACTCATTTTTATCTGCCTGCAATTTAACTGTAAACAAATATATTGAAATATTATTCAAAAGGATTATAAATTACAGATTGTTATGTGTTATATGATTATACAAATAAATGCAGCCTACTTTGATGAGAATAGAGAAACATAGATGAAAAGCTTGGCAGCTGTCCCAAAGTTTCAACATTTCTTACTTACCACATAATATAAATAGACGTACATTAGCCCCCCAAGGTCTAGTTTGAAGTTTGATTTCAGAGTTTGGCAGAGGGATTAAAGGATTGTTTTAGGTCAAATTAAGCATGACATTAGTTAACAAAGAAAAGCTCAGAGTACTGAACTTTGAAAATATTAAGAATTTATTTCTCTAGTGCTACTGTATAATGCTTTAACATAACATGTAATTGCTTTGAAAAGTTGAAAACAAGCTTTAACTTGACCATCATGATTAATTATCATGCTGGCTAATTTTTGATAATCCTGAAATGTTGCTACTATGTAATGAAATGATTATATATATTCAGTACCTATTTAATTATTTTTATTATTTTGAAATAAAGAAATATATGTTCAGTCAAAAGAATATTACTGCATTTTAAATATTATTTTCCTCATTTTTTTCTGAAAATCTTTTCCTTAATTATTCTTGTTCCCTCTCAATGAAAGATATTTAATAAATTCCTCTCTATAAATTTCCATGCACAAATTTCAGAATTTCTTTTTAAATTATAAAAAATACAGTTTTTTTAAGTAATAAAAATGTTCAACAAAAAGACTCTTAAAGAAAGCCATTTGAGGCATGTATATAGCAAATGATAATATGAGAGGGGGAAAAAAAAGATATAACTTTCATTTAATTTAATTTACTTCAGAAAAAGGAACATATTTATAACTTGAGTTTTTTAAAATAAACCTCATGAAAACTTTTTAAACAGATGAACATTTTGATTATAGCTGAAGACCAGTATGCAATACAATGATTGATTAATACACATCATACATATCACTAACTTGTACATTACTTTTGATTAAGGTACCCATATTGAAGAAAAGAAAATTATTCAACAATTTCATGACTATGCAGGGGTAAGGATCTGGGAGAAAGGGGATAACTTTTAATAATTTGTATACATTTTTCAAAATGTGAACATCAGTTATCTTTTTTTCTTTAATTTTTATATGGTATTAAAAACCATGCAAACATTTAATTTAATGCACAACACTGACAAAAATTAACTTACCCCAAGCTATCATGATTAATTTGTTAAAAAATTATTTGATCATTGTTAAGTCACATTTAATAATTATGTAAGTCAACAACACTACAGAATTCTGACAATGAATAATTAAAAAAGTTAAATGTATTTAATCTTTCATTTTGCAACAGGAGAAAAAAATATTTCTCACCTTGTTGATCACGTGAATGCAGAGCAGCTCTGTCATTTTTTTCCACAATTTTTATTAGATCATATTTGCAATTAAATGAAACTTCAACACTCTTTTCAGTTGTAGTGTTCTCTGGTGCGGCAAACACACCATGATGGGCATATAAGCCCATTGATGTGTACAAAGACAAGTCTCTGGAAGCATTACTTCCTGCACTCTTTGTTCGTCTGTGGCATCGCCACTGAGATACAAAATCATCCTTACAAGTTGAAGATGATGGCAAAGTCAAATCAAGGCAACTTGATGTCATGATTCTTGAATGGGCTTCTTGAAAAGTCCAAACACAATGAAACTAAAAATAACACAAGGTGCTGCTTCAAACATTCAAAAAAAAGTTCAAACTAATCCTTTTCTTTTTTCTTTATTATGTCAAGTTGCCTGTCCTTCTCTTGTAGAATTTAGCTAGAAATGAAATAATATGCAAAAAAAGATAAATACGTAAATAATTTTAAGTATATTACATAACACAAATACAATTAAAGATGCAAATTAAAATTTTTAAACATATTCCACGTAATTTATGAATGTTTCTTTCTAATAAAAGAGATATCAATAAGATAATGATATCAATCAAATAATTTCCATTCAAAAGATATATATTAAGATTAATATAAAATCTGTAATTTTTTAGTGAAACAATGTTAGATACAATTTATAATATAAATTACAGCTGATTTATCCTAAAACAATAAATTTGCTGAAAAATGATTACAAAATGATACAATTTAGGCAATGTCCATTCTAAATAGTATAAATAATACAAAATTATTTTGATCTATTAGGTTAAACTACACTTTTTTCAAGACATAAAACCTTTTTTAATCAGAATTTTTTAAAAAAGATTTTTTTAAAAGTACTTTTAACACTTAAATATCATGCAAGAATAATATACAGGCTCAAGTGTACAAAAAAAAAAAAAATGGCTCATTACATTTTAACTGATTATGTGCTTATCAAATTGATTTGCTTTTCTTTAATATTGCACATTAATAAATTGCATAAAGTTATTTAATTTTCAGTTTGCAGAAATTCATACACAATTGAATACAACAATACACATACAAACAGTGATGTCTAGCTTTATAATTTTTAAATAAATGTTTCTGATCAAATTGGTTATTCGAAGCAGCTATTACTTAATACTTCTTTAATTTACAGTAAGTATAATCCATTAGTATACATAGTTCACAAAATCTATAGACAAAATTATATCTGGAACATCCATAAAACATATTTTGTTTGAGATATTATATACTCTTAGGTACTTCATAAGCCATAAATCTTCTAAGAGCTACAGCAGAAAATATTTTGAGAAAGGCTTTAAGAAAATTGTTTTTGATTATCTAATGCAAGAATATACTGATTAAGTAATTGACACAAGGGTTTCATTTGTTTAGCATTAAACAGTTTTCTATAAATAATGGATCTGAAATTGAAAAAAATCATAATTAGAACAATAATCCAATTATTTAAAGAACATATACAAGTATGAATTGTAAAAAGTATATATATAATTTATAAATTCAGCTTCCATAAGTTTGTAGCCTCAAAACTTGAAAAATAAATGATGGATTGCCTAGAAATTTTTATACAATGTTGCACTCCCATGTAAATGTGTTTTTATATACTTTTAAATTCCCATGGGAATGGGAAATTCCAAGTGTTTCACAAGGTTTAAATAAAAACAATTATATCTGACACATGACTATATGTATCACATTTTTTTTCACTTACACAAATTTCTAATTTCACTCATTTGTTTTCAAATATGTTAAACTTTAATGATTTTGACAACAAACATACAATTAGAAAAATAAAAATTTTTGACTGTCAGTGGTCAGCTCCTGTCAACATTTTACTTTACTGCTTTCTGTTGTTGAAGTTTTCTACCTTATTTTCTTACTTTGATTTAAATAACAAAAATAAACCTCATTGTGGGAAGAAAAAAGTGTCACTGTCATCAATTGATGTGCATATTATATCCAAAATATTTAATCAAAGGTTAGAATTGATTCGTTTTTACCTGAGAAGTGATTTATCTGTTTTCAAAAAAATAAGTGTATTGAGTTCATACTGAATATTGTATTCAATTAATTTGTTTTGGGTTAAAGAGAATAATTAGGTGTCCTTTGGCAATAGGTGATTTTTGGGTACAATAACAATTTTAATCCAGCAAATCAGTGTTATTTGACTCTGATAGTTCTTCTTTTGAGAAACTTCTACAGACAGTGTTTTTTTTCTTTCTTTCTTGATTGCTATTTGTTAAAAGCACCAGGAGATATTTTATAAATATGTTATATAGCTCTTTTTTTACTTTTTAACCATTTCTCCCCTCCAAAACATTTATAGTTGAACATCTTTGAGGGATTCTTTAATTGTTCATTTAAGTATGTCTGAAAAGTGTGAGTTATATATATTTTTTAAAAAAAATGATTTAGAGAGAAGGGATGAAGTGCATGTTTTACACCAATGCATGGATAAACAATTAATTTTAAAAAAATAGTGAATATTCAGTTTGTAAAATGAATGAATTTATTTCTTCTTCCACATGAAACTATTTTTTTAAAAAAAAGCAGGTATTTTTTTTTTTTTTTTGAATATTTCTTACTGCATAAGGCTATATGTTTAAATTCCTCAAGTATAAATTTTTAAAAACATTTTAATTACTCATTTTATTCTTTATATTCTACGTAACATGGAAATTTAAATAATTAAAAGTATTATAATATAATTAATAGTAATAAATTCTTGGTATATAAATAAAAATTAGTCATAATTATTTATGAGGTACTTTTCTATTTCGCTAGTGCAGGTGATGAAGTTGCCAAAAATGATGCAACCAATGCCAAACGGAATATGTGTAGACTATGTGGTGTCGCCAATAAAGTCTACTTTGTGAGATTTGCACTGGCAAAATGAAAAAGTACCATTTATGATTATATGTAATTTATAATTATTCATAAATATATATTAAATTTATTAGTAGTAATACTTATATATTATGTTATATATTTATAGGTAATTATAATGTTTTATTATACATAACAATCTTTGCAAGTGTGTGGTTTGAAAACGAATACTTATCACAAGGGCAATATCTCCCATGCTCCAGAGTCCAGAAATAATATTTTCTGTTCTTTATGTTAATGCAGAAAACAGACAAACAAAAAAAATGTAGTCCATTCACAAGATTTACAATAAAAAACAATTTACAGTTAAAAACATTTTTCTTTCAATCAACAGCAATTCAAAGTAAAGTATTAAATTGAATGATGTTTTCTTGTTGAATCTGTGTCCACAAAAATATTTTTATTTACTTTTAAGATAATTAATGTCAAACTTGAGCCATAGTGAAGCATGCCGGTTTAGATAGTACAGTGTAAAACTAACAAGCTCCAAATTAATTTTTATTTACTTATTTAATATTATATTTCAATAGAATATATAAATAATGTACATGTAAAATGTATTATTTATTATTTTTATGCAGGTTTGTACTACAATCTTTTGTTCAATTTACTAGCTATACAAAAAAAAAAAAAAAAAATCTAGCTTTGAGAATACAAATAAATTTCTAATGAAACAGTAGGAAATAATTATCATCTTTAGAGTCTCCAATAATACATTACTGCTTATTAAACATTAAGGATTTTTTAAAAAGAATTTCTATTTGATCATTACTTACCATAACACATATGGTGTAGAAAATATTTTATACTTTAAATACTCAATACAGAAACAAAAATAATTAATTTTAACAATGATATGAACTTGAATAAATGAACTGGATTCAAATACATCAAATTTCAACACACTTTATTGAGTTCTGATTTTGAATTTGTAAACCTAAAGATTTGGACTTAAGATAAAAAAAAAATATATTCTATGTTATTATTTTATTAAACACATACACATAATATACAGCAATAATTTAACTGAAAATATTAAAATATATTAAAGACATTTCATTAAAATCTTATAAATGCTTACTGATAAAGTAAATGATTAAAAACTGTTATATTTTAAGTATGAAAAGTCTACTATATGACAAGCATTTTTATAAAATTTAATAACACACTTACTACTGATATTCTTGATACAGAAATGTTTCCATCATATTGAAATGGCATGATCAGTTTCAGGGAAGACCACAAAATATGTATGGAATCATGCAAAGCTTCTCATTCCTATACTAAAGAAGTAAAGATGGAAATATTGAACAAATTTATGTAAACTGATTTTTAATCGATGTTTAAAATTAAATTAACATACTAATAATAATAAAAAAAAAACATGAAGAACTTTTCAACACAAATGTTTGATAATTCAGTTGAAAATTCCACAAGCAAAAAAACATGGGTGCAAGGCTATCTGAAGATTTAAACATACTCACAGTTATATTTATACTTTTCAAAAGCAATTTTGTTTAGCTACCTTGCTTTGAAAATCGAACTATCAATCATTATCAAACATTTGTTTTGAACTCAGTACACAGCAGTGATCTAAAAATTTCAGATAAAATAGAGCTACATTATGAAATAAATAATCAATAAACAAGCATTTTGGATACAAGGATATCTAAAGATTTATACCCAATAACATTTGTACTTACGAAACATTTTCATTTAGCTACCTTGTTTTGAAAATTGTTGTGAAACTTAGTGCAGACGTGAACAAAATTTTTCAGATAAATTGAAATAGATTATAAAATATAATATATCTACTTAATATATAATTTAAACTGACAAAAATATTAATATGAAATTTTACATCACATGAAATAACTTAAAACTATTTACATACTCAATATGATTTACAAAAATTCATAATATTAATTTTTACCTCTATGCAATAGTTTAAAATATTTACACAACCAATAAATTACACAATATTTTTAAATTCTTTTGTGTAAATATTATAACTGAACTTCTGATAATTATATGTGTGTATCACTAATTATGTAAATCTAATATCAACTATATTCATACAAATTGAAACTACAAAAGCAAAATCTTCCAAATCTTACACCAGTATAAGAAATTCATCATGTCAAAATAATTTGGGATAATTTCAAAAATTTCATCTCTCTTTGAAATTTTTGCTTTTTAAATATTTAAAAAAAAAAAAAAAATCACATATATAATAGATATCAAGTGATCAAAATCTTTTGACATAACTTGCTTTAAATTAAAATCATTAATTCTAGATAAGATGTAGTTAAAAAAATCCTGAAAGTTTAGTTATTTATTATAATTTTTTTCATAGTGAAAAAAAAAAAACCAATTTTAAATATATCAATTTTTAAATCCTTTCTTTATATGTGATCCAAGACAAAATTTCAAGATCATACACACAAAAAGATTCCAATTGATCTGCTACATTCAGACAATATAATTGGTAACACAATAATGTAGTTCATAAGAAATCAATACTTATGCCAAGGTCAGAGAAAGTAATTCCTCTTTTTTAGATCAATAGTGTAAGAGAGCAAGACTAAATATTTTACACTGCAGTGGGTTAAAAATTATTCAGTTACATAAATCTATATCCTTAAATATTTGATAATTATTAAACACAAAAATATTTAATTTTTATTTGGAGTTCAAATTTAAATTAAGTTGCTTATTCGAAAAATGTAATAGTTTAAGCTTATCAATTATAATATTACCACACATGTACAAAATAAATATTTTCTAATTGTATATATTAAATGAGAAGATAAATACGTGGAAAAGAAAAGTTTATTACTTTTCAATTCATATATCTAGCACCTACATGCACATTTTATTTTTTAAATTAAAAACTAAAAAATTTGTTGTAATCAAATGTTAAACTTCTAAAAATTTACAAGAGAGGCATGACTCGAATAATTATTAAAATTCATTAAAGGATTATAAAAACATATTTCAAAATTCCCCTTCAATAAGATTTAAAAATTTTAACAATTTGTATAATAAAAACATAACTAGAAATGTAAATAGCTATACAATATTACATAGCTTAAATAATTTGTGCACTATTTTACGAAATTAAAAATTGTTCTAAAAATCATTACTTCAGAAGAAAGTATTGAACTTATTTATGAAGTTAATTTTGAATCTAAAATTAACTTTTCAATTGAAATTTTGAATATGTAAAATGTGCAAAACTTAACCAAAAAAATAATAAATCTAGGTTCTATAACTATCTAAAAGAAGGGGGAGAGAGAGAGAAAGTAAAAAAATAAAATTTAAAAAAAAAAAAATATATTACTTTGAATTAAAATTTTGGAATCAAACTATTTAAATTCAATGATTTTTTTTTTGTTACTACCCATTAAAAAATATCAAAAGAAATTTGGTAACAATATATAAAAAATATAGTATTTTTCTTAAACTGCGAGTGAGAGATGGTAAATTTATGGTGCAAGAGCTATATCTGGCTATGTTGCACCAATCATAAAGGGAGGTAAAAATGCAATTACAATTCACCATCCTTATTGACTATAGATATTTAATTATACTTTAATATTTTTAACAGAAAAATTTGATAATACTAAAAATTTACTATAATTTAATAAAACTATTTTCTTAATATATTAGCATAATAAATTGTACATACTAAAAGATCATAAAAAATTATGCAACTAAAATTATTTACAGATATTATTAATTATATTATTAACATAATTCATCAGTTCCAACTATTTGATAATTACTACATAAAAATTTATTTTCTATACAGCAATTAAATTAATATAAATTTATATAATTATTTATAGAAATTATTAAATGTCAATACAATATTTATCAAACCCAACTATTTTATAATTACTGTATAAAAAATTTCATAATTCATTCACACAACTTGTGATAAACTAAATAAACTCCAATTATAAAGTAACTACAAATAAAAACAAGTCAGGAGAAATTTAACAAAAATTTGTATTATAAGCACAACTGACAACTTATCTTCAAAATTTATTTGAATGTGTTTTTAAAAGTCAACCAACTTTAGAGCAAGAATTGATTTTAAGATGCAATTCAAGTACAAGGATAAATACAAAAGATGATTTATAAGTAAAGACAGTAATTTATGTTAAATGTATTGATATACTTTAAGTGTTTTAAGTATCAAGACACCTAAAAAAATTAATACTGAATATTCACCTGCAGAAAAAAAATTATCAGATTTTTTAAAGTCAATATAATAATTATCAGAAAATTATTACATAAATACATTTTAAAATTGATTTTGCTCTTTTATTTAGAAAATGAGCTAAAGAAATTAAAAATATATTTCATTCATCCATCACACTTTTGCACATAATTTGTAATTTCAATATAATATGAAAAATTCATTTCAAAACTTTTTGATCCTTTAACTACTGTCCTTCATTATTTTTTTGAACAGGAAAAAATAAATTTACTAAAACAATTCATACATAGCCGATTTAAAAGATATTAAGAGAAATATAAACACATAACATATAAAAATCTGAAATTCAGAAATTCTTTAATAGTTTATAACCAATTCAGAAGTATATTTTGGAAGGAAGAAGATTTTTTATAACATTCTATTGACTAATGAATGTGTGTGATATGAATGTTAAAGAACTTCTAGTCTAAAAATTTGTAACAAACTAATATAATTTCTCAAAATGAATAATTTAAAGTTTAGTTACTTTTCTGGTATTTTTAGAGTGATTTATTAAACATAAGGTAAGTTTTTTAAACAAAAAGTAAAAAAGGACAATTATTTCTAGATATCTATAAGTCTCATTGCACTTCATACAAAGAATTCTTTAGATTTTCAGCATAAATTTAAATAACATTAATAATGTTTACACATCAAGCTTATTTGCATATTTAAAAATATTCTTAATTTTATAAAATAAATAATAATTTACGTACAATGTTAAACATGAAATGGATAAATATGTCATAAAAGCAACTCAGATAAAATAAACAGACAGTAAAGTACAAAATGAAATTATTTCTATCTACAACTCATTTTTTAAACACAACACAATAATGTTAAAATTTTCACTTAATTCCATGAAATCATTGGAAATATATTAATTATACTTTAAGCTGATTACAAAACTACTTTAGAATTAAAAAAAAAATTGACAATGTATGACCTTGATGAATATGATAAAATTTTTAATTTATTGTAAGGATAGGACACATTTTAAAAATAATAAATCTTTACACATCTTAATGTGGCACACTTTCAAAATTTTCGATTAATACAGTTAAAGTAATTTAAAACTATTTTGTCCAAACACTTATAATTACCAATGATGGATATTAGATGACAAATTGAAGTTTAATTAGTTAATCCAAAAGTAACTTTAAAACTGCCACGACAACATTTTTAATACGAAAAGTAATTCAACGTCAAAAAAATGGGAAACTTATCAACAAAAGTTTCCAACTGTCACTCTCACATGTATGCGATATACCTCGAAATTATTAGACCGTTTCGAAATCTAAATAGGTCATAAAGAAATACAACTTTAATACAAAAGAAGTAAAAGTTATAATAAAATATCCACAAAAAGGATGACAGAAAAAATAACCAGATATATTTTTCTATAAGCTCTATATCAAATTCTTATTGTATTAAATCAAGGTTAGCTCAGGTAATAAAATTCCGA
Source organism: Nephila pilipes (assembly GCA_019974015.1). NCBI lineage: Eukaryota > Metazoa > Arthropoda > Arachnida > Araneae > Nephilidae > Nephila > Nephila pilipes. The sequence goes on along the minus strand of BMAW01042039.1, from coordinate 381,870 downwards.
GCATTGCGGATGTGCCAACATGGATAATTGAAACAGCTGAGAAACATCTGTGACGACCTCCACTGGAGTGAAATGTGTAAAATAATGAGAAACAATAGAACAAAAATAATTTCAACAATTTTAAATAAGAAATTCCATAAACTATATGGAGAATCATAAAATTTTATGGACCTACTTTCCTTCACGTAATACACATTCCCACTTGTAAATTCCTCTTTGTTTATTTTTGTACTGTGGCAGATCGCATCAACAAAACAATCATGGGCATGAGTATTGACCTTCTGACATCATACATCTGCTTTCAGCGCCACGAATTATCTAGTGTCAAAACAAGCATTTTCGCAGCTACAGTGTGAAATTTCAACCGTGAGAAAAATTACACATTTTTCTAAAATTTAAACAGATAAATACCATAAAGTTTTGTCGAAACATCATGACTAAAGTACTTTTTTTTTTCAAACAGTAGAAGTTTTGTGAGACTGGAGATAAAATTTCAGACTATTCTTAACAATCAAATATTTTTATGATAAAAAATTGTTAACGACAAAGGATTGCTTGAAAATGTTGATATAATATAGCTGATTTTCAAATAAAATTAAGCTATCTAATGGTTCTCAGTGATAATTTTTAGCATTTATCTCATAATATTTCGTTGCATATGAAGCATTTTTAAAAGTCTAACTTTAGAAATAACAAATTCCATACAGTTATAATACCAAAATCTCAGGTTTAATTGAATTAAAAAGAGCTTTTAATAATAAAAAAGCTATCACAGTTGCAAAATTACGGGAAAGTAAGAGTTTGATGGTCCCTTTTCTCTGCAGGATAAAAAAAGATCGCAGATAGGAACAAAATTCTCATTTTCCCTTGATTGTTATAAAGAAGTAAGAAATTTGCAATTTTTCTACTTTTTAGTCAGTATTTATATCTTCAATGATGACAATGAATCGTTTGATACTCAACTTTTTGATATAGTCCAGTATTTCCCAAAAAGACTTCTCGAGGGAGCAAGCTCTCTATAGCAGAATGACGAAAGACAGAAGATAGTCAGGGGGGGGGGGGGGAAACCACCTTGGAAACGAAAAGAAGAAATCCACATATTCTAAAAAATAAATATTCTTAATCACGAATATAATTTTTGAATGAAAGCAGATTCTGATTAAATCCTTACACGCTCTGGTAATAACTATCAAAAATCTCATAAAAGTCCTCTGCATGTGTAAGAACTGCATAAATGATGTGTATTTTATTTAGTCGTCATTTGTAAATCAATATGGATAGTCCAAATAAAACTTATTTCCTATAAAAATCTTTTGAACTTACAAATGATCCAAATGTTCTTTGAAAGAAAGTAGTGAGTATGTGTTTGAAATTGTGATACTTCAACCCCATTTTAAACGCAGCGGTCAGCTCGTGCCAATATAAAAAGAGGACTGACAATTAGCAATCTTTGATTATTTTTAAACTGTCCATCAAACTTATGACGGAGGGAGATTAAATAAACGTTGAAATCAATACGAGTGTCTCTATTCTAGACCAAAAGGTGGGAATGAGACATAAGGGTTAAAAGTCATTGCAAATTGCGCGAGGCACGGAGGTTATCCTATCAATAGCATTAATAGATGGCAAATACAATTTTCAATTTAATTTAACAAATGGACCCGACAAATTTCTTTTGTACTTTATCATCAATAATACTTCTGTAGTTCTCAATATCCTCAATATTTTTTTTCTTTTGGACCCTTAATATAACGGACATTTTCAAATATGTTGAAAAAAGGGAGAAGGTCAATCAATACATTTTTCGTTTTTTGAATGAAATATTTATAAAAACTCATTTTTACTCATGTTTCATTTGTCATTAAAAATTAAAGAATACACACAGACACACACATATACATATATATGATTTGTCAGTAAAATAAAATTGATTGGCCACAAGTTACGATTAAAACTGAGAAATTAGGAGCATTTGTATTACTATTAGAGCCACACTTAAGAACTATTTGACATTTTATAAATGTATTTGTTATAACTCACTCAGAATGGAGGTTAATGTATGTTTCTTTTTCCATAACAGTTTTGACCAACAAATCTGATTAACGAACACGACCAATGTAAAGAAGTTTGTTGTAACTCTGAAATCATTAAGCAGCAAATACACTCTATTAAAAAAAAAGAAAAAGAAAAAAAGAAAACCGCACCAAGAAGAAGTTGTCCAAAGGAGACAAAAATTGGCGGATAGGAAAATTATGTACAGAATAGAAAATGATTAAAAATTCTGAATAATTGAATTATTTATTTCAGAGGTACATAGTTACACGGTAAAAAGCTCAATAGGGTGTTGACCCTCCTCTAGCCTGGATGCAAGCTACTACACGACGTGGCATAGAGTGATAAAGCTCCCTGATGGTCTCCTGCGATATTTCTTGTCACATTTGCTTCAAATATCGGGCGAGGTCATCAACATTCCCTGGTAGATGCAGTCGCCTTCCCGTCATATTCCAGACATGCTCGATTGGAGAGAGATCTGGCTGGCCAATGAAGTGTTTGACAAGCTGTAAAATAGTTCATAGCAACACGTACCAACAAAATAATGCCAGACCATGTGTGTGTGTGGTCTGGCATTATCTTGCTGAAAAATAAGGCCAGGGAACTTACTGAAAAGGAACAGTAGCAAAACAGGTCTCAGAATGTCGTCGATGTAGCGCTGTGCTCTAAGTGTTCCTCTGATGACAAGCAAAACGGTCTGGCTATCAAGGGAAATGACACCCCAGACGGGTTGCTCTCCTTTTTTGAGGGCCTGTGTGGCGTGCAATAGTGAAGCAGGATCGGTAAGCTGCCCTGGGAGTCTCCAGACACGTCTTCGATGATCATCAGGACGCAGTTGGAAACGGGATTCGTCGCTAAACACTATACGTCCTCAGTCAGCATCATTCCAACCTGATCGAGTCAAGCACCACTGTAATATGGCTCGACAGTGTGCAGACGTGAGCGGTAGATGGCGTAGTGGACGGTACGAGCGTAGATTTCGCTCTATCAGCCGTCTGTGAACTGTCATGGTGGACACTCGTGAGCGGGTGGCACGTCTGATTGTTGATAACGATGAATCAGGTGCTGTGACAGCTCAACTGACAATAACTCTGTCCTCATGATCTACTGTAGCCCTAAGTCGACCGCTAACATCATGACGCTGAAATCTGCCATTGCCAACCCATTCTTCCCAGCATCTTCTAATCGCCGCATCGCTTCGACCCATATGACGAGCGATTCTCCGATTAGCTCTAGCTGCCTGTTTCAATCCAAAGATATCTCTTTCAAACTCTGACAGTTGCTCTTAATGAGCTCTAATCTTACACCGAGACAATTTTTGAATCGTTGAAAGGTATCTTAAGTCGCAATGCAACAGAAAATTTGACTATCCGATTGAGAATCGCTTCTTATATACTCCTGCTAATTACGCAGTTCCGATGCACTGTAGCTCCCGCTATTCATTCATTGGATACCAAATTTTAATCATTTGCATGATGCTCGGTTCAAATGTCTTTGCATAAGAAATTTCATTACAATCAGGCAACTTCTTCTTGGTGCGCGTCGTTTTTTTGTTTTGTTTTGTTATAGAATATATATATTTGAAAAATAACACCGACTTGATATTTAATCCTGTATCGCAGTCCTCAACAAACTACAGTAAATATTTATTAGACTTCCTGTCATGTACAATTTGAGGAAGGTCAATGATACAGAGAGCATGATGGTCAATACAAAGAAAAAGGAATCGTTCCAAGTTAATTTAAATTAATAATTTGATTTCTAATAAGGCTGAAGTAATTTACTCATAATTGAATAAATCCATTTGCAATGAAATTTGTAAGAGACACATTAAAATGAGTTCATTTCTTTTTTTAAGTTCTTATTACTGCATAATTTTCACAATTAATCACAAAATTTTTTAACTCTCACAAACCCCCGAAACACAAATATCATTCACCTGAAGAACTAAATGAGCAGTTTTATTTTATTACGGTGGTAAGTAGAAGATTTTTAAAATATATTTTACATGCGAACAACATTAAAACATACACTTATGAGACTGACAACAGTTGTAACTTATAGCTGACAATAAAGAGGTGTTGTTTATTGATAAATCTCGTAAAAAATACAACCATGGAAATGAAACGATTTCTTTTAAAGAAGCTAGATCTATTTGGAAGAACGTATTGGATAGGACAGGCTCTTGTTCTCAAGTCAAAATAATCAGAGAAAATTGGAGCAATGATAGTAGTTGTTAGAAGCAGTAGGAAAAAACGAAAGTATGCAAGAGCTTGAAGCTACGTTTATTCACGTCTATTTCTTCGATCTCAGAGCAGTTTATAAATTGCGAAAAAAAAAAAAAAAATTAAACATCTGTATAGGCCCTTTTTACATGTTCATGGCTTTAAGTACTTGCTTCAATCATTAAAATTTACTCGATATTGTGTTTCAAATAAGTTTAAGAAAGCAATAAGTTTTTATATGGTAGTTTTTCTTAGAGATCCCGTTGTGGATATTTTTTTTTTGTTTAATTTAAGCTCTAAAAAAGCTCATAAACATCAATTTAAGGACAATTTCCCCCCGATATTCTAATAGCAAATTATATTTAAATCATAAAATCCAAAATTAAATTATAAAAATTTTACCTGAACTTACATTTGTAAAAATATTTCTTTCTTGTTTGAACATATGTGAATTGACTCGTTCCAACAACGACAGGAATGATAAATTCTTGATAAATATCGCCTATTGGTGATCGTCGCCGTCATTCAAGGTCAACTGACCTCCGCCACTTGGTGGAAAACCATCCTCCAAAATAGTTGGGCAAAACATTAGCCACCAAATATGTTTCTAACATTTGCATCTATATTCTTTTAAATAAAGAATTTAAGGATATTGTGTTTATTTAAGTATCAGATTTGCTTTTTTTAATTAATTTTTTTGTTTGTTTTGTTCGTTGTGGTATATCCTTGAAAAATTTAATTACCACTTCAATTCACGTTTGATCAATGGTCATAAACAGTGAAAAAAAAATTCAAATATTTCATAAGTATAACAAAATTAACTCTCATTCAAAATTTTTCTCAGTTTTTTCATTGAAAGATACAAAAGCCAAGTTGGTCCAAAAAATATTGGTATAAATCATAGTTGCTAATTTTCTTTCAATTATTAAATAGATTCTTCAACATTATGGAACTATATCTTTTGAAGATAAAGTTCTGTAATGCTGAAGAAAGTTTGTGAGGTTTTTAAATTTCATAAAGTTTTTAGAATATTTTTATTAAATAGATGCAAGAAATATGTGTGAATTAGAGCTATTTATCAAATAAATTTATGTAATATGCATAGAGATTTTCATTTTTTTTTTATTTTTCAAATTGATCATAATTAAATTAAAAAATTCATTAAAAACATATATATATATATATATATATATATATATTGATTTCTATTATTTAACTGATTTGAAACATATTCTTATTTAAATCTTTAATATAGCTTTAAGAAGCAACCTTTGATTTAAATCAAAAGAACACATTTAATCAAAAGCAAGTGTATTGAAGTTATTAATTATACCGGATAATTGATTATGTGTTTCAATTTGAAGTCTTTTCATACGATTGTTACTTGTAAATAATAAATAAAATATAGTTACCCCAAATTGTTACATAAATCTAAAATTTGTTACAAATATGCTTCAAGAAATATAGTATGATCAAACTTATATTTATTTAAAAAAAAAAAAAAAAAAAAATTCTTTAGAAGAAAACAAGAGAAAAATTGGCAATTGGAAAAGTTTTAAAAATTATTGAGAAGCTATTTTTCTCTTTGGGGCTGAAAGGATTATTGACTTCATCTTTTTAAATCAAAAGCCTTTTTGACTTCATTGGGTTCGCAAGTATGAAGAAATGTATGCGTAATTGAGTTTCAAAACAATACTGTTCTTTACTTTGGTAAATAGAGTGTTTTTTTCAAAATAAAAACATTATAAAACTGAATATTTTTTGAATTAAAAAAATATTGTATAAGAGTAAGACTACATGGTTATTCAATATGATTCATCCATGTTTTCAAAAACAAATGACCCAAAATGATTAAAAATACATGAATAAAAAAGAAAACTATGTTAATTTTATATTGTGGAAAATGTGAGTTCTTAGTGAAGTTATTTCACTACTGCTGTTTTAGAAACTTTCACGGAGCTCCCTGAAGTTGGATTGGTTGCAGTGAACCAGATGACTCGATGTTACACAACTGGTCACCTGTGTCTCCTGATATACGATTCTCATGTCTAAACACCTAAAATAGCTTGCGATTTCTTCTTTTGGGGGTTTGTAAAAGATAAAGTATATGCGCCATCATTACATATTTATGTGAACTTAAACAATGGATTATTGCAACTGTACAATCAACTGCCGATAACACTTTACAACGTGTTTGGTTGGAATTTTAAGTATCGAATTGGCCTCATACGTGTAACTAAAGGTAATTATACCGAACATTTTAAAAAAAATACCTCCACATATTTTCTTAGCATTTATATATCACTTATCATTCTGTGTCGTTTATATTTGAAAATATGAAATTTTAAAACCTGGTGGGTCATTTTGAATAACCCTGTATTATACAATACAATTATTTAAAAATTCCTGAAGCTGAGCTTAAATTAGAATAAAATTCTTCAAAATTAATTGACATAAGAAATAATTGCTGAGACACTAAAATTCGTCATCTATCACTCTTGAACAAAGGCATTTGACATATTTGGATCATGTAATACCAATTTTTCAGACATCTTTTTTCACCTGCTCTAAAATAATTTTTTTTCTCCACAATACATGTGAGATACAGCTAGCGTGTTTAATAAAACAACAGAGTTTTGTCCTTGGAGAAACATCAAAAGCGAGATTATTTTATCTGACACTGAAAGGGAAAATATTCTTGTCATTTCTCGTGTATTTATATCACATTGACGTTTATTGCTCATTATTTGACAGCGACCATTTTTTAAACCTATTCTTCCGAGTTTTCTTTTAAAAAAAAGAAAAAAGTCGATGTGAGCAATTTTGAACCGAACTATTTTGAAGAGTTGTATTTTTTCATTTTATATTCTTTGTTCGCGATGGAATAGTTAGGATAAAAAAATTGCATATCGATTGTATGTAATCTTGAAATGAAACAGAAGCTTTAAAATTGCATTTTTCTGCTACTTCTTCTCTGCCTGTCTTACTTATTTAATCGAAAAGAAATATATTCTGTACTTTAAAAATTCTATTAATTTATCTAAATAATTACTTTCAAGTTAAAAGAAAATTTTAGACACTCGAAAGACATTGACATTTTCTAAAATATTTTTATCTATGTTGCTCACATTTTCATTGAATGTAGCATTTAATAACATTAAAAAAAGAATAATTTAAACATTTTATTAAAAACTAGACACGAAGTCAGATTTTTTCCCTATTGAATAAGTAGTATTATAAGAGTTACATAAAATTTATTTTCTATGAATTTGCATTATCAAAACGTAAATAACGTAAATGTAGAACTTATTTTTTGTTTTGATTCTTTTGCTAATAAACGTGCATTAATGTTTTGCATTTTTTTGGGGCGCGGGGGGAGGAGGGTTTACATTACAACAATCAACTAGTCTATCAAACTTCCGAAGTAACTGCTAATTTCTGTAGCGCATTATGAAAGTTTAGAGAGCTAAAATTAATAAGAAAAGAATACTGAAATTATTTACGTTTTGATAATGTAAAGTACAAAGAATTGAGGTTGGATAATTAATATTTATGAATGAAAGGCTAAAATAGTAATTGTAAATTTATGAAAGCTGTTTAGTTTATATAACTTCTGTATTTAGACCATTCTTTGACATGAAAAGTTTTTTAATAGAACAGTAATTTTACTCTAATCTCTTTTAATACTCACAAAATTCTACTACGGATATTTTTATAAATATATTAAAAAGTGATTTACTTTTTAAACTTCTTATAAAATACTTAAGAAAATCACCTAGAATATTATATTCTGGTTATAAAATTACATATTTGGATGTCTATTTATTCAATATAAGATAAAAATTTGAATAAAATTACAAAAAAGAATATTTCGAAAACGTTAATAGATCACAATCGATGTTCTTAGGAAAAAGAATTTTAAATAAAACAAAACACACATGTTTTCAAAATAGAAGGATCCAATAAGTAACACATTTAAGCAATTCGAGATAAAAACCAACGTTTTTATATGGTGGCAAAGTTTATCAAAGAAAATTATTGAAATGTTAGTTAAAACTGGTCGCAAATATCTAAATATTGCATTGTTAGGCAAGTAAGAACGGTTCCCAAAATTTCAGAGCTCTAGCTTGATGGGAAGTTGGTTAAATTAATGATAGAAAATTTGATGACACACTGATACACACACAGACAGACACGCACCAAGTGAAATACATAAAAACGTTAAAACTAACTAAAATTAATTAATTCATCCGGTAAATTAAATGGTGGAATGCAGTTTAACCCAACCACCCTTGGCGACAAGAATTATTTGCGGGTATTTTGCCAAATGAGGCTACCCTGGTCCGTTTTACGGACCTAACGTTCAGCCAAAAAAAAAAAAACCGCCAAGTTTGGTGCCAATTTTTAAAATCGTGCCAAGTGGTTGGGCTAAACTGCATTGTTAAAGAAAATATTAGTTAAAACTTGTCACAAATGGCTAAATATTGCACTGTTAGGCGAGTATGAACGATTCTCAAGTTTCAGAGCTCTAGCTTGATGGGAAGTTGTTTAAATGACACCCCCCAAGTGAAATACATAAAAACGTTTTAAAAACTTAAAATTCCCCCTAATAATTGAAAATTACCTTTTTTTGCAACAGTCTAAGTTAATTGTTTTTTCGCAACATCTTTAGCAATTTAGATTTTCTAGGTTTATCAATAGTCAAATTAACATTAAGAACACTTTTCTTAGTGAAACATATTTGAAAACAATATAAGCAATATATAAGTTGTATGTGCCGTTACTTCTGAAAGCAATATATAAGTTAAGTAAGTCTCAAAGTGTTTTATTTTTTCATGTTTTTTTTTGTAGATTTAATAGGAAGTGGGAGAGGGGGATAATATAGCCTTCAAAATTTGAATTCATTTGATTTGTGAATCTTTAGAGATAAAGTTAAAAAAAAAATACTTTTCAAAACTTCTAACTTGTCAAATTTGATCGCATAGAACTTCTTTTCAATCTCGATAGAAATATTTTTTACACATCAATGAGCATTAAGATTCTATTTTTCCCTGTAAGGCAAGAGCGTTCTTGTTCTAACTACATGCAATGAAGTGTTACAAAGTTTCATCGAAGCATCCAAATATCGTATTAATCAGCTGTCATTTTAACCACTCTAAAATGGTATACTCTCGGTTCATATTAAAGGATCAGTCTCTAGGATAGAAGAACCTTGAGAATTCAAATTTTAAAAAATTCGTCAATGATCTTTGATTGAAATAAAATAGTTACATTTAATTAGCTACAGTTTTATTTAGCTGATAGTTGTGAAGGAGCTTTATCTTTCAGTATATCTGATATTATTAAATGAAATTCACAGAGTTCTACTGAAAATGACATATGAGTAAAAAAATTACTCATATAGCCTAATTTTAACACTTAACTGTATCAGCTCACTTTGATGGCATTTACTAAATTTCTTAAACTTAGTATTGATATTTACAAGAGAATATGAATGATAAGTTTAATATTTATTAAAAAAAAAAACTAATCTAGTTTTTCCAAAATTTTAAAATTAGTCTGAATTTAAATGCTTACAAATAAATATAGATACTCGTATCAAGATGTCACTTATTTTGTATCTTGATACGAGCATAAAAGTTAATTTAAGTGGGACCTGACTTAGAAAAATTTCAGAACGTTTCAGATTCGAAATATGAGTTTCATCCTGTCGATGGAAGAATAAAACTCGATATTACATTATTCTTTTATAATTTGTGAGCCGAGCTGTTTTCAGTATAGCATATTTTATAAGTATATTACAGCTCCACACAAATGTGTTGCTTTCCCTCATTTTATTAAAAAAAAAATGGTTTTCTGTAATAATGGTCATGAAATGGTCAAAACAGGAACAGAAAAAATCAAAACATTTACATACTTATAGAAAATGAATACATAGAAAATATAGAGCTTAACTTATATATTTTAAGTAATTCGAGTTTTGTGCCTTATTAAAGTTGTAGACTAGCGATTCTCAGCCAGTAGTTAGACCATAGTCGTGAGATTTGTGACCGATGATGTTAACCTGTTCTAGTTGCGTTTTTACTTGTCTTGTTATACGGAATATTGTGCACAACTGCAGATAAATGGAATGAGGCTTCAGTTAAGAGAAATGTAACAACTTCTCTCTTGTAGTTTATATCTCTTGATTGAGATTCAAATTTAGGAGAGCCGTCGCTAAATTTCTTTGAGTTGTTGTAAAGGGACGCTAGTTCAAATCAAATCGGAACGATTTCAGCATGAAGGTGAAATACTGCGCTTTTTTAACGTTTACTGGCTAGGCACTTCCTAGAAGTTATAGAGCTTTCGGAGGTTCATTAGTACAAAACAAATACTGAAGTGGTTTGACACGAATGGAAGGTATATCTAATTGATACAAAATACAATAATTATTAAAATAAAATAAAATCAAGAAAAGAAAAGTTTCAGAAAGTGTACACATTTTAAAGGGTATTTCTTGTTTATAATGGTTTTATTAGAACTCTCATTATTTTTAGATAGTGAAAGCTCTGTGTGCATTTTGTAAATTTGCCAATGTTTTAAATTTATTGAAAAAATTTATTTACTCTACCAATACAGACGCGAGCGCGTAAGTGCAAAATTCAATTTCGATGGAAGTTTCGAAAAAATTTGATTTACTAATGCTTTCATTCTTTTTCTTTCTTCTTCTCAGAAGGCAGGGATTTGAATTGATTTGAAATTTACGTTTACACAAGATTATGAAAAGGAAAGGGCAAAAGTTTTTTTTTTTATTTTTTTATTTTATTTTCAATACTGAATTTCTTGTTCCAGCTTACGTGCCTGTAAACATATTAAGAGTTTTAATATATAGATTCCGTTCATTTTTTGAAAAATAATCACTCAAGTAGCAATAAATGGATGAGAAAAGTAGTACGGAAATGGGTTATTCAAAAAATAAATTGTTTTGATAATTTAATTTATCGTTCTATAATTCACAAAATAAATTCACATTTATCGACTATATTGATTTAAAAATGAAAAACAAATAAATAAATAAATATAAACAAATAAATAAGGACGAATAAAAATAAACAAACAAACAAATAAAAAATAGAAATAAATAAATAAGTAAAATAAAATAAAAAGTAAAGGAACAAATAAAAAATAAAAATAAAAAAGTTCTACACAAGTTTTGCAAAGAAAAGAATTGATTTGGCCACCCAAGGTGGCTTTTTATTTTTAAATAAATTAAAATATTTTTATTTGAATCTTCCATACAAATATTTGGGATAGCTAAATACCTATCATGCACTCCACACAATTTCAATTCAGTTTTTAAACTTTTTGTAGAAAATTTAGCGTCGATTGTAGTATTTCCACGTGTAGTATAATGTCTTGGATTAGTTTGTAATTCGAAATCAATTATTTTAAAGTTTTCAGTAAATTCATGCCCTTGTCCATTTGCAAAATTTATACTGAAAACTCTTGCAAGTACCGATTTTATTCGGTCATATCATTCATCACTCAATGTTTCGTACATTGCTTCCACAAATTCGTCCGAGTTTGTTTCCGGAGGAGCGTAAAAAACAGCCAGTCGCATTTTTTCATTGAGACTGACGTAAATAATATAAATTAAAGCAAACAATAAATAATTAAATTGAATATTATATAAGCTACATGTCAGAATGAAAGCAAACGATACATTGTTAAAGTGAATATATTTTAAACTAAATGTATTTAAAATGAAAGGAAAGGAAAAGTTATAAACTGAATGCATATTAAGCTACATGTAATTAAAATTATAGCAAACGATAAATTGTTAAACTGAATATATTTTATGCTAATAGTAACTAAAATGAAAGGAAATGGTTAATTATTAAACTGAATATATTTTAAGCTAATTGTACTTAAAATTAAAGGAAACGGTAAGTTGTTAAATTGAATATAAAATAATGTAGAAAAATTTAACACTAAGCCTATGGATAAAACCATAAAATTAAGATATTTGAATAATATCCTAGTTAATAGTTAAAATTACCAAGTGTTTATAAACAACATTAGAGCCATTAAGTAAAATTTAAAAGAATATAGAAAAAGTTAACATTAAGTCAATGCATAAAACCGTAAAATCAGGAAACAGAACATGGTTATAAAAAATCTTATTTACATATTAAAAATTTGAAAAAGTGATTAGATACAAGAAATGATCCGGGACCACAATTTATAGCCTTTCTAAAACAATAGCCCCTTTGTTGGCTAAAAATAATTTTAAAATCGAAAATTCTATGCAAAGAACAGATTTAGCCACCCAAGGTGCACTTGTTTATAATTATTATTAAATTTCTCAATTAAATATAATTAAAGTAAACGATGAAATATCGAGAAATGAACAATAGTATACTTTTCCGATATTAAAATTAAAGGAAACGATAAATTATTAAATTGACTACATTTAAGCTAAGCATAAGCAAAATATATTAAAACTAAAGCAAATGATAAATTATTAAATTGAATATATTTGAGCTAAATGTTATTAAAATTGAAGCAAATGATAAAAAATATTGAAATGTAATCTGATATGCCAAAATCGATCCAACTAAAACAATAGCCCCTTGGGTGGCAATAAATAATAATAAAATAAAAAAATACAAATGTGAAATGAAGGAAAATGCTCTGAAATCAAAAATCAATTTTCCAAGCGTTATAACGATAGAGTCTATCATACCGAACAATAAAGGTTGCCATATATTAAATTGAATTAGTGTCAAAATTTTCATGCCAGATGAGATAGAAAGTTTACGCCGTGGGTATTAGTTCAGCATTAAATTCGTCATCATCATTTGAATGCATTTGGAAATTAGGAAGTTTGTAACCGTTGTGTTACTCTCATATAACTTTAATTTGAAACAAAATTTACTTTATTACTATAGAAGCTGATAAAAGCAGAAAAGATATTTTTATGTGATTTTCTCTCTCAAATTTGACTTTCACGCTTTTTCCTCGGAAAAATTCTATAATAATTTTGTAAAAGGCTTAAGAAATAAAAACTATTTAAAAAATATAATTTGTATTTCATAAACAGTTCAATATTTACGAAATAGAGAATTATATTTAGTGAAGCTTACTTAGCTTAAAATTCTGCAATTTCAGCGGAATTTTGGACATGAAAAGAAATATCGAAGTTGTGATTTTTTCATGCATTTTTCACTCATATACAACGAATAAAAATAAATCTATAATTGAAACAAATAGAAAAATTTTTATGAGTTTGTTTACATTTTTAAATTTATTGCAAGGCAATCAGAAGCTAATAAATATTTTATTAAGAAAGTTAATTAGAACAACTAATTGCGTGGGCTATTTTCACTATCTCTAGAAATCCGCTTAGTTCTGAATCGAACTGGAGTCGTTTAAGTTTTAATTAGTATTATAAAATTTTATCGTATGTAATTAAAGAATAAAGACTCGTTACTGAAGAGCAATGCTCTAACACTCTTTATGAACAATTGATGTAATTGTTTACAACCACTTTTAACAATAGCTATTGTGATTGAACGAGGATATTGATTACATATACATATCTAAAAATACATCTGATTTTGCATGATTCCACTTACGTTGAAGAAAACTAACTATTCTGATTATTTCTTTTACTTTATTCTCAGTATTATTCCAGCTTTTATGTATTAAGTAATTTTCAGAATTAGGTACACAAAATGTAATTGAAAAATAGCAATTAATTTTGTGTACATACTCCTATCAAGTTATGTTAATTAATTCCTTTTTTATTCTATGTAACTGATCTCAAGAACGATAAACTTGGAAAACACGATATGATTTGTTAATTTATTTTGACATTTTTTCCTCCTGAATAAACTTGCATCGAATTTTTTTGAATATTTTACTTATTTTAGCCGGCATATCCAGTTTCATGATAGATAGAAAAAGAGTTAAATTACATCTGATTATTCTAAATAAAAATCGTTTTGAATTACAATCTACTGAGTTATACCGTCTCATAATTCACTGTCATTTATGTGCGTGTTTGAGAATAACTGTAGTTAGAATATTTTCAAGAATGTATTCACAAATTACTTTAAATACACATACTTTTTAAAGATCAAACTAATCATCATGTTTATTTTTTAATAAATGAAGATGAATTACATATTTGTATTCCCCTTATTTACAAAAAAAGAAAAAAAGGTGTAATTTTACTACAGAGAAAAAATTGATTTAAATGCATAAATGTTAATTATATGTGAGATGAGCTAAAATTGACATTAAGTATAGAAATATTTTAATTTAATTAATAACAATTAATGTCTGCATCGAATATAATCATTTACTAATAGAAAATATCTCATTTGGTATGGAAGACATTCAGTCACGTGATCAGTGGTTAATTATTAAATTGATTTTGTCTTGTACGTTATTATCCTTTTGAGTGAGAAATTTTATGGCGTGGATTATTCATGTGTGAACTAATAAATTTGGAAACCCTTGTCAAATGCAAAATAACACATTGCTTAAAAAGAACCTTTTAATGATTTATCGTAGATCATACGCCTAACTCTTGTGGATGTTCAAACGATATAATATTAGGAATTTTTTCAAGCTTAGAGACAGGTGGATAGCTAAAAAAAGCGTTATATCTAGAATTAAGGAAAGTTAATAGAAATAATTATTCTTAATGTGAATGGTAACAATAATTATTAATGTTTGTCCAAGTTCCAATATTATATTAAAATATACCAATTATAAAATATTTTGGTAATATAAAAATTATTATTCTGCCCCTGTATATAACTCATAACTAAGTTTACACGGAATAAGTTCTATACAGTCATTTTGAATAACGAACTTAAAACACACAGAAATGCTTAAGAACGATTTTATTATGAAAAATTCATGAATTTATATAGAAATAAATGTGATAATAATTTAGAGCACGATATTTCTATTCCATATTGTCTTTTGATGAAAATTATGAGCCATATTTAATTAAAGTTACAAATCTTTCCATTTGTGAATGAATCATGAACACTTTACCTATTTGGAGCATTTATTAAACTTATTGAAGTCCTAAGAAACAATAATTTTTCATGTATTACTGACAAAATATTAAATGATCAGTATTTCATTCTTTTCTTACTTGACAAAAATTATAACTGGCAGTCGATTATAAAAAATATTAACTTAAATTTTTTTTACATCCTTTTGAACGCGTTATTGAATTGGTTATTATAATTTTCTCCATGGAATTTATTTTAAAAGTGCAAGATGCTACAACTCTCTACCATTTATATAAAATATGATAATTAATGAGTTTACGTAATATGATGAGATATGATGGTAAAAATAATTACACTTATGACTTATATCATATGATTAAAGTAGATTTAGAAAAGGATGATGGTTTGTTTGAACTTAGAGTTAAAACTCATAAAACTAGAATATTTTAGAATAAAAAAAGGTTTTAGATTAAAAAAAAGTAGTATAGTAATAAGATATTTAAAGAGATATTAGTTCTTCAAGAATAATACATTTTTCAGTGTTTACAAATTTGATAGCGGGAATACATGTAAAATAATAATTTATGTTTTAATGTATATCATAGTTCTAGATACAAAACTTGTAAATCGATCAATAATAATCACGGTAATAAAAATTCTAAATTTATTATTTTTTTTGCAAAATATATAATGCTATTTACCTTCTAAATTGCGAAATTGGCAGTTATAAGTTGATGTCACACTTTGAAAAATTTTGATATGAGAGTAAATCAACGTAGGTTTGAAACAAGGAATTTTGATAATTTTCAAGCTAATGATAAAACTGAAATTGGAAATATTCTTTTACATGGTTTTGATAATGTTGAATTTTGCATTATCAAAATTGTTCCTTTTATTAAAAATAAGTTATAGTGGAAAAAATACATAATTGAATATTATCTGATTTTATACCCATATCGCTTAAATGTAATGTATTTTAATAAAAGTATGTAAAATATTAAACAAAATAACTATAAAGATTTTTATTAGAATAATGATAGAAAAAAACGTTTGGTAAAAAATAGTAAAGTTTTTCAGAGAAAGGGTAAAAGAAAAATTGTGAGCACGGATATTAAGAAAAAAAATTTCATGAGTTGAATGAGAAATTTGAGAACATTTTAATATTAAAAGCATTCGGTACTTTTTTATTTGCATTAAAAAAGAGAAATTTATTTAGTTAGTGATTATCTGTTACTTACATATTTAATCAAATGAATACAATTCAAGAGTATGTGTATTCATTTTATTAAGGATGTAAGTAATTATACAGTTTGAAAGATAATACTTTAGAGTCTCAAAAATATAACCAATATACAATAAAATTTATGAATAAATCTTTGACAAGATTAATTTTAATAATATTCTTAATAAACAAAAAATATTAATCTCTATCAAAAATCTCTATTTTAAAAATGCTTTTAGATGTAATAAAAATGGGTCGCATTCTACTATATTATAATAATAACCTAGATTTAAAAATTAATGCTATATGTCTGTGTAATGTTTATAAAGGGTATATTTATGAAGAATTATTGCAAGTGATGTAGATGTTATAACAAGTAATGAGGATATATTTGAGGATAAAAAAAATTAAGAAATATAATGTAAAAAAGGTACTAATTTGACACTAAACATTTCAAAAAAATATTTCTTACGCAAGGAAGCAAATTATTTTAGATATTGATAATTTTATTAATAAATTAGCAATAAATTATGAATTCGAGTTTTATCTTTTAAAGAATTTAACAATTGCATCAATAACGATTTTAAGCATTCAGTTTTAAGATAAAAGTTGGTATTAATAAAAATGAAGAAATTTGTTTGAAAGATTTTTAAAAAAAATTATGAATTTCAAGGACATATTTGTTATATGTTATATAGACAAAGTATTTAATAATCTTAAATTTCGTCTTTTAAATAACTTTGATGTTTTGAAATTTTAGTTTTTTATCATTTTACATAACATTCTTTTGTTTGGGAAAGTTAAGCCTGTAAAATAATTTAACCAAGCGTAACTGTCTTTAACCAGTTACATTTCATTTTCTTCTTTATGCTTTTTCAATCTATTTATCTTTTAATCTCTGCTTGCTTTGCTTTTTCAATCTCTGGTCTGTACATATTTTTACTGCTTTTGTTTTACTTTTTTGCTATAATTTATGTATAGTATTCTTTTTGGTTGATCTGAGTCTTACTTAAGTTTTTTTATAATTTTTTTAAAATTTTTTGTTTGTTTGTATGTATGTAATTATATATTTAAAAGTATAATTGAAAATTCCCTTTTCCTTTGTAATTATTTTTCTATCCTCAACAATTTTTTTTAAAGTAGGGTTTCTTTTTGTAATTATTGATTGTTTTACAAATTTGCTTTAATATTTGTTTTTTTTTTATTATTTTGAATTAATTAAGACTATTCTTAAGTGACCGCATAAATAAAATTTGTATTGGAAAATGAAGGAAATATAAAAAAAGGGTTAAAATTTTTTTTTTTTTTACCAATAATATGTAATCATTTAAAAAAAAAACCACGTGTTTAAAAGGAATTCATGAGTTTCATGGCTTGCAATGCTTAGGTTTAGTGTCGGACCGAAATCCTGCTTTTGTTACAAAACCGTCCTTTAGAATAGTAGGCACCAATGCATGTTAAATGGCACTAACCTCAAATATTCTTAAGTGGTGTAGTAATAAAACTAGAAGGTGTCATTCTCGTCACTTGACCATAATTCAGAATTGCTAGGTCAACCATATTTTTCGAATAGGGGACTGAAATGCAGATTTACTTTAAAAAAAAACAATATAATTCAGTAGCTTCAAGATTGAATTAAATCGAATTTCATGTGAAATTCTTTCTCTGTCTATAACGAATAAATCTAGTTTTTAAATTCAAGGACTGAAGTAAATCTCTTTTTCCAGTCATTGAAAATGAACTGTTTTTTCCAAGCAATAATGATTATAAAAATCTGGTAATACAAATGCTCGAAAATATTTCGACATAAATTTGTTTAAGTTATAATTTACTTAAAACTTCCAAAAGAAAAAGATATTATGGGGCTATTAGAGAATACTTCACTGAAAAAATAATATGGAAGATTATCAGCATGACTAAGACCAAAAAACTTTCGGTAGCTGTAATCGAAGTTTGGAGTTAAAAAAAAAGGAAGAAAATGCTCTTTTTTCATGTGCCCTTTATTATATTACTTTTACCTTTCACTTTTCAGAACATTTTATTTTTATGGACCTTGAGTTTGGCGAAGTAAAAAACGGTAGTAGCTATGTATGGGCAAATGTCCAAAAAAGCCAACGACATCAAACTAATCGATGTTCTTTTGCATGCCATTGCAAGGAGAGAGGGGAAAAAAAATACACAGGTTTGGGGTGGAATATATTTTACCCAGGTTAAATCCGGCCTAGGTAATTACTAGGTGATGAATCTCTTGGTGGAAAACTAGAAGTGTATCTTAATTTTATTGAATGATGTGAAATCTGTGCAACGAACTGTTTTTTTAGCTTTGATAGACTGTCTCACAAAAATAATTCATTTATTAATTATTCTATTCTTAAATGTTTATATCAAGTAATTATTTTTAGAGAGAAAAAAAATTATATTTTAAATTTAATAGAGATCCATGAATTAACTATGTAAAAAAAAGAGGAGAGCTTTTAATACTTTGGAGATGTGGAATTTTTTTTAATGTCTAGACATCCAATGCACTGAAATCTGTGTGTTAAATACTCTGATCGTCTTCTTTGAATTTCTTTATGAAAATTGTTCATGGTTAATTACAGAAAAAAATAGTTAATGCAAGAAAAACGTATGTCAATTGCTTTCAGAATACTAAATAATTACATTTAATCGCTTCATTCCCTTGAATATTAATTTTTTTTATAATTAAGAAGTCTTACATGAAATATTTTTAGATACCAATAATTAACTCAGTCTGCCATTTTACTTAAATAACATTGAAAAAATTTGTTACTAAATATTTAATACCTAGGAAAATATTTGTAATTTATTCGTATTAAAACTTTTAAAGGGCTCCGATATTCATGCATTTTTTGCTAATGTTGAGATGTAATATTTTAAAACATTGTGAAAACTATCCGGATACACATTATATTATGCAAAATTCTCAGATATTTTAAGAGAAATAAGAAAACCAAATATTTCTTTAGAAAAAGAACGCATTAGTAGCATTTTTTTTTACCGTCATGAATTTTTGAGACGCACAGGTCTTTCCCTTACAATACCGTCCTAAAATAACATAGTATTGCTTTAACACGTTTCGAGAAAGAGGGAAAGCTTTCATGCAACATGACATCCCAGAACACTTTTTACTCTCACTTTATTCAGAATTAGATAAATAACTCCCAACGCAACTGTTTAGGTTTTTAACAGCAAAATGTGAAATTAAGAAATTCCCGTAAAATCAAAACACATTTTTTTTTTTTTTTTTGCGAAAAGTGGAGCACAGAGTTCAAGATAATGATGAAAATAGTTTAGAGAACGAGGATATCTTATCCAAAAGAAAATACATTTCATTAACGGTTCTTACAAATGATGGCGAGAACTTCCTCCCCCCCCCAATATTTGATACATTGTAATAGGCAATATCTTTGATTAAAATTACTATCATTAATATATACTTCTCGAAATTGTAAGAATGCAGGGTATTTACGAAATAATATTGCAACCTTGAAGAGCTTCTATTACAAATCTAAAGAAATTATAACCTTTCTGGACAAATTAATTTAAAAATATATTAATTTAACATTTGTAAAATTATAAATATTCAATATGACCACCTCCAGGAACACGAACGTTATTCTGTCGATGATAGAGCTCTTTCTGTTCTTTTCTAGCATGTTTGGTATAACAGTTTGAATAGCTGTAATTAATCACGTTTTTAGTTCGTCAGTGTTCACCAGTAGTTGCAGAAAAAACACTTTATCTCTTAAGTAGCGCTACAGAACAAAATTGCAAGGAGTTAAATCAGGGCTTCTTGAAGGATCACTCTTTAAAAGAAAGATCATTACCTGCACTGCGACTCATGCACCGTATCGTACCATTGGATATTGTTCGTGTTTGTAATGGTGTTGACACTGAATATTCATAATTTTAAGAATTTTAAAGTATGATTTTTTTAACTTAATTTACCCAAAAAGGATACAACTTCTTTAATTTTGTAATTGCAACTCTACAAATTTGAGAAACTCGTATTATTTTGTGAGCACCCTGTACAATAGTATGTTTATATGATGTTTGGAAATTAACTCTCTTTTTTTTGCCCCAGTTTTTTTGCTTCATTTAGCAGGAATTCGCACGACAGATATTTTTTTAAAGAACGTAACAAGTGTGTGATACGGGCTGTTTACCTGTACTTTTATTGATTTCAAAAATATCTTCACAAAAAAGCTTCGTGAAAACAAAGCAGAATCAGGTTTCAGCACAACTAAATTATAACAACTTGAATTAAGGGTGATGGATTTCGTAATTTTGAACGAAGTTAGTGACGAGGATGGCATCTGTGTTGATATCTTCCGCTACTTACTTTCACTTTACTTGGGTTAGGAGTTTGAGGTCAAAAGCATTTAAATAAGCAGCAGTCCCCCATTTCCTCCTCGAGATGATTTTTCAATAAAATCGGTTCTAGAAAATTTAGTTGTACACAATTTTTCTCCCCTTCAGTGTCAATGATTCATTTCAAAACTACGAGCTACTTTAAAAAAATATGCTTTGAATACAGTAGACATTTTATGAAAGCATTATTTTGAGTCGAAAATCGCAACGGAAATTTAAAAATATTTGAAGAAAGGGCAAAAATATTTAGAAACTCAAGAGATGGGTGTACTATTGGAAAAAAAAAGCGTGTAGGGGATATGTAAACGATTAATAATCATCACTTATATTAAATTTTATTAAATCTTGCAGAAATGAAATTTTTTAGCGTTTTGAGTATCGTGTCCCTTAAAATCATACATGACTTTTACTATTGTAATAAGAACTTTAACTCTTTTGATTGAAGTATACGTTTTTCATACGTTTGTAACTAAAATTCTGGGAAATTATCACAAAAGCTTTTTATTTTAGCTAATTAAGAAAATTAGATATGTACATAGGTTCCATAATTATTTTTAAAGCTCTAAAATAATATAGCGGAATCTCCATAACTCCATTCGAGAGATTGTAACAAAGTGGTCCAAAATACGGTTATCACTGATTTATGCACGCCCATTACTTTCTTGCATTCATAAGAAAAATACGAGAAAAGGAAATATATCCAGTATACAATATCATTCAAAATTACTTCACTTACTATTTTCTCGTGTTTTGGTCATTCTTTCTGGAAAAAAAGAAAATGAAAAAAGTCATCTAAGTCTTGTTATGTTGCTGAGGTAAATGACTTTAGTTAACTGCGTAATCATTTTAACATATTTTTTTTGTTATTAATAGGGATGCTCTTAAATGTTAATTTTTTAGCTGCCTAATTTTTCAGTAACTAGACGATACTTTTGGCCCTTAAAATTTTCAAAATGGTAAAAACAATAAGGTTTTAGACACAATAAAATCGAACAATGAGACAATAAAACCTGATAAAGGAATTTGCTATTAAGCTGAAAACTTTACTCCCTCTAACTGTATAGACAGAATAGACTCAACTGATCTATTTATTATATTGATATTTTGTGTCATATTCCCAGTGGCGGACACACACCTTCCAGATATAATACCAAGAAGTTGATCTTTTATTCCATAAAATGTGCTTTTACAAGCAAGGAGTATATATATATATATATATATATATATATATATATATATATGAGGGTTGTTTACAAAGAAAAAGTAGTCAACTCTGTTAGCTTTGATGTATGTAAAGGCAGTCGTTGCAGAATCATTATAAATATATTCTTATTGCAATACATTGTATTTCTTAAACATCTATCTAGCAACGAAGTGTCTCACGTTAATATTAAATCAATACAAATATTTACTTATAAAATACCGTACTATGTCAAATCAACTAAATGGGGACGATTCGAAGAAAATAAACTCAAATAATGATGTAGGTCAATCTAAAGAAGTTTATTTTGTTTAATAAGTGTCAAATAAGATAAACTGATTAGGCAGTTGGCGACGGATATCTTAATTTTGAGCCCCAATCAAGTGGCGAGAGATGGGGGTTGTGTTTCATTTTATAATAAAAAGAAGTAAATAGTATTTTGGTTATGTTTCTTTAATGAATGAGACATCAACATATTTTCAGACTATTTTTACGTAATGTTAATTTATAGGACCAAAACGACTTAATTTGGTTCTATTTTTTTTTTCAGATAAAAGCGAAAATACTAGTAATTGTTTTAGATAAAATGTTTTTACATTAGTATTGTAGCCTTCTTTCACCATTCTATAGGCAGAAACAAATTTTATTACATTACTAATTCTGTCCAAATTAATCCCTTTTTCTAACAAAATATGTTCCGTACTTCATTACCTACATTATAACGTTAAACTGATTTTTCGCTTCACCTTTCAAATGAAAAATGGCATATTTATCGATTATTTCTAAATTTTAAAGACGAAATACAATAACTAGATTTATGTGTTATAAACAAAAGAATTTATTTTTATATAGATATATATTTTTTATATATGAAGATGTGTTTTCCCAAGTATGAGTTCAGATCTATGATACTTGGCAAAGACAGCCTGAAAGGTGAGCGCTAAGAATTTTCAAATCGTAGCGGTTTTAGTTAAGTCCTGTTAAATATTTCATTAACATCAGTTTCAACTATGTTATTTTACAATTGAATTCGAAATGTGACGATAGAAAGGACAGCAAAAATAAACCAGGCAAATAACTGATTAAAAATAAGTATTACTCGAAATTATTAAATAAAAAACATTTTTCCTTTCAGTTCAGTTCTGAAATATCAGATATTTAAGGAGCAAAAAGCTCATCCATCCCTTCTTACGTTTAACTTATTTAACAAAATGATTGCCCAAAATATCCATGTATCGATGTATTTCAGGACATTATTTGTGATTTAGAAATATACATTGTAATTATTTTTGAGATTTACGATAACCTAATTGATTTCTTAAGTTAAGAGGTATCCCGGTACTATGGAAAAAGTGAAATAAAAAAAAAATATAAAAACATTTACTGTTCATCGACAAATGAAACAGCTTTAGTTCGATGATAAGGGAGGAGTCTAAATATGACTCATCCAACACCTTATAAGAATTCAAGTGGCCTAAAAATCGATACAAAACGGATGGATCTGATAAAATCTAGCTGAAATAAAACAATGAGAGTAAAAATGATTCTGTTTGTTATCAGTACCTATATATAATCAAGTAATATCCTTAATGTATTCACAAACGTGGTGATTCACTTAATAAAGCCACTTAAGAACCACAATTGCTCTACTTAATATCAAAGCAATCCTTTTGTGTGTATTTCATATCAGCACAGTATAAATATTCATAATGTTTTCTGCGTGTTTGTAGATTAACCACTTTAGGTTATCTAGATCAAAATTAACGTAACTTTACGTTCCACAAAAACCTTGCTTACCATACAATAATTATAGAATTCGTGCATATCATGTTTCGAAAGAAAAAAAAACTAATTCATTCTGTACAACGAAAATTATTTTTGTTTGACATTCATAGGTTTAATTATGATACTGTCAACTTGTCCAGCGAGTTTTTATTATTCACATTCACAATAGATCCCAATGTACTAGAAAATACAAGGCATAAAAAATTTATTCTTTTTGTGAGCCAATGAAGCTACACGTGCGTAGAATTTTCACAGAAGCCGTCGTAGTTTCTTGCCAAAGTTTCTGCTGAATTAAGGTTCGATAAGTGCCCTAAACATATTATTTGGATGTAATCCAACTTGCAAGATGGGCAAAGGCAAAGTGAGAAATATTTCTTATTTTTTTCCATTGAAGACAGATATTACCCTCGCTACACGAACTTTTGAGGCATTTTAAAATGATAGCGTCATTTACAAAATGTTCTATGATGGTAATAGTTTAAACATGCACAAAGGGTTTTAGATTTATTTACGCACATTGTCAAAATATTAAATTCATGAAAATGATCGATTTTAACCCGGTCCTTGAAAAAATTCACATAATTCTCAAAATTTAAAAGAGATGAGGTACTCACTCACACGCAATTGCAAAAATTATTTAAACTTATGGAAACAATTTTTGATTGAAAAGTACAATGGAACAATTATCTATTTTTAGCAACAAAACTATTTAAATCGGAATATTTTCAGCCATCGAAAGTCGTTTTTAGATACAGAGAACTAGTAATTTTTAGTGGTTTGCCTAGACAGATGTACTTTCATTTTTCTCAAAACGAATCTTTATTATATATATTCTTGTATTTCAAGTACTCTTATTGGTTTAATTTACGTTTGAAAACCTCTAAGTATTATGATGATATATTATACTTTATACTAATTATCTAAAATAGCTCTCAGTTTTGGAAATACGAATTTTTTTTTTAACAATTTCATCATATAATTGTATACCTGATAAATTTTCTTATGTAAAATTTATTATTCTGTACACGCAATTTTATATTTGATAAAGATCTTGAATAAATATCATGGGGATTAAACGAAAATTCAAGCTTTTAACTTTTCATTTGTTCTGTGCATCCTTAAACGTGCGTTTATGCACAACATTTAATGTAAATATTGAATGGATTTTGATTACAAAATTAAATCACTTCGTATGTTAACTTTTTAGTCAGTTATAGTAACAATTAATTAACAGAGGGCAGTTTCTTTACATCGCTTAATGTTTAATTTCTTATTATTTTACCTTGGCATCATTTTTCTCCTAAGCGCGTTCAAGTGTTGTTTTAAGGAATGAACTAGTTTTCTTGATTCCATATCTTTAAAAAAAAACTCTTATTTCTCTCGGTACCCCACTTTTCCATAAAGAAAAATCATTTCTTAAAAACAATTATTTTACAAAATTTGAAAATACAAATTTCAAAACAAGTTTTCAAGTCAGAATTTTCTTAATGCAAAACCAAGTTTAAATACATTTTTCACTCAAAATATAATTTTCAGACAAAATCAGACAGATTTTTTGCATGTCTCAATTCTACATTTTATCTACATTGATAAAATACATCGTTAATACCACTAATATTATAAAGAACAAGAATGAAAATATAAGTTATCATTTTTTTTTATACAGAAAAGAAATAAACGTGTATTGCACAATCTGAAAATAATCGCGATCTTTATGATAGTATCAATGAAATAAAACTATAAATGCTTTAAATTATAAAAATATTACTGCTGTAAGTCTCGATGAAATACTTAACAGTAACTTATTCATGTTTCTAACGAGTATTAAATTTTTCAGTTGAAATATATTATTCGATTCTACCAACTGTATTTCTTATTTATAAATAAAAATGAAGCTTATAATCCTCTAATTTTGAAAATTAAGAAGTAATTTAAGCTGTAATATCTTATAGTAAAATCATGCAATTAACATGGAAGTATAAAAATTAAACATTTGTTATACTTTAACAAACAAATGTTTGACTAATAACTTGTTAGAAAACAATGAACAGCTTAATGAAACAGAGTTATATTTTAAATATTTTGTTCCTTTTATATAATTTTCTATGATTCAGATAACAATATTAGAGTATAAATGTTTTTCAAGCTTATGAATTAGGTCTTTTTATCAATTTATTTGTCATATAAAGGAGGAGACATAGTAAGAAATTGACTACAACGATTTTAAAAGCTTAGAAAAGCTTATAAATTACTAGATCTTCAATTACCGTCTTCTGAAAGTGTCTCAATTCTGGAAGGGAAAAATTTCTTTCATTTTCACTAATATTATTTAATTATTTTTTAAATAATCACCGTCATTACAATAAATCTTCACCTGTAATTAATACTTTAATTAATAAAAAGGATCTATTTCGAATGTACTTGTATATGAGAGACTCCTTCCTTTCTCTAACTCTGTCAAAACTGTACTAAATTCAGAACTTTTTGAATGAAGTAAAGTGTAGAAATGGGTTCTCGTTCTCTAACAAAACTTTTCTGTTTTCCCTAAAGAATTGTATCAGGTAGAGACTGATACAGCAATCTTGAACTAGATCAACTACATTGTCCTTCAAAAAAGTAACTCAATCAAATAATTTAGACTTACAATTAAAATTTAAATAGTTCGGTTTGTACCTTAAATGGTATTGCTTTAACATGCTTAAATCTGTATTAACATATGCATTTTTGCTCATTTTGTCTCGAATTAATAATTTTTTTAAATTTATCTTCGTAGTAGTAGGAGTTTTAAAGAAAATAATATATTTTAATTAATTTACAGTGAGTTCCTTAAATGTGTGCCCTTAAATTCCTGAATTTAATCTGAATTATTTAAATGCTTAGAATTCCTTAATATATATATATATATATACATATATATGCATATAAACTAATTTGGTCTTGTTAAATCATCAACAATCTAATGTAACCTTCTTCGATAAAAATAATTCCACCCAAGTTGAAACAAGATAAAAAGGTTAGTTTACAAATATATATCTTAAGATTCTTAAATAAGCTCTTCTAAAATTATAAAAATATTATGATTTCTAAAAAAAACCCATCAATTTACTAAAATTCGAGAGAGTGAAGTACATAAATGAATCACTGAATGCATTATAAAATGTCTAATATTTTATAATAATTGAAACACATTTAAAATATATTTTTTTAACAATTTTTTTCACACACAGTTAAAGAATACACTTAAGAAATTTATTTGCCTTAAAACACTATTTTATCTTTTTATATTGAATTTATAATATTAATGAATTTATAAATATAATTTACACAATTTATAGCATTAATGAATGTTATTAATTTAATTTTCTTCATCCATTTATATTCATCAGAATTTAAAAACCCTTATGACTGTTCTAAATGAATATTTTTTTGATTTTTTACACGCACACATTTAATATTCAGAGATTTTAATTTAATTTATACTACTAATTTTTAAAGTTTATATTTCAATAATTAAATTTCAAACATTTCAGAAATTAAATTTTGAGTTAATCATTTTAATCATTTTCAAAATCGTAATTATTTAATTTAAAGTAAACGTAAGCATTTTGATAAATATTACGATTAAACTTATTTCTAACGAATTAATAATGAAACTTATTACGCAATTAATCTTTTGTTAAAATTTTTTAAGGGGAGTCCACAAAATTCTAATCTATAATAATTTAAAAGTCAATTTTACTAAGTATGCACATCCGTGTATGCATGCATTAAAATTTTTTCATTATAATTTAATGTGCTGCAAGAGACATTAGTTCCAGAAAGTTCCTCAAAACTTCTTTTCACAAAGGACAAAATTCTGTGTCATTAATTCTTCAAGGTCTAAGGTGGAGCACTTTCTCTCCAGAAACTCATTGCATTCATTTTGAAAATGATAAAGCCGGTAAAACGAGGATGTTGTCAATAGGAAACGACATAAAAGATAGTTGTAAATGACTATTTAAATATAATTTTTTGATGTGTCCACAATGAAAAATGAAGTCAAGCGAAATCTTATTATTTTGGAAATTAATCATTAATTAATAGGAAATGTAGTACGATAGAAATACGTTCTTATAGAAATGAGTTAGTTGTTATAGTCATAATCTTTAATAAAATAAAAAGATAAATTTCGGAGATATTAAAAATTTCTATGTCTGATATTTTTTTAAAAATCTCAAATATCGAAGAAACGAAGTTTGGTTGAAAAGTAATCTCTGGATGCCGCAATTTTTGATTTGTCTTCCAATTTTCACAAACTCTAATGAATGACTTATTTATTAATACTTTGTTCACTTTTCAACATTTCCCCCATCTTTTTCCCACATACTTGCTCCAACGCGTGAATTGTTCAAATCCTTCGGAGAAGAATTTCGACGGTTGTTGTCGACACAAGGATTTAACAGAAGCTTTCACCTCGACTTCAGAGCATAATGATGTCCATTAAGGCATTCTTTAATCTTTGGCAAGAGGTGGAAGTCGCAAGGTCGGTCAATCTCATCTTCAAGTGAAGAGCAATCTTCATCAGTTTTCAGTACACTAACAGCAACCGGGAACGAAGAAACAAATACATTATATAGAGGAGAAAAGTAGCTTTCAGGAACAGCTAGAAATTTGAAAATTTAATTAAAAGTAAAAATTTAGGGCCATGGAGGCCTATTACTTTTCAGTCTTGTCTCGAAATATGAAAGACATTTGTAATATATATTTTACATATTACGTTATATATATATATATTTATATGTATCATATAATTTACATTTTACATTGTATATAGTATATCCTACATATTATGTAATGTGCCATACATCTTACATAATAAATTATGTGTCTTACTGACTGTATAGTATATATAAAGGGAGAAAATATTATTGTTGGTTTTTCTTTCATTTTGATTCCTTCGAACTTTGCTTATTTTGAAAATCAAGTGTTTGTTGGAAAATATTACTAAACGCGACAATTGAAAAATATGATGCAAACTAATTATTAATTAATAGAAACAAAAAAGTGCGGAATTTAGATTCAATCGCAAAAAATTAAAGATCTGAATAATAAAAAGGGCTTTTCAAAATTTATCAAGGTTTACTATTTGTCATTATAGGAAAAACATTTTCTATCATACATCGTTAATACACGGTATTCGTCATGCAAGGGAACTTATTATGATTACTGGGTTTTTTTTCAGTAGTCATTTCGAATGTTATCATTGAGTCTGAGAGATTCAATAATACGTGATTCAATAATACGTGAAAAAAAGGAGTATTGTTCATTGTCCAAATTTAGAATTCTAGCTGATATTTTATGCTCAATGCAACTATAGCAAATGTTCCTAAAATAGTATGTAGTCTATAATAATATTTTCTGTTTTTTATATTGAAAATGCTTAATAAAACATGTTCTTCTTTTGTACGTAGTCGTTTTACTAACGACTTTTACTAGTAAAACCTTTCCATAAAAAATTGAGACGTTGTTAGTGAAACTGCCTCTCATTTTGTTTGAAAAGCATTAGCAGAATTAAGCACTAATGGTAGAAGATTTGGTCCGCTTAGCAAAGCGTAATTCGATTTCATTCTCACGTGCTTGAAAACCAGACAGGCTAATGGAAAGACGTGGGTTTGTCAAATGCGTCAAGAATTCTGTCTCTTCAAATGTGTGTTCTTTACCTTTAAAAGCTATTAAAAGAAAGGTGATATAAGATATGGACTATATAAGAAGAGTAATAATAATAAAAGACCACCAAATGTGAGCTTTAACTCTTACAACTGAACCTCACAGTAAAAAAATACATGAAATTAAAAAAAATATTATTTTTGATGAAATTTGAATTTCTAGGAGTAGATTATTATGCTGAAATGAGGAATACTATTGGGTTGAATCGGTTGATCAAGATTCAGGCTCGATTCTGCCGAAGATCAATTTTTCAAAAAAAAAAAAAGAAAGAAAGAAAGAAAGAAAACAAGTAAATATAATTGGGTCTCAAAATATATTGGATGTGATGCGGAATCCAAGGGAATAACGTATTGACTGAGAAGCCACTAATACGTGATTTAAATTACAAGATTCATCAATTGCAGCTCTAATGCACGATTAATTTAGCATGAAAATTTATTATTATTTTTACAATTTCAGCTGTAAATTTCATATTTTATTTGCAATTACAGATCTTTTTTTTTAGAATTCATTCAGAAATTCTTTCTAACGCTTCAGTTATTTTATACGAGAATAATTAATTCAAGAGATGGCGAACTATTTCCTTGATGCATTTTTGACATAATTGAATTTATTTGCGATTTCTAATTTGTCAGTTATGAGCCAGAAAATAATTGCTGAAATCAATGTACATCATGTAAATAAACATGTTTTTTTGTTCTCAGAAAATGGAATATTTCTTGTTAAGCACACCAGCACAATGCAGTATAAATTTATAATGACAATATTTTATTATACGTTGCTTAAATATTGTACAATAGAAATATTATTTTTAGGAATAATTTTGTCCAGTGAAAGCTTTGTGCATAACACTATTGTGTATGAAAGTATATAGCCATTCGTTAAAAACTTAATTTTTTTTATCAGTGTTGTATCCGTACTCCTAAAAATCGATCCTTTTAGGAAGTTTGATTTACGGGAAATAGTGCATTATTGAAACAGAGCCTAGCAGTAGCTCTCTGTACTTATTTGATCTGAGTAAATAAATAAGTATGGGTTATTATTTTATCTGATTAGTTATTTCTATATTCTGGGACTCTTCTTTAATATTAGACAAAGAAATCCGCACTGAAATGCGCTTGTTTTGCAGCATCACTTCAAATATAAATTCTCAATTCAAACAATATTTTATGTTTTACTTTGACAATTGTTTCATTTCCCGTTTATAACGTGGTCGTATAGCCTAGTTGTTATGGTCACGGACTCGCGACCGGCGTTGTTTTCGTTTAGCTGTGGGTTCAATCCTTGTTGCAAATAAAACCCCGCCGAGTCGCAGGGCCAATGCGCTTTAACCCTGGTCGAGTTTCTAATTCCTTTCGATGGCTGTATGGGAGTCAGGTGAAGGAGGTGCTATTTCAGTTGTGGTCCCAATCACACTAGACCTAGGTTCAAAATTACGAGGTCCGTCGCCAACAGCCTTCGTGTTGCTTCTCAGTACGACGTTAATAAACAATCATATCCTTCCCGTTTGCAACAAACTGGAAGAATGATTGCGGACAGCTTCGAAATTTTATAAAGTATGCACCTTTGTTTAGTATTATATAGAATCCACTCTAGAAACACTTCCTTATGCAGCATTTTTTTTTAGACAAAGGCTGTGTTTTTTCTCCAGTTAACAAATCAAGTTTGTACTTTTATGACAAATGTATTTGTTAATCATTTTACTTTTTTAAATCCGTGGAACTAAGAAGTATTTAAGGCGACATAGTATCATCTAAACAAGTTTTTAATTTTTAACATTAGGAATTAGAATTTGATTTATTTTATGTAAGCTAATACTCTATGACCATTTCACACAAAAAGTTTAAATTTATTGTACGATGGTTACAGAGTTTAAATTCTTAAAATTTTTTAAAAATAGTTTTTAAATTTCTAAGGCTTTTTTATATATCCACATTTTTTTACAAAACTTTTTTTCAAATACTTTATAATATACATAAAACTGTGCAAGAATTTCTTTCTGCTGTCGTTACGTAATTTATTATTGTTACTTTTATTGTTAAACACTTTAAAAATTCTAAGAAATGCATTAATTTTGACTCTGAAAATTTTTTAAAAAAATTATTACATATTTTAGAGCTAAATTCCAGCACAGTTCTACAAAACTCATGTTTTCGAATGTTCTTAAAAAGTTTCGTAGCCCTACTTCATATGTGCAAGAGTCTTAGGGTTTCAAAAAATAGTATTTGAACGAAAAGTCAATATGACGAAATATCAGTTTAAAGTTAGCAGACGATCTGAAAAGTGGATGTGACAATAATGTTTACTTTTCTGTCATGCTTCAAAAATGGTTAAATAAAAAACACAGATATAGTTCTAGAATTTTTCAGGCATATTAAGAGTGGTACAATGTATCATATGAGTCAATAAAAATTTCGATATTTTGATGACTTTTTGGGTATTATGTATTCTTAACAAATCGGTAATTTTACAGTTTAACGCAGAAAATATTTTTAATTTTATATGTTACCATATAGGAAATTAAATAACAATAGAATATGGAAATATGCCATTTCCTATACTTTAATGAAATCAGAATGTGATTGCTAAATCTCTACGAAAATTAATTCGCTAGTCGGTCACAGTCGTGGACTCGCAGCCGGCGAGTCGCAGGTTGGATTCCCAATGCTACTAAGGATCCGTCGTGTAGCGCAGTTAAATTTGGTCGAGGTCCCAAGTCATCCTTTTGATGGGGTGTGAAAGCTTGGAGAGGGAGGTGCCTGCTCAGGTGTCGTCCTCATCACGCTTGACCGAGGTTCAAAATACGACGTCTGTCGCCAACAGCCTTGTGTTGTTTCTCACTGGGACATTAAAAACAATCATTGAAGTCTACCAAAATGGTTCATAACCATTGGCATAGCTGTTGTGTCATATTATGTAATTGTTTGTGTATGATACAGACATATTTGTTAAAAATAGTTTTCATATGTTTAATTGTTTTTCTATGTATACGCAATATGTTTGTCAAAACTGATTTTCATATATTTAATTATTTGAGTGTGATACAGACGATGTTTGTCAAAAATTATTTTAATATGTTTAATTATTCGTGTGTATGATGCAGACAATATTTGTTGAAAATGATTTCCATATGTTTAATTATTTGTGTATGGCTCAGACGATATTTGACGATAAATGATTTTTGTACGTTTTATTATTTGTGTATGATGCTTGACTCTTGTATGACTAAGACTCTTGTACGATATTTGTTGAAAATGAACGCACTATTGTTTTTAATTCTATTTTTTTCGTAGAATAGCAGCAAAAAAGATTGTTTTTCTTTTTGTAATAACATATTTATTTTAACCGCTCTTAATGTTTAATTAGGGGATGAAATTAAGAAGTTATTTTCACTTTTTTAGTATCCAGTACCACCACTAATAATAATATTAGACATAAAACGTGCTTCCTATTTAGGCTCCTTTCTTCAAGAGCAGGAGAAGAAATCCTTAACATTACATTCTATTTCATCAACCGTAGCAACAACAGAAAAAAAATCTCTATACAAACGGCATTTTGTAGTCTGTTTTGTCCATTGTTTCAATTCCCGTTCGGTAACAAACTAACAAAACGATAGTGGACAACCTCGAGGTTGGATTAAAATATTACCAAGATCATGAATGCGGAAATGAATGGGAATAACCAAAATGATAAAATGAAAATGAGGCCACTCGCCCAAGACAGAGCTTAAGGACAAGTGAGAGGAAGACAGAAGAAAGAAAAGCAGATAAGAAAACTGGCGGGGTGGTGTGAGCTTCAGCAAAGTGCGTTGGAGTGGAAAAATCTTGAACCGAGTTAAAAAAAGACGTGAAGATAGCTTTGTTCCGTTTCGGGTGTGCTGTACTGGGTACCGTATTTCTCTCGCATGTTTTTAAAACCCGGATAACATTTAAGTGCTTCTTGACGTGGACTAGAAACAGAGTTCAAAGAACATAAAATTGCTCATGATTATGCTTGTCAAAATATTCTGGGGAAATGTCTACGATCCACGAGAATAAAATTGCTTGCGGTTTTCAAATTTTAAAATCAGGTTAATGATTTATATCAAAAATGAGAAACAGGCACTGTTTTTAACTGTTTTATGATTCGTTGATACAGAACCGTCTTCAGTTAATGTTGAATAATAATACCCACGCAACAGGAATATTTTTTCAAACATATAGAAATTTTTTTCCTATATTATATTCTAATTTTTTTTTAAAGTGCAAGAGATAGCACGTTTTAAAATAACAATTATTTTATAATTGAACGAATAAGTATTTTTCTATACGTAATATTCTTTCCATTTTGAGGATAATTTAATGTAAATAAATACATCGCAATGCCACCACAAACATTTTGCTCTTCGAAAATGAACCCCTGGCGTGGTGTTGCAATTTGGGGAGTAGGGGAGGACAGCTGAGAAGTCGTCTATATTCTTTGACTAAGGTTCAAAATTAGGCCCATTTCCAATAGCCCCCGTGTTGCTTTTAAGAGCGACATTTATAAAACAATCATTCAATAAATCAACAGAGAATAAGATATCTCCCACTTTGAATATCCACTTTACTTTTGAAATGTGATGTAATAGTCAAGAAATCATGGTCATGAGCTCGACGATCCGAGGGTAGGAATTCTTATTCTCTTTAAGATTTATCATTTGAAATAACTAGCTTCTGTTCTTAAGTAAAAAATATCTTATAGGAAATTAGGAGAGGAAAGTACCAGTCTCAGTCCTCCTCGTCACTTGATTATATTTCAAATTACGAGATCCCTCACTAATTGCCTCCCTGTTGGACCAACGAAATGTTAAATGAAAATATTTCATTTCGGAAAGGTAAGCATTATTCTATAATTTTGCTTGCATGTTGAGTGCAGTATTTTATTCATGCTTCACTGTGTCATATACCATTTAGGAGGCTTGATTGAAAAGAAATGGTTTTGTGGCTTAACCCTTTTCTTAATTTCTCATCCGATTTTCCCAACTCGGGCTGAAAACTGCACGCATTCTCCATATAATGATTTTTTCACTTTTTAATATCGGACTCCATTCCTTTCCATACACTTGCGCCAATGCATAACTAGTTGAGAAAATTCGACAGAGAAGAATTCCGGTGGTTGTTATCGACATCAAGCTTTCATGACAGTTTTCATTGCACCATGAGAAAAAGATACCCTTTAAGGTGCTCTTTCATCTTTGGAAAGAGATGAGCCTCATGGTAAAAGGTGCAATGACCCTTCTCTGCTTTGTGTCACACGGACTATTCGTGAAATTTTCCTTAACTGACATCTGGGGTTTCTTCCTGACTTTATTCTTAAGTTTCTAGTTTCTTCCAAATCAAATGAAACGTGATGATGTAAATTAAATAAACTTTAAAAATGTAGTTAATAGTTATAATCAAGTCGTATGAAAGCAATAGAGAA
Organism: Nephila pilipes; assembly: GCA_019974015.1. Lineage (NCBI taxonomy): Eukaryota > Metazoa > Arthropoda > Arachnida > Araneae > Nephilidae > Nephila > Nephila pilipes. Next base: position 346,830 of record BMAW01042039.1, on the reverse strand, counting down.
TGGAATTGAGGATAATAAGATTAGAGCAACAAGAAAGGTGATAGTGTGATGCTCGCGGAAGTCTTCTTTAGTGTTTAGTTGGTTTGTTGAAATTATGACTCACTGTCTGATTGATTGAATATTTGAAGAATGCACTCGCATTGTATTACGGTAAGTGCATTCTTTGACATATTCTAGAAGCTATTAGGACTTGCGGATAAAGACTTAAAACTGACGGTAAGCCTTTCTCTTTTGAAGATTAACGACCTCTATTTTGAAATATAATTGACTATTTCAATTACATTATCTGCACTTGAACTTAAGTTGAAATTTGTATTTTTCATTCTAGTAACACTTAAGGTGACAGACGAGATGGGCACTATGATTACGTCACAGCTTCAAACCATGCGGGTCACCACTTCTTTCAGTTTTCAGCCCATCAACGATATCTAGGAACAAAGAATACAAACACTCTACACAGAGAATATATGTAGCTTTCAGATAACACGAATATTGTGAAAATGCATAACAAATAAGAAGTTATGACTATAAAAATATCACTTTTCAACCATACTTTGTATAATCTTATTAGGAGAGAACAACTTAGAAATTTTACGGAAAAACAGTATCCAATTATAAAATTTCCTTTTTAATATCTGTGATATGTTCTCATCTGAATTTGAAAGGTTTACTAGATGAAGAATGGGAAGAAGGGGGTATTATCGATGGTTTATCTCTCATAAGTATATTACAGCTATTCTAACTTGTATTAATCTTGGAGTATTCCTGTATCAAAAGAAATGTTCAAGTTCTGGTTTTCTTTCTTGTTCTTCCACACAGCTTTATTATTGCAGTCATTGTGAACAAACTTGAATGGTTTTTCAAGAAACTTTCATATTGATGTAACATAATAATAATTTATATTTACAATGCGTCAAATAAATTTGTATTTGATGTCAATAGTTGCTTAATGGTGCGCAGTGTGTCAAATCATGAAATTTATGCAACTGGAACAAGCATGAGAGATAAGATAAAATCTAGAAACGACTAGAACAATGTGATTATATGGTTCAGTTCCTTTCATTCGTATTTGAATTAGTAAGAAGATAACATACTTATGTCAGTTCGCTAATATCTGCGCAGCTTTGTAACAATGTTTCTCATTAGGGCATTTCAAATGTAAAAGGAACATTTTTTTTTCTAGGACGTCATCTTTATTCGTTATTTTCTTTCTTCAATAATTCAACTCATCTGAAAATGATTTTATATACTCATTCCTTGCTTTACATGGTAGATGCGTTCTTCAAAAAAATGTGCAAACCGTAACGTGTAAAAGGAGATTAGGATTACGCGAAAAAAGAGATTGGTTCAGTAATTTTCAGAGACACTTTAAAGTTCATACTTCTTCAATTTATTTCTGAAATTGAAAAACATACGGACAAGTTAACAATATTCCTCACAAATAAAAAAAAGTAAAGGAAAAAAAAAATAAAAATCATAAAAAGTATTGTATAAACAAATTAAAGATATCCAATCCCAAAAACAATAAAAGAATTCAAAGTAACATATAACCTAAGTAACAATTACAGTTTAAAAATAAAAATCATCATTTTTTTTTATGGACTTATGAATTGCCAGATTCTTTCCCCCCTTACTTGTTCAGGTACAACATAACTATCCGAGTCAGTAACAGAAAATCCATACAACATTTTTTATATGTACTGCCTCATAGGTATACGAGTATATATAATTTGAAAATGTAGACAACATTTTAATTGAGATATTGGCGGCTATATTTTCCATTTCATTATTTTATAAATGATTTACATTTGGATTCATTGATTCATTAATTTATAAGTGATTTACATACAGAACCAGACAATTCACACACATACATATATATAGTTCCTAGTTTATTTGTTCTACGACA